>OX438765.1:16497294-16595923 GCA_949316455.1 Acleris holmiana | reverse complement strand
TGTCCCTAGTGAGTAAAATGTCACTTTAGTCCATAGGGATTGAATGCATCACTTTAGTCCGCCTATACATGGTTATTATGAATAATTTTGGAGCGTGAGAACTGAAAAAGAATCTATTCCAGATACGACCGCCGCTACTCCCCCGAGAGCCGCTACTCGCCCGAAAGCCGCTACTCGCCCGAGAGCCGATACTCGCCAGTGAGTCGGTACTCGCCCGAGCGCCGTCCTGTGGACCGAAAGTACTCGCCTGAGCGCCGGCCCGCGGACCGCAAGTATTCGCCTAGCGGACGCCGGGTCGTCTACTCTCCTCGGTCGAGGCGGAGGTCTAGGGAAAGGTAAAGGTCCACTTTCCATCCACCGGTTGTATGATAAAAGGAGGGAACTTCTCAAATATTATAGGAACATTACGTGGACGACATAACAGTATTATTATGATCACTAAAAGGTATGAAATAAAATAAATATTTAAAAAACTAAAAACCGTCTTCAAAAAGCAAGTAATAACTTCGGCGTCCCACTTTATTTTTAACCAAAAGCCTAAATCTGTTAGTTATTTCTTGCTTTGTGAAGACAGTTTTAGTTTATTTAAAACAATTATATCAATTAAGTACTTAAGTCAATTAAAATCCTCCTTAAGTGAAATACCGTATCTCAAAACTGACGTGTCTCGAGCACTCGCTCAAGGTTATTTTTGATACGACCCTAAGTTGTAGTTATCCGTTTCTAGATACGAGGAAGGGCGAGGGTCGCGCGCGCACAACGGGCCCGCCGACACCGAGACCGAGTACAACTCGGACAGCCCCGAGAGGAAGCTGCGCCCGCGCCGGAGATACTCGCACTCAGGTCAGTGGCTTTACCCCTCGTATGCTTAGACACGGATGCTTGCCCGTTCATGAACTGCGTAGGCTTAGATCCGTACCAATGCCCTGCGTGCCGCATTTTAAACTTTCTAACATAGCACTGTAGGTTCAAAATTGATTGTACGGTTGGCCAAAAAATAAATAAATTATTAATTATTTGCCGGGCCAGAATAGTGCCACTCATGTCTTTCCGTGGATGTAGTAAGGAGCGACAAAGGGAAAAAGGTCTTGTAGTACTGTTAGGCGATGGGCTTGCAACCTGTCACTGATATACTGGTAAACTTCTTGGCCTGATTGTGCAAAATGTGGTTACAGAATTATAAACAAGTCTTTTTAGAGTTGTTGGTATGTTTGTAGCTCTGCCTACCCCACTCTGGAAGTGAAGGCGTGATGTTATGTATGAAAAAAAATCGCTTCTTTCATAAAAAAATGTTCTATCCGCCGCTTTTTGTGATGTTTAATGTCACGTGATAGCGTCGCCGCACCGGAGCGTCAAAAATGCAACTGCTCCCGTATACGAGGTGTTAAGTAAGAGGGGGTTCACCCGAGTAGTCGAGCATAGTCGCCATCAGATATATCGGAGCGAACAAGGTGCTCACAAATATCTCAACATGACTCTATTTTCAAGGTGTTAGAGTGCATGTTTAGATATATTTAATATGTCAAGATGGTGAAACAGGGGGCAGAGCGTAAATTTCGTCGTATAATGAAAAATGGTTACGGATTTTCGCTTTACTTGTGGTAACAAAGTCTGCAATCATAATTGGTAACCGCAGTTGCCAGACATTTAACGCAGTAATTCCTGGCTACCGTGGTTACCAAGAAAACAAGTATAAACTAGTAAAAGTGGTTCCAATTTTAATTACTTGGTTAAGGTCTTAAAATCAAACGTCGTTATTAAACACCTGTTACGATAACATTTATCTACAACGCTTCAATTTTCCTTATGTCTTTCGGCTAGCTGTGTGTGCTGTCTCACTCGTACTCGCATGTGACTGAATAATTGTCACTCGTGTTTCAAATAAAAAAGAAGCTTGCCGAGATACATTAAGAAAATAGAAGGTCTGTAATATGACTGATCTTAACTTTCGTTATTTTAAGTTGGAACCGTATATTAGCCATAGTTAAAGATGAATGACACGTATTAAAACATTATAATGTAGTTACCTAAAAAAAACTTCGCGTGATACCGTGAATATTTCCATATTATTGCATCATGTGTTTTAACGCTATCGGCGTAGAAACTCGAAGCGAACGATACAAGACACTTGACCTTATCTTGCTTTTAAATTATCTAAAATGACAGCGATCAAGGCCCATTATATAAACTTAAAGTAAAATGCCGAAATAAACACACATGTAACTCATAATAATAAAAAGTAGCTTAAGCCCTGCCTCACTGCCGGCGGCACCCGTATGTTACGTTTTTAAAGTATTTATTTTTTGTACTAGAACAATTGTTTAAATAATTTTAAATAAATATCTGAATACTTCAAAGTATATTTACAGTCGTCATTTTAGATATTTTTTTTTGTTTTTAGGCGTATTCTAAGTTGATAGTAGGAAATACAAACCGGTTAACCGGGCATAATAAAATTTAGATCCGAAAACCCGGTAATTATAAGCCTTACCAAAACTTAACTAAAGGTTCTCTATCGTTTGACCGAATTTCATATGCAATAATTTCATTTAACATAATTTTATTTGTCATACCGTATCATGTGCCATAATTATCATTTGGCATATTTTCAGTTGACATTATTTATTATCAAGAAGTCTTTATAAAGTTATTGGTATTTCTGTAGCCTACCCCACTCTGGGAATGAAGGTGTGATGCATTATGAATAATTGTTAATTTCCATAGCGATACGTTTGCTATATATAAATTTAAAACACCATAATCATTATTTGTCATTAAACACTCGTGTCGTAATTTTAGTATTATACATAAAAAAACGGGTCTGGTGCTTTGCCGGCCGCTCCCGTGACAAGCCCGCGTCGCTCGATCGGCTCGCGCGCTGCTTGGTCGCAGTTCTATTTAACACTCCTTGCTTCGCTCGTCGTCGTACCTAACAGAAACCTTCCTTATTCCAGATTTTACAAGTACTTCATTATACCCACTGAATAAAATTGTGACACTAGAGTATTAAGAGGTCACTAGTAGAATGACTCGGGCGCAAAATTACCGACTCGCAAAATGATCCCATCGCTTGTAGCCCACATCTCAAAATGTCTGAGTCGTAAAATGACCACATCACTTGTAGCCTACTTCTCAAAACGTCCGAGTCGCAAAATGACCACATCGCTTGTAGCCTACTTCTCAAAATGTCTGAGTCGCAAAATGACCACTTCGTTTAAGTTACTAGGTAGGTTAGGTTCGTTAGGTAACTTCAAATGCCCGAAGGGCAAATTTCCCAAGAATAGCAGCCCCGCCATGCGGGGCTGCGTCGACTTTGCTAAGACAGGCATAAAATGAAAAAAGCAAAGTGGTCATTTTGCGGCTCAGTCATTTTGAGATGTGGGCTACAAGCGATGTGGTCATTTTGCGACTCGGACGTTTTGAGAAGTAGGCTACAACAAGCGATGTGGTCATTTTACGACTCAGTCATTTTGAGATGTTGGCTACAAGCGATGTGGTCATTTTGCGATGTGGTAATGTTTCGATCTAGTCACTCTACTAGTGACCCGTATTAAGGCACTCAAAAATTATGGTATGTGATATTATTAGGTAAAATGAAGGTTTATAGCCAGTAACCATTAAAGTTATGGCAAATGGAGTACAAGTTGTACTTATGTAGTTCCACTGTACTAAACTATTTTAAAGTCTTCTGGTGGTAACACACAATATAAATAATATGACAAAATTACATAGTTCAAAATAACATAAATATTTTTTATTTTCAGGTCCCAGCTCAGGATCGGGATGTTCCTCAGAATCAGATAAATGAACGAACTGTCTAAAACATAAAGCAGAACTTGATCTTTCTTAGCTGAGTATAAAATGCCAAACTGTTTATTAATAAGAAGTGCCCATATGAACGTACAGGCGAAATGGTTAAAGATTGTTAAAACCAACAACTAATATTTGTTTCTCAGTATAATGGTATAACTACAAATTAAAGAAATCACATGTATCACAAGTAGTCAAAATAGGCAGAGCACACTGGTGATTTTAAAATGGCTTATACAGCAAGAATTAACTGACGTAAAAATGACGTTATGTTCGCCATTTCAAAAGCATAATCCCCAAACTTGCCTCAATACCTTTATCGAGCTGTTTAAAACGTCTAGATGGTATTTTCCGCTCTGTATGCTTTTTGAGGCATTGTGCCTGTTACTGGTATATGTTCTCCTGAGTCAAAAGGTGGTATATCTAAAGTAATAGCCAAAACAGATTTAATCTAACAGCTACAGAACTTCTGTGGTCAATGCCGCCATTTGGCTTAGCAGTACAGTCATATATCCACTTTTTCACCTTATTGCATTGTAATAAGGCCCAAAAGTGGATACATCTCTTTGTAGACCACTGTACAATGGTTGTAAATGATCTTTAATTTGGATGAAGTTACACTATTATGCATCTTAGCTACTGATTTTACTACACGACATTTATAATTTAAATTGTTTTTTTCTAACTAGATGTTATGCCAATATTTTGTTGCCAACCAAAACTGTAATACGAATGACGCTAATGAACAGGTTTATAAAATAGTTTTGTATCACTCTGTAGTCGTGGTGGGTTTAAGTGCCGGTTAGTGGAAAAAAGATCAAATCTTTACAATATACTGTCAATGGAGTTTAAAATGGGAGGATGATGGTTTTCCTTATTTTTTGATCATAATGTTTTTGTTTAAATAGTTATTGTAACGCTGCGTTGGAAATGTAAATGGTTCAAAATTTCTTAAATATCTTAACGGTAGGTTAAGTTAGGTTTAATTTATAAAAATGCTGAAAAAACAGTTTCTTAAAAAAATGATTTATTTGCGAAAACATATGCTGACTAAGAATAATTATGGCATACAATATACAGGGCGTCCCACGGCTATGCCACATGGAGGGAAAGTACCTTGAATATTGTAGATGGAACATTTTACTGAAAGAAGACATTATTTTAATTTAAAAAACAATTTAAACTGCATTCATAGATTTTTTAATAATTACATGGTTGAACCGGGAATCGAACCCGCTACACGAGAAAATAAAATACCCTGTAGTTTTATCATACCGATCGAAAGGCTTCATCATAAGGATTAATTTTTGCTTAATAACATAGTGTCAGAAATAAAAGGAAGACCATGAATTTTAACATTTTTAATTAAAGAATTATCAATTTTATTTATCAAATGCTCAAAATGAGTCCCATTCTGTTGAATACGAAGTCGCACTCTTTTAATTATTTCACTGCCTGACGATTTTTTGACCCTCTAGTTGTGGATATTTAGAATAATACGTCTAAGTTCTGCTTGTAGACAAAATCATTTACGCGTCTTTCGGCAGATTCAGGATACGGCAGAAACTTAATTGGACAGAAACTCGATTGGTTGCATACAACCAGGTACCTACTAATTACGTATCTCTTTATCATTTAATCATGCATTTAAATTATAATAGGGATATGATGTGGACTTCTCAAGTGGATACTGATTCATTAGTAATAGGCACTTTAAAATGATAATGTCAGTTGAATGTCCTTACGGCAATGTCAGCTTTTCATTTTTCTGTACAAAATTACACAACAAATGTTAAAATTCGTGGCCTTCCTTTTATATCTGACACTATGTTATTTAGCAAAAAATAATCCTTATGATGAAGCCTTTCGATTGGTATGATAAAGCTACAGGGTATTTTATTTTCTCGTGTAGCGGGTTCGATTCCCGGTTCAACCAAGTAATTATTAAAAAATATATAAATGCAGTTTAAATTGTTTTTTAAATTAAAATAATGTCTTCTTTCAGTAAAATGTTCCATCTACAATATTCAAGGTACTTTCTTTCCATGTGGCATAGTCGTGGGACGCCCTGTATACCCATTTAAAATATGTTTTAGTAAACCAATAGAAATGAATTGTTTTTTATTATTTGTAGAATGATTTTAAATCCATTGATTGTGTTATTGTCTTTTTATTGGTCGTTGGGTATTGGGAGATGAATGAATAATTAAATGAATTAAAGGAAGAGGCTTACGGTAAAAAGGAGTAAAGGTTGCTTGAAAAAAAGATTTCATTTACTATTGCTCATATGCGCGTAATTAGGGTTAACAAAGTTTTTTAAATTATGTAGTTATCTCGATAAACTATTATTAATTCGAAGCATATTTAAAAACATACAATCGCAAGTTAAACTCCCGTACGAAGGGTTCCGTACCACTCAACAATAAGATCGAGTTAACAGCACGTTTTTTGTATGGGATTTTGCCCCTTTAATTTTGAACTTAATTGTGTTATTATTATTTGTTGTTTTAGTGGCAATAGAAGTACACACTCTAAAAATTTCAACGACAGACAGACAGACAGACGGACGGGCAGTGTAAGCATAGTAATAGGGTCCCGCTGGCACTCTGTGTGTACGGAACTCTAGAAATGAAATCACAAATTGCTCTTTAATTTCATTATACAAAGGAGTTACAAAGTTTCTTGTAATATGTGACATGTACTGTGCAAAAGTAAATGAAATCAAGTGTTGAATATTAGAGGTAGAAATATGTCCTGTGTGACTTAGGTGCGATGTTATAATTGAAACATACCATGCCATGAAATTATACAATCCTATAATGAACGTAATAATTTAATTATATGCAACCATAGCTAGGATGAATGAGGGAACTGTATTATATGTCTTTCATTAGACTAAATAAGTAGCACGACATTGATAAAAATAGTATGTTGAAATCAAAAGCAATGGCCTTATTTATTATTTATTCAGATATTAATAATCCTGTCACCGTGACCTATATAGGCACTAAAATTGTTTACGGTAACTATAGCTACCGTTCAATAGAATAGGTAACTCTGGCTACCGAGGAATAATGCGTGACAGTGTATTTAATTTCCATCCGGTTAAATATATTAAAAGCACAATTATTTTTCTATAAACTGAATTTGATTAATTACTTTCTTTCGAATTCTAATACTGGGTGCTATGATACATTGATAGTTTTAAAAGTCACTAGTCGCTTCCAAATGACTTTACTTTTTAAGTATATGAGGGTTTTAAATGAAAACACAATAACGAGCACCATCATTTATTGTTTCAACAGTCATGCATTTTTATCTAATATATTGAATTACACTGCGTAAACATATGAATAAATGAATTTGGCTGATAAATAACCTACTTAGTAAATAAATCTTCCAAAAATATAAGAACAATTTTATTGCGACAAAGCTCCCTGCCCCTAGCAGTATTTCAAATAAATAGTATGGAAACTGAGTAATAACAATGCCCTTAGAATCAACGTCGTCGGATTTTTAATTTATTGTTTTGTTAGTCATTAATTGTATAATAATAAATAATTTTTATCTATTATCAAAATGAGTATTTTTGCATGACCTTTCCCATGGTAAGTAACTTTAAGAGTACATAATGTACAATACAATACAATGCAAAGAATCTTTATTTAACACCAAAAAAATAACAGAACACGGAACAGTACATTTAAATCATAGGTATACAACGGTTTTTACCGCTAAATAGCGATCTCTTCCAGACAACCTTGGCAACCAATGTACTGATTTGCTGGACTCATAATCGTCTCTGTTCAGCGTGCTACACTTTACAAAATCTATCATCTCCTTTCAACCTTTCCACGTCAATAGACCTGAGTATCTATGAGGCAAAGTTGACATTCGCTCTGGTTTTGTATTTGACATAGCATTGAAAAGGTTGAAAAAAATTACGTGCATTATAAATGTACGCCGAGGCTTTTTTATGTTAAGGAGAAGGTACACGAGCACTCAGGCCACCTGATGGTAAGTGGAATCTGAGAACCATAGACATTTGAATTCTCAAGACTATTCTAACACCTCAAATGTGTTACCTACCCTGAGGACTAAGATGGAATGCCTCTATGCTAGTAATTTCACCGGTTCTCTTATCCCCACACCGAAACACAATAATGCGAACACTGTTGCTTGGCGGGTGGTTAATGGATAAGATGGTGGTAGCGATTCGGACGGAACCTACACAGGGTCCTACCACTAAAAACACACGCACGATAAAAGATAGTTATACAGCGTGTAAAGGGTCTGGCCGATCTACCATGTAAAATTGCCCCTGGCTGAAAATGTAGGTTTCTTACGTGTGTTTATTAACCTTATTACAAGATATAATTTTACGAAGTTTTAACCCTAAAATGCTCTTGGTTTTGAAGAAAAATGGAAAAGTAAAAAATATGTTTTTATTTTTTTGTAGCCAAACTAATGATTCGATTTCTTTGTAAATTGGATATATTATGTACCTAATAATAAACTATTGTCAAAAAAAAAATCATTGTTCAAAATCATTTATGAAGGGTTTAAAATTGACTTTATTTTTTTTAAGATTTTTTTTTTAATACTTACGAGATAGGGACAACCTCTTATTTTAGTTATTTTATGCGGAATCTTATATTACGTAACATATATTTTTTGCAAAAAAATCTATTTGGGGCAACAGGGTAAAAATATCTTACTAATGTATATACGTAAAAATCCTTCATGATAGATTCAGAATGTGGTAAAAGCAGTCAGTATAAAACTTTTTTCTCTTTACTACTTAAATATTAATTTTACTACGCAAATACAATATTTCTTATAATTTGTTTCTAAATACAAAGCGGTTTAAAAACTACTTCAATAAAACATCTAATCTACAATTTCAATTTTAATTTGAGCTCATTCATTCGAATTCGAATTGAATTTGAATTTGAATTTGGAATGTATACGCGTTCGAACATCACCGTGCCTTTTTTAATTTACGGGCTTTACCTAATGCGATGGTTGTATTGTACATTTGTCTATGCCGCTTACAAATTAAAAGTAAATAATGGCGGGAAACCATAATCGTTTTTCACCTATCTTATGCGTTATGGATAAACGTAATGCGATACGCAAGGTGTTTAGGAAACGTGTCCAAAGTTTGTATTTAAAAGCATATAATGCAATAGAAGCCCGTCTAGAGCAATGCATACAAAACTATATCGAAAATGAGCATCTGCTATCCCTAACGGAAAACGTAAGTATTTTTAGTCATGCTTTATACTCTTTCAGTTAGTACTCGTAAAGATGCAGGAAGTTTAGTTACTTTAATTTTATTTTATACCTAGGTGGAAACGATCAAATCTGAAATCTTTGAACAAATTAACCTGCCAACCAGAATTCTAGTTCCACTGTACCGCGACGCACTACCCTCTTTATACGTGTGTCTACTGGATGAAGGAATTGTAATGCTTGAAAGATGCTCGCAGTGTGGAAGATATTCAGACTATGACGGAAGTGATACAGTTATGTTAAATTCTTTATACTGCATTTATTGTGCTGGCAAATTATTTTATATTAACAATGATATTTGAAGTAGGTAATTAGTAGGTACCTATGTCACTTAACTACTTCAGTCGATCCTGGTAACTTAGAATGCTCAGGAAACATTAACTGCCCCTTAAAGTTATATTAAACGATTAAATATTTGTAAATAAAAAAAGGTACATAAAAATATAGATCACAATTAACTTCATTGTATATAAATAAACTGACGCAAACCATTTTGGGAAATCTATTTTAAGTTTCGCTCAATGATACCTGAGTATTGAAAATTACCCAGATTTACTGTACCTAATGTACTTCATCATAATTGTTTGTACGTAAGTTTTCATAAGATACTGTTATCGCCTAAGTGTAAATGGATTCTTGAAAGGTATTATATATTATCTTGGAATGATATCATTAAAATGTCATCAAACAGTGAGCGTAGTAAACGTGAATGCGATAGTTGCAAAATACGATTTTATAAAACGTCTGGTAACAAGAAAATACTAGCGTCATCTCAGGATGTAGAGTTCTTTTCGACTTCACTATCTCAAGATTTTGAGATAGGTGATATTATATGTTCTTCTTGCCGCACAAAAGCTTACCGCAAGAAAGTTATTGTGAATTCAAATAAATATTTAACAAGTGAATCAAGCAGCGGAGATGAAGATACTACATTCAGAGTTGCTTCTAAAAGGCAAACTGAGGCTGAAAGTGTTGAGTTACCATTAAATCGAACATTATCTACTCATCGATATTGCTTTATTTGCTCCAACGCTAATACATTAAAAACAGTGCCCAAAAATGCTAGATTAGAAGTTTATGCTAAAAAAAACATATACATACCAGTTGAAAACAGATGCTGTCCCTCACATTTGATTAATGACCACTTCTATCAAGATGTTTTAGACCAGATCACAGTTTATTCGACTACAGCTACAATCAAGGTAACTGAAATAGTAGAGTTATTTGGGAGTTTGGCAATTCAAAAACCATTAACTTTATTAGAGAAAATCGTTACTAAAAGCAACCTTGACAACCAGTTCGCTGTTATGACCGGTTTTACCCGGGAAAATGTTGATATTATACAAACCGAATTAGTCTTTAATCAAAATGATATCCCGAGTGACATGTTACAAGCTATCGTCGTATTTTTAATGAAACTTCGAACTGGCTGTAGCAATAAATTAATTTCTTCAATGCTAGAACTTTCAAGAGAGCAAATGGTTTCTGAATACGTGTCAAATGTTATTTCATCTTTCGAAAGTCATGTACTTCCGTTTCAGTTTGGCCTTAATGCATTTAGTAGGGAATGGCTTATAGCAAACCGCACTTCGGAACTTGCAAGTAAACTTTTTGATGTCAAAAACTGCTTAATACTCATTTGCGATGGTACGTACGCCTATCATCAAAAAAGCAATAATAATGAGTATCAACGAAAATCATATTCTGGGCAAAAAAAAACGCACTTATGTAAGCCTTTCACGATTTGCACAACTGACGGATTTATTATTGACATGCTAGGACCCTACTATGCTAATGAGAATGACGCAAGTATCATGATAAAAGTTATCGACAGTTTAACCAACCTCCTGCAACCCGGCGACATATTTGTTTTAGACCGAGGCTTTCGAGATGCAGTACCTCTTCTTGAGTCAAAAGGCTATCGAGTTATGATGCCTTCTATGAAAGGCCAACGAAAACAATTAACAACTCAAGAAGCTAACTACTCGCGGTACGTTACAAAAGTTCGTTGGGTTGTAGAGGCAGTACACGGGGCACTTAAACAAAGATTTAAACTTTTAGATCAAACACTCGACAACAAGATGCTCCCTAAAATAAAGAGCTTTTATCGCATAGCTTCATATCTTTTAAATCGTTTTGGGAAACGTCTAAAGTCTGATACCAACATGTCCAGCAAGATTTTTGAAGTAATGAGCCTGAAAAAATGCGATGAAAAAAATGATTTAGCAGCAACGGTAGAAGACAAGGGTTGGTTGCGGAAAAAACTGCCATTTCAGATTTTTTCCGCTAATAATTCTATTGCTGATTTCCCCCAACTAACGGAGTATGAATTAAAGTTGTTATTTACGGGAAGTTACCAATTCGGGCAAGCTATTTCATATTTAGCCGAGGTTCTAGACGAGAATGATAACATGAATATGGCCTACGTCAAGGATCATACAAATATTCTTAAAATACAGATACATTCTCGACATATGTCTAAAAAGGTATATAGATGCTTCATAAAGTATCATGCCGAAAAAAGGGGAATACATGCAATCGAACAGTATTGCTGTGAATGTGCAAATGGGTTGAGAACGGTTGGCTGTTGCTCCCATGTAGCGGCAGTCATATATTACTTATCATATGGCAGATTTTTATCTAGACTTCCGCGTCCTAACCAAAAACTCAGCTCCTTGTTCAAGAACGATGGTATAAATATTACTATTCATACCGATAGTGATGAGGATGATTAATTATTATTATTAATGCCTGAGTAATCTTAGTCTTAATTCACGTAGATGTACCTATGTCTCCTTATGTTTAGGTGTAAGGATTTTAATAAAATGTGTTAAATATTTACCTTTCGTTTTTTTTAATACAATTGCTCTAGAAAAGTTGTTGATTGATATGTATATATTACCGTAGGATTGTGAACACCGCAAGTTAATAAACAATCCGTGAGATTGTAAACAACCGATAAAAGATAGATTATGAACTAACCTAACCTAGTATTATTATAATGTAGCGGTGTTAACAATCTTACCTTTTTTTTTCTTTAGATACATAGTTCTTTACTCTTAAGATTATTATAATACCAAGGAACTAAAAAAGAAGCTGTGGCTGTCCCT
This sequence comes from Acleris holmiana, assembly GCA_949316455.1. Taxonomy (NCBI): domain Eukaryota; kingdom Metazoa; phylum Arthropoda; class Insecta; order Lepidoptera; family Tortricidae; genus Acleris; species Acleris holmiana. Next base: position 16,583,708 of record OX438765.1, on the reverse strand, counting down.
ATAACACTGGTGGGAAAAAATAAAAGATAGTTAAATTCCCGCCCATTGTTGATATTAATGAATGGAGGATTTTTACGTAAGTATATACATTAGTAAGATATTTTTACCCTGTTGCCCCAAATAGATTTTTTTGCAAAAAATATATGTTACGCAATATAAGATTCCGCATAAAATAACTAAAATAAGAGGTTGTCCCTATCTCGTAAGTATTAAAAAAAAAATCTTAAAAAAAATAAAGTCAATTTTAAACCCTTCATAAATGATTTTGAACAATGATTTTTTTTTTGACAATAGTTTATTATTAGGTACATAATATATCCAATTTACAAAGAAATCGAATCATTAGTTTGGCTACAAAAAAATAAAAACATATTTTTTACTTTTCCATTTTTCTTCAAAACCAAGAGCATTTTAGGGTTAAAACTTCGTAAAATTATATCTTGTAATAAGGTTAATAAACACACGTAAGAAACCTACATTTTCAGCCAGGGGCAATTTTACATGGTAGATCGGCCAGACCCTTTCACACGGGCATATATTTTAACAACAGTTAATATACACACCAATTAACGTAAAAACTTGTGTAACAGCAACTTTAGTTGTGTTTTTGTTTTTCTTACTAATGAATTCAGCGAGCAATGTATCACACATTGCGCCTATTAAATTAAAGCATCTACATAATGGTCATGTCATGCCTCATGAATTATTTTGGTTCGCTGTTTGTTTACTTCGCCAATAAAAGTCAAAAGTAAAGATTATTAATTCAGGCAGTCCTCTCGCCTGAGATAGTTACTTGTTTTCCACAAACACTTGGATACAGGCATACATTGGCGACCGATAGACGCTCGCACACTTCGTACATTGCTCCGGCGAGCCGCCGAGAGTTGGTCTTTTCACCGTGCTCAAAGGCGCCTCGGTGTGCGTGCCTTGTGTAATTTTGACGTGTATCCGAGCGTGCCGCGGGAAGAACGACAAGTTCTAACTTGTTTGTGGGTGAGGCGCGTACAAATTTGAGCCGTTCGACCACCGAGGCGATTTCATCTTCTTTTTGTCAATAATTCGGTAAATAAATAAACGCATCCGCTGCTGTCATCGTGTCCGACGCCATTTTGAAATGACGGCTCGCGTCAAGCACGCTGCCTCACCCGCGCATGTTTATGTGCAGCCATTAGGCTCGCGAGCAGCTCGCCGCGCGGGGTGAGCATGCCTCAGGCTGAGCCGCTCAGATTCGTACCGAGCTTAAGACAAACGTTAAAAAATTAACTGCTCTTCAATAATAAAAGTTACCAACAAAATATCTATCTCACATGATTTGTACGATCGTTAACTAAGTCTGGATAAAAAATATGCCCGTATGATATTTACACGCTTGTATAATAATCGTGCGCAATAGCCTCGGCGGCGTTGGTGAGTGTGGTGGGCGGCGGTGCCCCACGCCCCGCTCCCCTTTGGGTTCCTTTGAGCCACAGCGACAAGTTAAAAGCGCTGCGTGGACAGTCTCTTTAGGGTGGAATCACATCTATCAGCACCGATTCGCATTATGTCTATAAAAAATAGTTACTGTGTATGAAGATGCGTACGCATCTATTCTCCTTTCGCATGCGTACGCATCTTCATAAATAACAGACATTTTCTACAGACAAAATGCGAATCGGTGCTGATAGATGTGATTCCACCCTTACTCTTGTTTTATACGCAAACTTAATCGCATATACGCGTTCAACGCTGACACTGGGTAAGTCATGAAACGCATTTTTGCTTCGTCGGCAGTGAATGCGTCAACCATGGTTCTAAACTTGCATATTTCGTTATTTTATGCATTTATATGTGAGTTTTTTTTGTATATATATTTATGTGTGATCACGTTAAAATAAAATCTTGAGTGCAGTTCTATTTTAAATTATGCAATCTTCTTTTAAGGTTATTTATTACATTGAATAAACGTGTGCTAAAATTACATTAAGATGTCCGAGATCTTAAATAAATATATAAACATGGGTTGCCATGCCATCAACGGACTAATGCCCTCTTTTAAAGAGAGCAAAAATTTCAAATTAAGGAAAAACATTGTTCAATGCTCATATTGTCCTAATAAAATTGTAAATTGTTCATATCTTCTGATATCAACAGGGATCAAAACAAAATTGCTTTTCCATTTCTGGGTAAAAAGGGAATTCAACAAAAGAATTGGAAATATGTATATTTTGCTGCAACTTGAAACGTGAAAGAAAGGGACGAAAGTAAGGCAGTACCTTACATCATGCATTGGTATAGTTACACTTTACTCTATTTATAACAACAGTGATACATATTTACTTACCTAATAGGTATTTTTTTTATTACAATATAGATCTTCAGGTCTTTAAACACAAATTATTTTACATTTACGCCACCCGGGCCAAAAGTAACATTTACCACCCGCCACGCTGGCAGAAAATCCTACTTTTTAGGTTTATAATGTATTGCCTTGATTAGGTTACGGCACCACGTTCCATGGCACGAAGCTTCCCTTCACTGGTTGATCGAGCTGCAAAAAAAAACTTATTGTAAAAGTTGTTCATGCTCAGTACTTAGTTGAAAGTCAACAAATTATTGTTAATGCAAATAAGTATATCCATTTGAAATTAAGAACTTAGTTTGAGCCTCACTGAACTTGACTTCATAATAATAATAATATAGCAATTTATTTCCACAAAAACAAAAATGTATAAAGTAAATTACAATTCATTCAACAAAAAATAAAAAATAAAGTAATAATTTTAGTGACTAAGTATTCTAGTAATAGCCATCTACCAGAACATTATTATTTTCATGCATTATAATATTATACTTGTATTAACTTTAGGAAGGTAAACATTTATAATTTACAAGTTTTATAATATTCCATACTTATTATAAATTAAAATCTAATCATAAACATTCTACTTTATTTCTTGCAATATGTTCTGTATAGTTATTTACAATAGTACAATTGCGGAAAAATTAAATTAAATTCACTAAATAAAAAAAAATATTAGTTACTAGATTACTTAAAATTATAGTAAACGTTTGTTTAACAATTAGTTTTTGGGAACCCAAGATAGGGCAAAGGCCTCTTCCATGCATGTCCACAGCTTCCTGTCTTTTGCGAGCCTGGGCCAGGCGCGGCCGGCGGCCTGCACGAACTTGACTTACTATCCTGTAATACTTATTCTTATTTAATACCTTTTGAGTGATGTGGTCTTCGCAAGCCATGCGTATGCGCGCAGAAGTTGCTGGTGAGTCCAACTGGAACTCGGTCGAGACGCCGGCGTCGGCGCGCGCCGCCCGTATCGCCTCCTTGATCGCGAAAAACACCGACGACGCTAGGAACAGCGGTGGCTCTCCCACAGCCTACAAGAAAAAGTAAGATCAAGATTCTAGAATCACATGGCCCCAGATAGTAAATAAATCAATATCACGGGAAAATGCACACAGATTTACTTGTACTATAGGAACGATAAACTTAGTATAGATAGAAAACATCCAAGACTCGCAAAATACTCTTGCTTATCTTATCGCAAATATCTGTTCTTACCGGGACTTGAACCCGGTATCGCTAGCTTCGATTGGTCAGAACCAAATAGGCCAACGTATCATGAGAGACTGTTGAGTAGGTACAATCAAGGACTTAAATTGGTTTGCCGCTATGGAACTCTGTCATAGTGACAGCGTTAATCATTAATTTTAGCTTTCTTTCTTGTGGTTTGACGCCGTCATTATGACAGGATTCCATAGTGGCATACTTAACAGTCCTTGACTGTACTATTAATACAGATTGAGAACTAGTCCTTAAATTTGAGAAATATCAACTACTAACCTTGGATGAATAAACTGCCCTAGGATTTGGAGCTCCTTTCAGCAAAGACACGTTAAATTCCAGCGGAATGTCTCCAAAACCAGGAATTTTGTAGGCACCAGGACCCCGCGAGAATAACGTTCCGTTCGGAGAGTAAATCAACTCTTCCATGGTAAACAACCCTTGTCCCTGCACAAAACCGCCTTCAATCTGCCCAATATCTATAGCAGGGTTTATACTTTCACCTAAATCCATTACAATATCCGTCCTAATAACCTGATGATCACCACTGAGGCAATCAATCTCTACCTCTGAACAAGCTACCCCATACGTAAAGTAATTGAAAGGGGTTCCTTCGTTCTTTTCGAAATCGTACCCAATATCAGGTGTGGCGTGGAACCCAGTAGAGGATAAACTAACTCTATCTAAATACGCGGCAATCACCCAGTCTTCCCATTTGCCTTCAGGTTTCTTCTCCTTGTAGGGTTGAAGGCGCTTCATGAGTGTTTCGCAAGCTTCTAGAACAGCCATCCCATTCAGATCAGAGCCGGCACTGGCTGCCGTAGCTGATGTGTTAGGTACCTTGTCGGTTGCTGTTTCACTAATATGGATTTTGGAAACATCGATGCCGAGAGCCCGTGATGCCACTTGAATCATTTTCGTATGGAGTCCTTGCCCCATCTCTGTGCCTCCATGGGAAAGTAGCACTGAGCCATCCACGTAGACTATTAGCAATGCACCAGCTTGATTCAGCAGTTTTTCCGTGAATGCGATGCCGAATTTTGTCGGAATAATTGAAATACCACGCTTTCTCCATCTGTGTTGTCTGTTAAATAGGAAAGTAATTTTTTACTTAATTATTCACTTCATTGGCGGTAAATAAAACATAATCAAATAATGCAACTCGACTGAGGTGAGCTGAACCGGAACATTTTATAATTTTAGCCGTCTATGTATGTGAATGTTTGTATTACTTATTTGGGAGCTAATAATATACCTTATAATTAGGACTGTCGAATATTTTTTTATTTAGACCCTGTTATTGGAGGTGCAATTTGGTAGCTGGACGTTCTTAAGGACGGGTAAAAATAATTTTGAAATATAGCTATGTCGATACTTTTTCTCTACCATAATGGTTGTCTTAGACGAAAAATTATAATCGTGTTTATTTTGTTTATTTCGTGCACTGGCCTGCACCTCACCAGTGTTTTTGTTCTACGGATAGCGGATTCTGCTTTTGATTACATTGGTTATAATGGAATAAAAAAAAAAATACTTTTTTGTCTAAAAAATTGTATATAAAACTAATTTGAAAGAAAGACAAAGAGTATCGATATCGACATTATAAATGTTTTTACCCATGCCTAAGACCGTCCAGCTACCAAATTGCACCTCCGATAACGGGGTCCGTTTATTACCCATGTGTCATAAGCAGAGGGCGGAATTTCTCATGGCAAAAAATTAAATGTCATAGGGATAGAACGAAGTATTTTATCGACTATCGACAAGTAGTTCTGGTTCACGTAGAGCAAGATCTTTTACCAAATAATATTATACCTCCTATCGATACATTACACTTAGCGAAATAATTTTCCAATATATAACAAATGCCCTCTGGTAGCGGTATTTTAGATTAATATAGTTTTTGATAAATGTAGGTGTAGTTTTCATTATTATTGTATAGTTCTATGTCTTAGATTTAGCTTTATTTTCATTTGTTATTTACCGTTAATAAAGACGTGTGTTTTAGACAAAAATATTATAACATCAAATCTTAAAACGTTACGTATCATTGTTGAAAACAATAACCAAATGCGAATCAATAATGACATTTACATTTTAATATTAAAGCAAAAGTAAAATAACAAAGAGATTAGTGATTACACAATATCGATAACTGGAAAAGTCGATAAAGAAAAATGTTCCATTCCTATGACATTTCAATTTTTGCCATGAGATATTCCACCCTCTGGTCATGAGCTATAAATTTTAAATTACGTTACACTTACTTGTTAAAGTTTTCAATATGTATTTTCCTTTGAGCCAATTTACTTTTCTCAGCGCACTCATCCCAACACCTCTGCAACGTACAATGTGTCAAAGCTTGTCCATAGTGCGTTATCTGGTTCTCTTGATATAGATTTAATCTGCTTATTTCTTCTATGCTCTTTCCAAGCGTGTTCGCAACGTCTTGAATCATGTTCTCAGCTCCAAACATGCCTTGTGGTCCACCGAATCCTCTGAACGCCGTGTTGGACGGAATATTCGTTCGGCATATATGTCCAGTAACCTCTACGTTAGGTATGTAATAAGCATTCTCGTAATGGAACATTGCTCTTTCAACAACCTAAAAGTCAAATAACATTATCGCCAAATCAAATTTCGTTAATTAAAAAGTGTATCAATACTTACAGGTCCAGATAGATCGATAGAGTATCCCCCGTTGTTATAGATGTTGACGATAGCGCCCATCACACGGCCCTCTTTAGTGGCAGCTACTTTGTATTTAATCAAGAACGGATGCCTTGTGCCTGTCATCATCATGTCTTCGTCTCGGTCTAGCATGCAACGAACTGGTCTCTGGAGTCTGTGGGCAGCGAGAGCCACCGGCAGAGCTACCAACATGCCACGAGATTCCTTGCCTCCGAATCCACCTCCCATTCTCTTAACTCGAGCCGCAATCCTGTTCATAGGCACGTGCAAAACGTGACTTGTGAGTTTCTGAAATCAGTTTAAACGTTACACATTTTGAGAAACAGCGACCGAGCTCTATTCGGGTGTATGTAGACAGCACTATTAAATCACAATTTGATAGTGTCGTCTATAGGTATATATGACAAATACCTCTAAACCCGAATTATCCCGAAGATCGATTTAACCGATCGATTTTTTGACCCCAAAAACCCTTATTTCGCAATTTTCATCAAAATCGTTAGAGCTGTTTTCGAGAACGTGATTATTAATATTGGTATATACATTGCTCGTTTAATAGCATTTATAAAAGTTATTGGGTAAGGACAAAATGGTTGGACCATAGTTAAGCGTAGTTAACCATACAAACAACAAAAGTGAAAAAAGTTCCGTTGTGGCACGAAAATTTAGTGGTGGTAGGACCCCGTGCAGGGTCCGTCCGGATCGCTACCACCATCTTATCCATTAACCACCCGCCAAGCAACAGTGTTCGCATTGTTGTGTTCCGGTGTGGGGATAAGACAACCGGTGAAATTACTAGCATAGAGGCATTCCATCTTAGTCCTCAGGGTTGGCAACGCATTTGAGGTCTTGGGATTATAGTCTTGAGAATTCAAATGTCTATGGGTCTCAGATTCCACTTACCATCAGGTGGTCTGAGTGCTAGTGTGCCTTCTCCTTAACATAAAAAAAAAAAATTATCCCTAAGTATGGGTAATTTTCGTGTCACAGCGGAAGTTTCATAGAAAATTTAATTGAGTGATTTAGCGTAGCCAACTTTTTGGTCCTTACCCTATTATACTTACAGCGATTTCTGACGGGTGTTGGCTTGAGCAATATATTTCTATTTCATCGTCTTCTTTTTTAGGTATGGCAAACGCTGCATGTGTTTCTAAATAAAAATGCTCTTGCCCCCCCATGCGGCATTGTCCTTCGATGATGATATTGTTTTCATCTTCAAACACCGGCTTCACATCTCCTCTACGAATTGTTTTTGGGAATTGTGGGTAAAACGAGTTTTTTTCTATAGCGTCTTCCATGGTTACTATTATTGGCTGAATTTCCTCGTATTCAATTTTGACTTTTCTAGCAGCAGCTTGAGCTGTTGCTTGATCTTTAGCAACAATCACACCAATCGTTTGACCTTGACTCACTACTTTCTCACTGGCAAATAGTTCTTCGTCGTGGAATATTGGCCCTATCTCATTTTGTTCTCGAGTCACGTCCTTGGCTGAAAAGAAAGCCACTACGCCTTCTCCCTTTAATGCGTCTGTTGCATCTACTGATAATAATTTGGCATGAGCTTTTGTACTAAGCACAAATGCTAAGTAAAGTTCATTTTCCGCAATAGGCATATCATCGCAGTATATTGCTTCTCCCGCTGCTTGTTTGAGAGCTGACATGTGGGTTAAGGGTCGCCCTACTGCATCGCTTTTAACTTGCTTATCACCAATAAGCTCAAAATACTGAGCACTTTTTGGCATGGTGCCATGAAACTGTTCAGCTCCACTACTGTGATATGGAAGAATAAGATTTTCGTTGAAATAGTCTTTTGTAATTTCTTTAGCTATTGATAAATATCCTTTGAAGAACAAACTCATAGTCAGAGCGCGCCTAAATTGAATGTTTCCTCCTGGCGCTGATGGTTGCAGCGGAAGTTCTTCAACCATTTGTGAGAAAGCTTTTTCGAGCATCTCCTGATTCCATTTTTGTCCGATTAGCGCTTGACTTGTCTTTGTTGCAATCTTAGTAACTGGAGCCATACCGCCAAAAGCGATATTCATATTCTTTATTATATTAGTAGATTCTTCGAATTCTACATTCATCGAAGCTGTAACTATAGATATATCATCCTCTCGTCTTTTGGCCTGTTTATACGCTTTCACGTATTGATACCTGGTCGAATAGGGAACTTCGATAGACAACAGTATCTCGTTGGGCTTAACGACATTTCTACGATAGCCAGTAAAGAATGTCTCATCCATTAAAACAGAACGATGTCCCTCCTCTTCACTTAATAAGTTAAGTTTCACGTTCAAAGACATAAATATTGGGTTGAGGTCGGAGATAGGACTACCAGTCATAATATTCCCACCAACGGCAGCTACATTTCGGATTTGTTTGCCTGCAAACCAATTTAACATATTCACTATGGTTTTTAGCGTTCTTGTCTTGTATCTCGGTAGGAGATCAATAGATTTACGGAATGTATCATCCATTTCCATTAAAGTTACAGCAGCACCTACAGTGAAACCGTTTTCGGTTTCAATAATTTTGTTCATTTCAGGGACACAATTAGGCATTATTATGACAGGGTACACAAAATGCTTAAACTTCACTTCAACCCCCACTTCAGTGTTACCCACGACTATTTTAGCATCAGGAAATTGTTCTTTTAATTTCAAAATTGAACCTAATGTTGTTGGCCGGTACCATTTCGCCCGTTCACCACGGAAAATTAGATTTTGGTCGTCATAAGCTGACGATAATTTAAGTTCAGGTGGGAAGATAGGTTCCTGGCTACTGTCGTAGGGCAAGAAACTTGACCTTTCGAATATATATTCTGTTTCTCCTTTTTCGTCTTCACTTGGTTTATTTTTGCAGCAGTCTTTACCCATGGCACATACCCCAGTGCCATTGGAAACTCCGTTCGTTGTCCCATTTGATCCGTTAGCAACGCGCTGTGTCTCCCAATCTTCTATAAAGGTTTTGTATCCCTCTATGATGGCCCGGTAGCCGGTGCACCTACACAGATTGCCTTGGAAGGCTACTTCCATGTCTGAGTATTTGATTTTGCTGCAACTCCTGAGCAGAGAATACATGGACATGACGATTCCTGGTGTGCAGAAGCCACATTGGGATCCGTGGGCTTTGGCGATTCTTTCTTGTACGGGATGCAGTTTGGTTTTCGTTGTGCCTATGCCCTCGACTGTGGTGATAGCCAACCCATGCATTGCGCATAGCGGTGCAAGGCAGGCGTTTACTGCCATGTGACTGTGAGACATAGTTAAGGCATTTAGAGCTCGGAAAATGTTGAACATCTAATTTTTCATTACTATTTTAACCTCACTAGTAAACTCTTAGTCTGATTGTGCAAAATGTAGTTACAGAATTATAAACAAGTCTTTTTAGAGTTGTTTGTATTTCTGTAGATCTGCCAACCCCACTCTGGGAATAAAGGCGTGATCTTATATATGTATGTAACATGTATTTTAATCTAGTGAACTTTACTTTAAGTCAACATGTGCATGTGAATTTACAGTTGATTATTATTTATAGATTGTAAAAAAAACCCGCTTTAAGGATGATACTTTCAATCTTTACACGTACTTAAGTTAATTAGTCATGGTAATACATTTAGATGTAAGAGTTATAAATGACAATTATGTTGTTCTGTGATAACTGGTATCTACTTACTAGTTTGTTTATATGGCAGTTTTATTTAATTAGCTCTTTAGATACTGATTTATGATAAGATATGTCACCCAGGTTGTCTTTTTATGATAACTTATCTTGAGAAAAACCTTCACCGACAAATTAAATGAAGATACAAACTAAACGTATACACGAAACCTGCGCCTCTATTCTACAGGGTAAAACCATGTTGCTTTTGTCAGGTTATCGTATAGTCAACGTTTTGATAGCTCTTATTTTCTGACAGTAATGGCAGACTTAAAAACAAAACCACAACACGTCAAAAGCAACATTGTTTTATCATGTTGAAAAGCGCACTTGTTCATAAATTTTTTTACAAATAGGTACAATACCTTTATTTCAGTATACACATACGTATACCTACAGGCGAATCCGAAACCTAACTTCTGGGTAATTTTTACCAAATTCAAAGGCTTGTTTGATACATGGTATTTATCAATATAATATAGTGTTTTTACATCCATTTACATGGATGGCAAATGACATTATGGCATGTGTCATTTGCCATTATCTTGGCATTGTGGCATGTGTAATTTAATTACGGAATACAATGATAATGAAAAAATCAATTATTGAAATTAATATTATGGGAAACAAAGTTTCTGACATTTAATTAATATGGTAATCAATGAGTATGGCATACGAAATTATAAGAAACAACCTTATGGGTGTTGAACATTATAGCATATGAAATTCGGGCAAATGAAATACTGGCAAGTTAAGATATACTTATGAGTAGAGGCCCTAAACGTGCTTGGCTAGTACGTCGCTGATGGCAATACACAAAACATTTGAACTATGCGAAGTATGTGACTAGCTGCATTGACCTACATTGTGCGCGCTCAGGTTACGACATCCCATTACCATAGCAAGTGCTATGCTGGTAGATTAAGATACTAGTATAGGTATTTGATTAAAAAAATAATCAGCTACTCAAATAACAGACATGATGACACGTGTCTATTTTATATTTCTCCTTTTAAGGGTTTCCTACCATAAAGGTAAACAGATAAACTGTTAAGTATCATGTAACCCCGTACGTCTCTCGTTCTGTCTATTTAAACAATGTATTTAAATTTAGAATAGTTATTTAACCTTAAAGTTTTTAGAGAAAAGACTAGCACTTTCTAGGGTTTTGTAATCAACAAAGAACCCTAATAGTTTCGCCATGTCTGTCTATCCGTTGTCCGCGGGTTTACTCAGAGAGTATTGGTACTAAAAAGCTGTAATTTGGCACAGGTATACATTTAAATTTGGGCATTAAAGTTGTAAAAAAAAACTTGATAAAAAAAAAGAATCTCCCATACAAACTACTCGTATAGTACTCGTATATTTTTACATAATTAAATTTTATAACATCGAGTGAGGTGCCACTGTATAGCTGTAAACAATAATATTAAAATGAATAATAACATGTTATATAATAGCGTTTTGGGAATATCCCATACTGTACGTAAATTAATTTGGCATAACGACCAGAAATCCAGTGTAAATATAAATAAATTAATATTTACCCGGCTTTAACCACTCTATATTACTTCCTCTCGCAAGCTTTGAGCAAATTCTAAAAAGGATACACGACTTTTTTCTCTGCACGGTTGTATTTTGACACCATGACGGTGCACGCGCCGCACCCGCCCTCGGCGCAGCCCAGCTTGGTGCCGGTGAGGCGCAGGCGCCTGCGCAGATACCACAGCAGCGTCCATTCCGGGTCCGGGTGGGGCTCTACCACCTGGAATAAAAGATGTAACATAAAAATTATTACAAAATAAAAACTTGCGTGAATCATTACCATAAACACGAAAACTGCAACACGGGTGACTTTAATAATTATGCGAGTAAACCGTGCAGTGTTCGGTTTTGTTTATGATATTTTTTGTTTATTATTTGCTTTAATTGTAAACGAGTTTTTATTTCGTACGTAATTTTTAGATGTATACTTATAAATGTATAAGTAATAATTCATACCGAACTTTACATTTTGATAGATTAAAATCTCGCTTAAAACAAAAATTTATTACACATGCTCTTTCCGTGTACCTTTAGGTTAAATAGATTGAATAGCTTTTCTGACTTTCCCGGTGGATTTTTCAATTATTTTCGCACCTTTTAAACCTTCCCTGGACTAACACAAACATTTTAAAACCAAAATCAGCCAAATCGCCCCAGCCGTTCTCGAGTTTTAGCGAGACAAACGAACAGCAATTGATTTTTATATAGATAGATAGATTCCGAGCATGTTTCTCTTATTAATATTATCGCAGAAAGGAAGACCAAAGATAGATAAGATGTTTATTACTTATCTTTACAACATTCTTGCTACACGCTATACTAGTATAAGTTAAATAATTAATGAGGAAGACAGACCTTTTTTGTAATTATTTTCTCAAGAGAATTTTCCTTAAACCAGTTGAGGCATGAATAAGAAACTCATAAAATTAAATAATAACGTAATATCACCTATTATATGCTGCAGCGCCCACTCAATGATCAAAACGGATGGCTTTATGTGTTTTCGCATAAAGAACGCGTTAAAATATTAAATCACCATTTCATAAAATCGTAGGGTTTCAAAGATGCAACCAAAAACATCCAAAATAGATGTCATGTTAACATGAGAATATATCGAGGTTTTGGTTTCTAATAGTGTTGAAAAAGTTTCGAGGAAAAATTATTTAGTGTAATATACACACACGACAGGCTAGCCTAGTTGGGAGTGACCCTGCCTTCGAAGCTAGGGGTCCTGGATTCAAATCCCGGTAAGGGCAGATATTTGTGTGATGAGCACGAGTATTTGTTCCCGAGTCTTGGATGTTTTCTATGTATTTAAGTATATATTTCTCTATATAAGTAAGTTTATCGTTGTCTAGTACCTATAGCACAAGCCTAGAGCTTAGTTTGGGACTAGGTCAATTTGTGTGACATTTTCCCGTGATATTATTATTATTATTATTATTATCCTAAGAACAGACGCATACTACTGACTTTCTCATTATGGCTTAAAATGGTATATTTTATAACCCCCTACGGAAGAGGGGGGTAAGTTTAACGTGTGTGTGCGTGTACGGTTTCTTTTTCATATAAATTTAGTTTAGTCGGTGGTTTACCTATGTTTGTTTAAAATCGGTGGGGCCGGAGATATCAGTTCCTATAGGAAGATGTCACAGTTACATTATAGGGTTTGAAACTACGAGTTTGTAATATTTTATCCTCGTGAGACATGTGCAAAGAGCGGAATTCTTCATAGCAAAAATCAAACTGTCAGAGGGATTGACCTAACGGTTTTATCGACTTATCGATAAATATTTGTCACTTAACGAAACAAAGTTAAAGTAATGAAATCAGGCTTTTGGATATACATACAAACAAATCAACGTTGTCCCTAATTAGCTGACCGCCACTGTATTTTAGTATAATAGTAAAGAATAAAACAGAAAATACTTTTTTTTTAATTTTCTATATGAAACTTATCATTAAAAATTAAAAACAAATATTGCCAAGAGTAGGTAACTAATCTTCATTCAAAATAACAAAGTCGAAATCTAAATCTGTACTAAATATGTTTTCTTAATCTTCCCTGTAGTAAAAGAAAATAGTCATTATTTTTTCAACATTGTCACCTTTCAAATTATTTTGAAAGGTGACAATTTTATTATTTTTCATTGTAGATCCATTTATAAGATGAAAACGAGCGTTCTACCTCAGTTGAAGTAACAGGAGCATATTTGTAGTACCTACTCGATAACGGTGTTTTGGCTGTAATCACTTTTTTCTATAAAATCAGCATATTTGCGTATCATGTCGTAGTCCGGAATTCTATCTAGTACCTTTTCAAGTTTTATTTGCACTGTCTGAGATCCACACCAATTTAGAATACTTCTCACCTGGTCAAGTATTAGAAGAGAGTCTAATAAGGATAAACAGGATGTTTGTAATTTGATTATTGCGTCAGGTAAAATGCCATAACTTTCTTTTATGTACCTACAACAGATCATTTCTCAAATTATTGTGCTTAAGTACTCTTTTAGCTTATCTTATTGCAGCCGACTCTTTTGAATTTAAGTTTGAAATTACTTCTGTAATACATTCCAAATTTTCTGCATAATATATAGCTGCATTAAGCCATGTGCCCCACCTAGTTATAATAGGTTTTGGTGGCAATGGTACGGATGGACAAATTTGTTTGAATAAGCGGACTCTATGTGGAGACTTTAAAAATATTTTTTTTACGTTGTTTATTAAGGCGTCAACACTTTTATATTGAGATCGTATGTGCTCGCAGACTCTATGTAATCCATGTGCCAGACATGTAACATGTAGTAGATTTGGAAATGTAGCTTTTAAGATTTTACCAGCCTTTAGCATGTACGCGGCACTATCAGTGCTCAAAACAAGGACATTTCTAACATGCTCATTATATGAATCGTGCCAAATAAACTGCAATTGCTTTTTTAAGTATTCGGCCATTGAGTTACGATCAACTTTTTCAAAAAAATTACTTCCGATTAAGTAAGATTTGCAACAAGAATTTTTCTTTAGTTCTCTTACAATCAAATTAGTGACACTTTTGCCCATCCTATTTAATGTTTCGTCGACTGTTATCCATATATATTTTCCTATCAGGTTCTTGCGTATGTCTTGAACTGTTTGTTGGTAAACTATATCTAAGTATACTTTTCTCAGCAATGATTCATCAGGAAGTGATTTTGATGTACAGGAACAACAAATATATTTTTGGAAAAAATTTATAAACTGTGGATTGTTAATCTTTTGCCATGGAATATTGCACGAAACTAAAAATATGATTAAATCTATATAGAATGTGTCTGAACTCGTACTTTTGAGCATTGTGGCAAATGAGTTTTACTCACTAAATGACTTTCAACACAATGTTTCTTTAGCTGATGTAAATGAACGTCACATTTTGTGGAAGAATCTTCTTTGAAACTAAGAGAAGAATCTTTCTGTATCCATTTTTTTATTGTTTTTCTTTTAGGATTCACCATTTTAGTAGCGCGGCACGGAAATCATTCATGAAAACTCAAGTGACATAAATGACATATGTGACGCTGACATGATTTACTTTAATATGGAGATGCAAGTTGCTTATCAAAGAGGTCAAATGTTACAGAATAATCTTTTAAGTTGATTATGGATACCTAATGCGATATTATTCCGTAACATCGATAAGTCGATAAAACAGTTAGGTCAATCCCTCTGACAGTTTCATTTTTGCTATGAAGAATTCCGCTCTTTGGACATGTGCTATAGAGAGAACATAATTAAAGCAATTTAGTTTCAACTTTTTTCAGTGAGCGTAAAGTTCATTAATATTTGTTTCAAAGTTAAGCCCGTGTGGTCGCCGGGTTAGAATATGTCACTCCATGTCCTCCTGTGGATGTCGTAAGAGGCTTCTAAGGGATTAAAGTACTGTCAGGCGATAGGCTTGCAACCTGTCCTTAATACACTGGTAAACATCTTAGCCTACTTGTGCAAAATGTGGTTGCAGAATTATCAACAAGTCTTTTTAGAGTTGTTGGTATTGCTGTAGCTCTGCATACCCCACTCTGGGAATGAAGGCGTGATGTTATGTATAGGTATGTATGTCTCAAAGTTAAAAATGGCATTTGTGAGCAATTGCAATTGAACTTTATTTCTTTGCTGTTAGATTCAAATTCCAATTTACTAAAATCTTCCTGACTGTAATATGGAGGGTGTCACGAGGTTATTTTCAAACTAATAACAGTAATAAGGGCAAAGTCAGCTGATATTCAAGCGGGCGTGCACTAAGTTAGTGCCACTAACGTACGAGCTGACTAAGAACTTGCATGATAGGTATCTTCATAATAGACACATTCTGAAAGAAAACAATAAGGAGAATTGATAAAATAATTGTAAATAACATGTATTTGATTAAAACTCCATTTATTTCCATTTTAACCATCGACAAAAATAATTTGTTTACCTGTGTCTGTGGCACCGTACCTACATGTTGAGCATACTTAGAACAGACATACCCCTCTAATTGGTGCTTAGAACCTTCATTGTAGGTAACTGTCATTGCCACTGTCATGTATGTCGTTTGATATAAACCTTGAAGTTTATTATGACAATGCACTAAAGTCGTTAATATTTTCGTTGGGGTACTGTACCCAGGTACCCAGGCCCAGGCGTTATCCAAAAAAGTACCAATAGTCAAGGACAAAAATTAACAACTTAATTTTTTCCATTACGTCACGAAAATTATTCATATTTTTATATACTGCCCTTATACGCCAATAGACGGTATTTTAAATTAAATAAGCATAGCAGATTCAAACCTCACCTGTTAGTAATATGGTTGAACTTGCTACAGGAGTTTTGTCTGAAATGCCACCTACCTATTGTTTAATCGGGAAAGATCTCAGCAAGAATTCATCAAAATTGGTTGAGTCGTTTAAGAGATAACAATCCTAAAAGAAGGGGTTGACATTGTATCGAGGCTTATGTATTAAATAGTAATTGATAGTTATTATCGGTTACATTGCCAGTGACCGTGACCATGTTGCCGGTTTAGAAAAGTGCAACTCCATGTCTTCCCGTGGATGTCGTAAGAGGCGACTAGGGGAATAAAGGCTTGTTTTACTGCTACGCGACGGGCCTACACCTGTCACTAGAAATGGTAAACATCTTAAACGCGTCCCCAAGTCGTTATCTGCTGACAAAAACAGTTAAAATACATATTTAAATATTTTTTTAATGCTTTATAGGTACTTTTTAACTTAGTTAATATTATAATCAAATGATATTTATAAGCTTTTAAGTTGATAGATTATTATTTATTTTTTTAATTAAACTGAAAGTTTGGCGGAAATTTTGTGCGTCATTTCGGGAACGCAACATTTTTTTTAAATAACACTTTTCAGAAAAATGCAAGAGATAGCGCTACTGGGTAATTATTTAAAGCATCTGAGTGCAAGTGGATGCCTCGTGTTTTTTAGTAAATTTTTTGAAATTCTGAGTGGTACCTATTCGTGTTTTTGTATGAAATTTTTACACCGTACATCAATTCACCGTCATTCCGGGAACGCCGATAAATGTAAAAAAAATAAAAGTAAATGTATTTTAATAAAATATTTCTTAACCATTATCTTAGCCTGATTGTGCAAAATGTGGTTACAGAAATTATCAATAAGTTTTCTGTAGCTCTGCCTACCCCACTCTGGGAATGAAGGTGTGATGTTGTGTATGTATGTATCAATTAAATTATTTATGCCTCGAAAAATTGTTGGTTAATATCTCCACGAACTTCATGTATTTGCACAATAAATAAAGGGATGCATTTAGAAATGAGCACAAGTTGATAATTATCATAAAACGATCAAGTGCATAATGACGTCAAACGATGCTATTTAGCATTGTGGCAATAATGTAATATCTCATGTTAAGTATTAAGTCGTATAAATTTTACGTGTATATCAGTTTGTCTATATCATGGTATCTCCTAAATTACCGACCGATTAGGCAGCGGTATTTTCATTTTTATCATTATATAAGACTCTCGTCAGGCCCCACCTTGAATATGCATCTGTTGTTTGGAATCCTCTCTACGAAAAGTATTCCAAACCAATTGAAATGATCCAGAAAAAGTTCCTTAGGGCCATGCATAGGCGTCTCACTGGAAGAAAACTATCATACTCTGCCCTACTCAAACATTACCGAATGCCCTCGCTCGAATCCAGACGTACACTTACTGATGCAGTAATGCTCTACAACATCTGCAGAGGTAATTATAACAGTATCGACCTCCTGAATTTAATTCGCTTCAGAGTACCATCTCGGTGTACTTCACGATCAGCCGCCTTATTCGCCGTTCCTATATCCTCCAGCAACGCAGGTGCTCGTGCATCTTTTTGCGCCGTTTGTGTACTACTTACAACAAGTTTTTTGTTTCAGTAGATATCTTTAACACAAACAAATATCAATTTAGGAAAAAAATATGTGAAATTTTGGACTCATAGTTTTGTTGGTTTACATCTGTTTGTCATTTTGTTGTTCAGTTTGTAGTTTACTGTGACAGGGTACTATGGTGCTTGGCAGTACCTTTGAGACGTCAGATTAAGCATAGCGTGAGAGTACGAAACTACCCTTCTCTAATACTTGTGTTTTAGTGAGAACTGTCAAGGGGGTAAGTGCATGATTAGTTTATATAAATCTGTATTCATTTTTGTTTGTACACTTATTCCTGTTTGTTTCTCCAATAAAATAAATAAATAAATAAACTAATCGCGACCGATATCGATGTAAGAAGACAGCAGTTTTTCAGCGGCAAAGTCAAGTTTGTCCCTCAATATCAAGTCCATTTCTGAGAACATTTCTTCCGACCAAACCGATTTCCATCAAACGTTACTCAGAGACATACATACATACATAACATCACGCCTTCATTCCCAGAGCGGGGTAGGCAGAGCTACAGAAGTACCAACAACTCTAAAAAGACATGTTAATAATTCTGTAACCACATTTTGCACAAGTAGGCTGAGATGTTTACTAGTATATTAGTGACAGGTTGCAAGCCCATCGCCTAACAGTACTACAAGCTCTTATTCCCTTAGTCGCCTCTTACGACATCCACGGGAAGAAATGGAGTGGCACTATTCTAACCCGGCAACCACACAGAGACATTAAAGATGATATATATGTATACAAGAGATAAATTTGTTACACCCCTCTTCTTTTGTTGAGTATAACCCATTGTGATGTATACATATAGTATGAATCTTTGTATGAATGTTGTAGTGGCACGTGCTAACTCGGTAGCTAGCGATTTTGTGATAATGGACAATGGCCTTTGTTTGAAAAATTTGGGCTCGAAGTGAAAAATTCACCTGGGAAGATTCATACTATACCATAACATTACCTTTTTTTAATCACTTCTAAAATCTAATGAGGCTTGAAATCAGGACCTTTTTTATTTTGGTCAAATAAAGAACCAATTTCACCATACGATGTTAAATGTTAATCGACTTTCAGTTTATACATTTTGACCAGACCCGCCCACCCATTCACCGATAAAAGCCTTTGAAAGACTAACCTCTCAATAAAATACCCCACTAAAAAAATAACCTCTTGGAACGAAAAATATGACTAAGTTATTTGTTTATAACCATTCACTATAAATAAGGGAAACCTTAACAGCTAAAGCACAGATAACCCTTATAAATAGCGCTTTAAAAAGCATATCGAACGGCTTTTCTAAGTAAAAGACTTTTAAAACCCATTCCAAACCCCTTGAATGGAATAGCGAGTTTAAAAGCAAATCGAACGACTTTTAAGCGATACCGCGTTTCTAAGTAAAAACCCTTATAAAAACACATTCGAAACCCCTTGAATGGGATAGCGGGCCGGTCCCTGATTTTGACAGCTTTAACACTCTAATCGTCCGTTAAGTGGTTGGCGATATCCGACATTAAGTATGTACCAATTTCACCATACGATGTCAACCACTTAACAGATGATTAGAGCGTTAACAGTTGTTAAAATGTATTAACTAACAGTCGATTAACATTGATTAAATCTAACACCGTATGATGAAATTGGTACTAAACATTTAAAATATTAACTAGCGACACGATTAAACTGCCAGGTTACATGGTTGACCCACTTAAAAGTGTGATATTTTCCACCGAAGATAATATTTCTTGCTTACCTTGAGCTAGATAACATTACATAAACGATCTATCGTATTAACTAATTTTCGTATCCTACTTCACAGCTCGCAGTTCAGTGAGCATTATTGCCAATCTATTCCCTTGAACCTAGAACATGATAATAAAGCAGAACGAACGTTTTAGGGTTCCGTAGTCAAACTAGGAACCCTTATAGTTTCGCCATGTCCGTTCGTCCTACGTACGTCCGTCTGCAGCCTAGCTCAGATGGCATGAATATACATATTAGTCACGCCAACAAAGAGGTAAAATAAAATGTTGAAAGGAAAAATTTCGTGCCCTACACGTAACGTGGGGATGTTTTTTTTCATCTACCCTATAGTGTAAGGTGTCGTTGGATAGGTCTTTAAAAATATTGTACGTTTGTAAATCAAAGGATCCGTTTATGAAATATTAAACTTTAAAGCGCAAATTTTTGTAAGAGTGAAGTAATCTGTAATGAAAGGACATTAACGAATTTAGAGGAAGACTATCTTGACTAATTAGACATCATTAATTCTCGAGATACAGGCGATTAAAGTGCTTATACCTACAAAATCATCTAAGACGTCACCAAATGACTTTGAATAGAAAAATAGTTATTACTTGTTGTATTTTATGTTTGTAGAACTTTTAACGGCTTTGGAACCCAACACTGAGCATGGTCCGTAATGCTCTTGCCCGGTTTTATCTTTTAAATAACCATCGTAAGTGACTTAAGTATAAAAATAAGCATTATATCTCAATAGCCCGTATAACTAAATAAGTCGTCATTCTTGTTTTGATTGATACGCTGAAGAGCAGGGGTCAGCTTCATCAGGGTCAATCAGCAAGGGAACCCTAATTCTATCGACATCGCAACTGGATATTACTGCGTGTAGATCAGTGTATCTCTTTCGTTACTGACTGGTAAGAGAGGGACTGAGTGGCAAAAGCGGATAAGTGGCCTGACGCAACAATGTGAGTAAATGCTATGCTACCGAGACGATGATAGCGACAATGACAAAAAAGATAACATTGATAAATATTAATGTAATATTAGCACAGTTAGTGGTCATCTACACTTCTACATTAATATTATGAAAATTTTGTATTTTTGTATGTTTGTAACAAATAAGCTCAAAAACTATTTAGTAGACCAATAATAAAAATTCTTTCACCAGTAGAATGCTATATTATCACTGAGATACATAGGCTATGTTTTTATTTTCTACGCGGACGGAGTCGCGAGCTACAGCTAGTTAAATATATATGCGTTTGTTATCTATCACAGTTATTAGTGTTATTACTGAGAAAAAATGAGAAATATTCATGCAAATAAATTGAATAAATAGCACTGAATGCTATGCTATTTAAATTCTGATACGAGGCGCTATCTCAGTGGCTCACTACATATATAATAATTATTATGTTACTAATGTACTTAATTCTTACGAGTTACTTAACCGCACCTGCTTTGAGTTTTCCTGCGTATCTCTGTGTGTAACTCGGTTGGGCCGTTAAAAACCGTATTCCTTCCAAAATTAGTCACTATCCCTCTCGTCAGTGATTCACTTGATTCTGCCTATATAAATTCATAAATCACTTCATTCATGATCATGGCAATAAGTGAAAAGGACAATGAGCATTTTGGTACCCGCTTATAAGCAATCATGGTTGTGTCGTTGAATGGGTCATGGAGATGGTCACAAATGGAGATATGCGCCCTGGGGGATTACCATAACATGGCTAAGCAATTCAGTTTAATGTGAGACAAAGAGACAGACCCTTGTAAGTGTTAAAGCTCTGCCCCTTACACTCATCCTTAACTAGATTAGGCGCGGCTCACTCCGCGATGTACGGTCATCGCTACAAGTACGTGCCGGTTACCCATCTGACGCGACCGAAGCGTCTGCGCTTTGTACTCGCGCGCACACGCTTACGTAAATCTTGAATATATCGCAAGTGAACGTGCCGCATTCGTTTGTGTGTTGCATTTTTTCTGTTAAAATAAATAAAGAAACACCTAAAATATATTATTAGGGCAATACAGTATTATATTATTTATTGTCGTTGACAGCCCTCACTAACGCTGACGTGGCGAGTGAGCCAATTCATTTTCACCGTTAGTTCGTTTGGCTTGCGCTGGAGTCAACGTCATCAGAGGACCAAAAATCATAATGATTTGGCTAAGAAAAAATCGGCCTTTGTTAAGAACAATGGAGAGTGCCTTCTGTACTTGTACTATTCAGTGACTGGACTGCTTAAACATGTCATGGTAACCTCCCTGGTTATCTTTTCTCTACTTAAAAATATCTTTCCATTGATATACATAGGTAGGTATAAGTTATGTCGGGCGGGTACAACAGTCCATACATTTTTGCCCATTGTCCTGTCAAAGAAAAAGCGTGTTATTTGTAGCACCTGTCTTTAAATTGTGGCACCTGCACGGTCGGCCATATATTTAAGTATATCCTCGTGAGACCCGGTGTCCTATAGGAAGTAGTAATCAAGGCAATTCAATTTAAACTATATCACAATAAATCTAAAGTTCATTTTTATTTGACTTTACTGCTTTTCATATTTGACCAGTCCGATTCCTGGTCACGGAAGAATTTTCAAACAATCCGTAAATGCAGTATTTATTGTTTCTGAAATTAAAAGCTAGTCTCTGTTGCGTAGAATTCGCTATTTCCAATATTTAAGGTAGGTAGTTGCCTTTCATGTGGCGTTCGTTTTTTCCACCCTGTATAAGGCTGCGTTTCCACCGGAGCTGTGCGAGGTGGCCGAGCGGTGAGCGAAGAAAATTCCACCAATAGGAGAGCTGCACTGAGCGAGGAAAGGAATCCTATTGGTGGATTATTTCCTCGCACACCGCTCCGCTACCTCACACAGCTCTGATGGAGACGCAGCCTAATGGCACCACCTTCTTTCAGAGTTGATATCTCAATCGATTTTTATAACACGTAGATCCCGCTGAAACTAGCTTCCTTTTTTCCAGAGTGAATAGCCATAAAAGACTTCTATGCTACTAGTCATAAGATAGATACCATTTTACACACTATAAGCAATAAACATCGGAAACTATTTTCGGGTAGGGTCAGGTCATGCCTTATGACTATTGTTGTAAATAGGTACTTGTAAAGCTTTATTTACCGGTACTATGAAATAAACCTATTTATGAATGTCGATGTTGAGTTAAATGAATTATTTGCTTTATTACGCATTAATTTATTATTTTCTAACAGGTCGGTAAAATATCAGGGAACACTAAATAGTAGGTAACTGCGAACGAGACAGCCCGAATAAAAGTAGTACTTACACATAATGTCAAGCCTTCAATCCCAGAGTGGGGTAGGCAGAGCTTCAGAATTACGAACAACTCTAAAAAAATACTTGTTGATAATTCTGTAACCACATTTTGCACATACAGGCTAAGATGTTTACCAGTGTATTAGTGACAGGTTGCAAGCCTATTGCCTAACAGTACCTACTACAGCCTTTATTCCTTTAGCCGCCTCTTAGGATATCCACGAGAAGACATATGGAGTGCCACTATTCTAACCCGGCAACCACACGGAGAAAAAGTTGTGAATTTGTAAAAAAGATTTGATTTGGGGGTTATGAGTACGCGTTAAGTTTGATAAAACAGAGGTAACTTTAACCAATTAAGTAGACATCAGGACACAGTTCAGTGCAGGTAAACCCTGATTCGCTTGAAGTAGAATTCACTGGCAAACACTTTTTGAGGATCCCCAGAAAGCTTTCAACCTTTTCTTTTTACGATCTCCGATGCACCGAGAAATTCTTATTTGTGAACATACCTTAGCAGTGCGTTTTAAAATGATAGACGACATCGTTTTGCATATCCGACGCGGAAATAACTTTAGAAATCAACCACTGGAATAAATTAACGGGATCGTATCTTAATATATAAAGTTCAAAATACATAATGAGACATAATACATAATGGTCATAATATATAATGGTTTTATTTCTGAAACCGTAAAAAAACACGATTTTTTAAAAGTTTATTACATAGAACCCATTAGGTTAGGTTAGGTTTGTTTTATAAAAATCCTGAAAACCTTGCGGGTTCAGAAATAATAATAACCATTATATATTATGACCCATTATGTGTTTTGAACTTTATATTTTATGATACGTAGCCAAATTAACCTAACTTTGTTTCACACGCTCAATCATCAGTGTTCGGTTGCATCGTCATATAACATATAGAATAGGTAACCTACACAAACAAGTTAATTTGCCTTCATCGCTAACTTCTACGCAACAAACATCCCATAACAAAGGTTTTAGAAAAACACATTACATCCTACCTTCTTTCCATTGACATAAAACACGAGAACCGTGCTTATTTCACTGGGTTCTTCATCCGCGTTCAACAATCCCATCTTTGCGCATTTGTTATTTCGTAAAAAATGGCGGTTTTAAATAGGTACGTCTATCACGCTCGGGCGTTGAAAAACGACTGCGACGGAAAGACCCGAGCGTGACCGAAGCATTGATAATAAAATAACTGGCAGCCAATAAATATTGAGATGCCACACGGGCGATCAAAAGGAGACTTTAGCTCGAGATATGGGAACAAACATGTCTTATCATTTGTGTCATTCTATGGAACTTGCTAACTATGTAAACAAGCCGCCATACTAAAATTGACATTAGATGTCAATTTCAATATATTGTTTGTTTACATAGTTAGCAAGTTCCATAGAATTACAGTATAGGTAAGTATATTATACTAGCGACCCGCCGCCAGCGGCTTCGCCCGCTGCATTTTTTTTTCTTTCATGTCACATAGGGGTTTGAAAAATAGATGTTAGATGATTCTCAGACCTACCCGAAATGCATACAAAATTTCATAAGAATCGGTCGAGCCGTTTCGGAGAACGGGAACGAACATTGTGACACGAGAATTTTATATAATAGATTAAAGTTTTAAGAATTGGGAAGCACTTACACCTTTGATTCTCACAGATGTTCCCAATATTCCAGGTTCAGTTATAGATATTCTTGGTTCTTTCGTCATATTTCTCTTTAATATGTTC
The DNA here is from genome assembly GCA_949316455.1 of Acleris holmiana. NCBI lineage: Eukaryota > Metazoa > Arthropoda > Insecta > Lepidoptera > Tortricidae > Acleris > Acleris holmiana. Next base: position 16,559,028 of record OX438765.1, on the reverse strand, counting down.
TAACAATCTGTATGTTTGTTATGTAACCCTGGCCCGTTTCCAATAAAAATAAAATGATAGACGTATCAGGGCATTTCTCAACTACCTCCGCCCGCCGCGATGCCCGGCGCGCTTTTCAGACTGCATCGCAAACAACGGCCACGGCGGCGCTATGGCGGTTTTGTTTACTGTTTGAATTTTTTAATTCGTAATATCTTTTGAATGGAAAGTCCAATTTAAATAATTTAAAAACCATTTTATAGGTAGTTAAATGGTCTTGACCATAAAATAATTTATTTGGATAAGGATTAATATAAACACATAAATAGCATGGTTTGAATTTGGTTAGCATTTTCATTAATGTTTAAAATGAAAAAAGTTGTTGTAGTGACATAACTACAATAGTTGGACATATGCTACCGCGGAGTTTTTTGTAGACATTATGATGTTCTTCAATATTGTTGTACATTATTTTGTTCTATCGCTAATAGTTTCGGCAGCGCATTCGACGAAAGACATTTTAAGACTCATTTTTCTACACCTTCGGTTACATTGTTCAAATTTTACCAAGGATCCCTAATTTTTTTCAAAATGAAATGTAGCCTATGTCAAATTGGGAGAATGTAGCATTCTATTGGTGAAAGAATTTTTTAAATCGGCCCAGTACTTTTTGAGCCTATTCATTACAAACATACAAACATACAAAAATAGGTACAAATCTTTCCTCTTTATAATATTAGTGTAGAAAACATACAAAAATAGGTACAAATCTTTCCTCTTTATAATATTAGTGTAGATTTCACTTATTTGCTTGGGAAATTGGGAAATAATAATATTGAAACTTTACTGAGCAGATTGACAGACTACGTCGAGAATTTGATGTCAGGTTCATTTTATATGGCATTGAGACTGAAACAATACCCTAGTATTGTATAAAATAAAAAAGCCGGTCAAGTGCGAGTCGGACTCGCGCACCGAGGGTTCCGTACAAACTTATAAGAATGTAAATTTGTATTGAGGAACGAACTAGTCTTTGCCGTTGAAAAACTGTTGTCTCCACACATTGACATAGGTGGTGATTAGTTTACCAACTGCATAAAAGTTTGCAATCGCAAAATGTTTTTCTTTGTAATGTAACTAAAAATTAACGGATTTCGCGATTTTTCCTTTATCTGTGCTATAAGACGTTGCTTTGGTACCAAATTTCAAGATTCTGAGTTCACGGGAAGTAGGTACCCTTTAGGTTTTGATTCCCTTGCTGGTGTCGAAAATTTGCGGCATAAACGGCTGTATCTTTTGATTGCGTTGGCTTAGAAGTTAGATTTTTTCACAGCTTCAAGGGACAGTAAACGTGAGGGGGGCGAGGGGGGACACTTAACTCTAACTAAACGGATCCCTTGATCAAAAAAATATTTTCACTAACCCACAATATTTTTGAAAGACCTATATAACACACCTATGGGGTAGAGGAGAAAAAATACAGCCCCACGTTACGTGTAGGAGAGGTACCCTAAAAAAACTTTTTTAACCCTAAATAGGGTTTAATATAAGTGAAAAACTTACGTAAATGACCTGTTTTATGTAGTTGTAACACATTATACACCGTCCGACTGAAGTAAAAACAGGTCCTTGCCTTAAGTTTTTAACCTATACACAGCTTTTAACGGTATTTCAAGCCCCGCTGTATATAGGGAGACGGGTAGTGAAAGTTTTTAACTTGTTTTACCTTTATACATTAGCAATCGATACTCGCGTCGTTAAAAGTAGTATTCAAGTTCGGCTGGAACTAGTGCTGTAGCTTGCCACGGTATATGCTGTGTGACTCCCCTATGAGCATTTGTGTTTTTAGTTAACCCTTAATTTGATAGATTATTTTTCTTCTGTAAACGAATGTCGTCAAAATATATCATAAAATATTTATGGACTACGCTAGGGTACAGTGAAAACTAAAATAAAATATACTAGATTAGGTATTTAGATAATGAATGAAAGAGTTCGTCACTGATAATTACACAACCACTGAAGTACCTATCACATTACATACACACAATGGGCTAATCAACCCGTTTAGGTAAATACCTGATTATGACATGAAATGTGGTTTAGCCGTGAATGAGTTATCTACTCAAGGAAATAAATAATTACAAAATTGAATTGAAATATATTGATTTACTTTAAGCACTACATGGTTTCTTATTGAATAATCGTGTAATAAAGCTCCGGAATTTTATCAATCTAGAATTTCATTTATCAAAATATTCAGTGCTTAGCAAAAATTTTACTTTCCTACCTAACAGGTGCAACTAATATTGGTATCGATTCGGAAGAAATCAGAAGGATTTCTTTGTAAATTGTTTCGGGGAGAAGAAATCTGATCCTGTCTTGCTTTTATCACATTTATGAAAATCTGGATAGTTATTTTAACTTAGCAACATGCTAAGCTACTAAGTCCTAAATGTTAACGCGTTTGAAATAGGAAAATCAATACTTCCTAATCTTTTACTTTAGACAACTTGTGTTTTCGTAGGTACTATATGTATAATAATATAACGTACTTACCTATTGGACGGTAAAGATAACGAAATAAAATATAACACTATTTAAAGCCTGAAAATGAAGTTAGAGTGGCTTTTCTTCGGTGCCGGCATATTTCGCTCTTTTAATCTTGATGCATTCGGAGAGGTATCCCATTGGCCCACTTTAATTTGACGTTGTTCCGTCTTATATCAGTCAGAGTGGCCTTTGCCCAGCAGTGCTAACTACAGTCTGTCAAGTTTATGCGCGACCTTCCCACGGGCTGACAGGTTGGTGGGGAGTGGGGACTAAGCGTCTAAATGTTAAGGTGCTTATCCAGTGGGGTGAGAAGAGGAAATGATTGGATTGGAGAGAATAATGAAATTAATGGATACATCGGTTATAAGTTATAACTCTAGACCCACGTCATTAGCCATAGTTATTGCGAAAGTATTTGATCGTATGCTTAACTCACATTTAAATAAGTTGGTGAAACTACACGACAATCGGTTTGGGTTTCGTTCTGGTTTGTCGACAATTTTCTATGAAAGTTTTCCGTTAGGTATGACATGAAAATTAGCCATACATTTGTAGGGATCATTTTCGTGTCACAACGGAACTTTCTTCACTTTTGTTGTTTGTATGGTTAACTGCGCTTACCTATGGTCCAACTATTTGGTCCTTACCCAGATGTTACCGAACGAAACACATGAGTATACTTATTACTGTTTTCTCGATCTATCGAAAGTGTTTGACCTGGTTTCTTATGACATCCTATGGACCAAACTTAAGGAGCAGAGGATCCTCTAGGAATAATACATAATACTCAGGTAGTTAGGTGGTCAGGATCGTACTCGAAACCACACTCTTATGGTGAAGGGAAAACATCATAAGGAAACCTTCACAATCGAGCAGCTGACTGTGTAAGATGGCAATTTCACAATAAGTCCTTAGGGATCGTGCTGGTCGAAGTGTATCCGAAAGGGTCTATCTGTAAGATACATACATAAATCACGAATGTTTCCCAGAGGGGTAGGCAGAGACCACTTCCTTCCACCTGCTACGATCCTGACAAGGCTCTTTCGCTTCTTCCACATTCATACATCGAGTCATGCATACTCGTCGGTTTCGGGTACTTAAGACTCGGCCCTTTTCCAGTATTTCCCCGATTTGATTAAAAAAACTACGCCTAGGATATAATAAGATACCTATAATAAGATAAATGCGTAACATGCATATTAACCCCTAAATACACATTTTTTTAGACGCTAATACGATATGTTATTCTTACGACACGTTGGCCTAGCCTCCGAAGCCAGTGGTCCTGGGTTCAAATCCGGTAAGGGCAGATATTTGTGTTATGAGCGCGAATATTTATTCCTGAGTTTTGCATGTTTTCTATGTATTTAAGTTTGTACGTATACGTATACGTATACGGTTCTATACGTATTAAGTATATTTATCGTTGTCTAGTACCCATAGTTCAAGCCTAGAGCTTAGTTTGGGACTAGGTCAATTTGTCTGAGATTGTAATTTATTTAATAGTGTGCTGATTTTAGGCAATACATTATTTTGAATTTGCTTGTTACGTGGAATGCGACCTACATCGTACATTTAAGGTACTAGTTTCTCTTCTGCCCGCGTCGGCGTTACAACTATTCCATTGCAGCAGCGATTTTGTCGGGATAAAAGGTAGTGTTCATTCACTAAGTTTGTAAGTTATCTCCAATCCAATCTTATTTAAATCTGTTCGGTTAGCGTGAGAGTGGCAAACAAACTGAGCACTTTCACATTAATTATAAATGTGTGTTAGTGTGATCAATTGTATGATGTGTGATAATTATTAAAATTGATGCAATAATAAAACTGTATACCACATGCTGTATAGCTAAACATTATACTATAGGTTAATTATGCAACTGGAGATTATCACTGCTAATCAAGTTTCCTGAAATTATCAAATGATGCATTTTATGCATTTAATTTTTATAATATCTAATTACTTGAGATTACGTATATTGTAATGTACTGGGTTTTGCGTGTGTCAAAGTTAAATTACCTACTTGTTGTTACGCAAATTATTACACATCGTACATCCATCGACATCGGGTCCAATTACAAATAAGTAAGCTTTACTTATGTTAATAAAACAAACGAAGCAAAGCGATTTTTTTAATAACCAGCAATATCAATTGATAAACATATAACATCTTAGACTTTGTATGGCGACATGAAATAACTATTCTTACAGATACAATGACATCATCATCATAGATTATGCTGCGACATTCCACGGTTTGCCTCGTCTTGTTATGGTTGGTTTTACCTGTAATGAAAAATCGTTTTAAATGAATAAATATAATGTTTTTAGGGTAATTAAACATCTAACGTAACCTAACCTACGTTATTCATGTTGAACTGATACCCTGAAAACATTATGGTTTCAGCAGAAAAAAGCGTTCGATGAAATGAAATTCGATGAAGTGATACATTTGATGAAGTAATGAGTTACCATTAAGACACACATACAAGTATTCCGCCTTACATGACTGTAAAGCGACAGGACACAAATTTCCCAATCCCAGTCCCAATTTAAGCACTAGGATTAAGTGCGAAGTGGCCAGTAACGGCAATAAGTGGGGCGTGAAGCATTTACCCTACATAAGGGCACAAAGCGTTGTGGTTACACCCAAATTACACCCCTACCAAAGTAAATTACTATTGCAAAGGTGTAATTTTGGTGTCACGGGAAATGCACGCACTATTTAACCCCTCTATTGAGGGGGACAGTGTCGTTTTTTGCAATTAATCTATCCTTTCAATTTAATCTGTCATAAGTGTCATAACTTAATATTTATCCCAAGCGGCAAAAACGTTTTGTGTGAAGTTTGATTTACTTGTTGCGAAATTACTGCCGGCAGTGCATGTGCTTATATAAACGTTTTCCTGACTCTTGATATAATCGAATTAAATGCTTGCGTAAGTATCATGATTTTTATTCCAATTTTCATTGTTTCGACAATCGTCAGAATTGTTAACTAGCCTTTTCTATTGTTACCATTCTTATCGTAAGATTTCTTATTTAAAGTGATCAACTCTGGAAAACCGAAAAAATATTTGGACGTAATGTCGTACTTTCAAATGGCTTTCAAATATAAATTAAGTACCTGCATACGTATTTTCAGAATTCTTTAGCCATTTTTTAAAATGCTTAATTTAATATTCTAAAGCGGCATTCTACTCTATCAAGCAGAAATACTTTATGCTTACCCTGAAGTATTTACGTTCTAAAAAGACGTGTAAAATACTACAGAGGCCCTTGCCAAGATCGCTAACTAGCGTTTCTATTCGTTTGGTTTTTAAACCAATCGCGTCTCTGATAGATCACGTGACCTTTCGTATGATGCAATCTTCCAGTGTCGCGATTGGTTTAAAAACAAAACGAATAGAAACGCTAGTTAGCGAACTCATTTTGGCCTCTGATATCGTTTGGCAAAAAGAGTTTAGTTTTAAATTAAATAAAACTATTCAACTTGGGAAAACAATTGCCTTTGATATCTTATCGTATTGTAAACGTTATGATAACTCCAAGCGATATTGTTTACCGAGCTGTATAGCGCCTCGGCAGCGTGAATCCATTCAAAAAAAGCTGCTGCTTGATGGAGTAGAATGCCGCTGCTTTAGAATATTATACTTTTATCATTCTGACGACACGTTAGCCTAGTTGGTAGCGACCCTGCCTACGAAACTAGTGCGGCGAGCCCGGGTTAAAATCCCGGTAACACCAGATATTTGTGTGATAAGCCAAGTATTTGTTTCTGAGTCTTAAATGTTTTCTTTGTATTTAAGTATAGAGACATAGAGGCATTACATCTTAGTCCTCAGGCAACGAATTTGAGGTCTTAGGATTATAGTCTTGAGAATTCAAATGTCTATGGGTCTCAGAGTCAACTTACCATCAGGTGGCCTTAGTGCTCGTGTGCCTTCTCCTTATCATAAAAAGGTATGTATTTCTCTATATATGTAGGTTCATCGTTGCCTAGTACCCATAGTACAAGCCTAGAGCTTACTTTGGGACTAGGTCAATTTGTGTCACATTATCCCCGTATACAACGTGTTACAAAATAATCCGTAAAAAAGAAATTACAAAATTAGTGTCAATCCTTATTAAATAACGTCAGTTCAGTATCTTAGGTATACAGTATACTAGGGTTGACACTACTTTCGTAATTTCTTTTTTACGGTTTATTTTGTAAAACGTTGTATTTATTTACTTATCATGTCACGTCAAACGAAACTACAAGCTATAAGTACATGCTGCCACGGGAACTAGTACGGGCCAAAAGATCGTTTCGATGAAGTAATAAACCGAGCTGTCAACATGGATGCGTCTAAAGTCGATATTGCTTGTCGATGAATTACGCTTGCTCGATGAAACAGTACCTATTATACATCTGCATTTATTATTATTACACAGTTTCAAGTATTGATGAATTATATAAAGATTATTGTTTAAGTTTTAATTCATTGATTTTAATTATGTTATTTCTTTGAATGCTATTTATTATAAAGTTAAGATCACTCAACTCAAGACTCTACATACGAGGAGAAATGAGAATAACAAAAAACATTTTGCTAAAACCTTGTCTTTATATTTATTTTGCATGAATATAACAGTAAGTTTGAAATTAACATTACCAACTATTATTATAAATATGTAACACCATCGATAATCTGCGAAGGGTGCGACAAGCATCCCTACAAGCAGGTAGTAAAAGGGGCGGGATAGTGTCAAATGACGTCAAACGGGAACTAGTGTCAAACATGAAGAAATCGAGGGAATTCCTCAAATGTTATAGGGCTACGTGGACGACATAACAGTATTATGACCACTAAAAAGTATAAAATAAAATAAACGTGTTTAAAATCTAAAAACTGTCTTCAAAAAGCTAGAAATAACTTCTTTTAAAATGATACTCGTAGTCATGTTACATAGATAGTGATGACTTCAGTTGGACTGACCTATAATTTCATTGTTTCTTGCTTTTTGAAGTCTGTTAAAAAGACAGCATGGTGAAAATTAAACCCCCATATTGTCCCCCAAGCCGCCCGCGCGCCGCACCACGAGTACCACGACCACCCTTGTCGCACTGCTAGATCAAAACAGTATCAACTCAAAAAAACTGTTAGATTTGTTTCAAGTCCAAACACATTGGTGTTAAAGTTGATTTAAAAATACAGTTTTATTTTGAGTTGATGCTGTTTTGATCTAGCAGTGCGATATGTATTGTGAACAAAAAATAAAAAGACACTTCGTCTCACGCTCGCAGCGAAATAAAATTTAGATCACTGTCTAAAAACTGCAAAACCTGCCTTTTTGAGGTGCCGAGGTGAAAATTTAATTAAACTCATACTAAGTACCTGCTGCGTGATTTCATCTTCACATGCCATCCTGATTCGGGCACAAGTCGCTGGCACGCCCAGCTCGAAGTGTGGACTGACCCCCGCGTCCAAGCGAGCTGATCGAATCGCCTCCTTGATGGCAAATAATACTGACGCGGCCAGAAACAATGGAGGCTCACCCACAGCCTGAAATGCAGAATTAAAAATTTGTTCAAAACTGAACGTCGTAGAATATGATATTTGCAAAACATGATATTAGGCAAACATGATATTTGCAGTGGAGTTAGGTTATGGAATCGTAGGTAGGTTTAGGTTATGTCAGTATTACAAAAGGGCCGAAGGGCCAAACCACCCAGAAATAGGAGCTCCTCGGTAGCGTTACTCCGTCGACACAATCTAAGTGATGTCTTGCTAATAATGATGTTTTACAAATATGATATTAATAATACTAATGGTGTCGCATTGAATCCTGTCAAAATAAGGTGGTAAAGTGTATTTATACATATTTTAGAACTTGAATGTAAGTACACATTGTTTCTAAATTTACTCAAAACTTGTTTCTTCTACTATATCTGTTGTCTTGCAGTGTGTGTATTTAGCAAATAAATGTGAAGAGTTTGAGTTTGTGGTCTATATAAGGCTACATAATATGCTAGTCGATTTTCTTATTTTTAACACCTCACGGCTTGGTGGTAGGATAAGCAAGTAGGATAAAGTAGATACACATCTATTTTAAACATGTCATGATGGTACAGATAAAAGATTTTTTTCATTGCTATGCCCGCTTGGGTTAGCTTTTATGTAAGCAGGAAGACAAAAATGTAATATAATATTGTTATGTATCATACTATATTAATATTATTATACATACCTTTGAAGAGTAAACAGCTCGTGGATTAGGTGCACCCTTTAACAGTGAAACGTTAAAAGTCTTTGGTATATCAGAAAAAGCAGGAATCTTATACGTGCCAGGGCCGCGGGATAGAACTTCACCGGTTGGTGAGAACACCATCTCTTCCATAGTTAAGTAACCATAACCTTGGGTAAAGGCACCCTCTATCTGACCAATGTCAATGGCTGGGTTTAAACTTTCACCTAAATCCATAACAATATCAGTTCTCAGCACTTGATGGTCACCAGTCAAACAATCGACTAGGACTTCTGAACAGGCAACTCCGTATGTAAAATATTCAAACAAGTTTCCAGTGTTAGTTTCAGAGTTGTATTCTATTTTGGGTACTACGTAAAAGCCTGTTGTTGATAATTGTACCCTGTCGAGGTACGCAGCCAACACCCAATCCTCCCAACTGCCGGTAGGATTCTTCGATTGATACGGTTCCACCCTCTTCTTGAGTATACTACACGCATCAAGTACTGCCATTCCATATATATCAGAACTCATGCTCCCTGCGGTCGGTGAACTGTTTGGTACTGTGTTCGTAGCCATTTCACTGATGTGAATTTTGCTAACATCAATTTCAAGAACTCTAGACGCAACTTGAATCATTTTTGTAAACAGCCCTTGACCCATCTCGATACCTCCGATTGATATAAGAACTGATCCATCAGTGTAGATCAGCACCAATGCTCCACCTTGCATCAGAAGGTCACTTTGAAAGGATATGCCATATTTCGTGGGTACCAATGTAATCCCCTTCTTTTTAAATCTGTTACATCTGTAAAAGTAATAACGTTTTAATATTTAACAGCAAAGTTATCACTTAAGTGGTTTTAATAGTAAGGTTATCGTAACTTACCGGTTGAACTGTTCAACTTCCTTCTTCCTTTCCCAATAACTTGAGGTTTCAATGCATTCGTTCCAACATTTGGATAGCGTACAGTGTGAAAGGCTCTGGTTAAAATGTGTGAATTGACCTTCTCTATACATATTTATATCAACAATTTCTTCATAGTCCCGTCCAATAGTTAGAGCTAAGTCCCTTATCATAGTTTCCGCAGCCAACATAGCCTGGGGTCCTCCAAAGCCTCTAAAAGCCGTATTTGAAGGCATATTTGTTTTGCAAATATATGCTTCGATCTCGATGTTCGGTGTGAAGTAACAGTTATCAACATGCATGACTATTCTTTCTACCAACTGTAATGTAAGGAAACATTATTAACATTGTTATCTTAATCTTATAATGAATATGAAGGTTATTAGAGTTTTACAGTACTTATATATGTTTGACGTACCGAACATGATATATCCATGGAATTTCCTGCATTTATGTAAATTTCAAATTTAGTAGCCATTATTTTGCCATGGTCATCAACAGCCGCTCGGTATTTAAACAAACACGGATGTCTATAGCCCGAAGCTTGCATATCTTCGTCTCTGTCCAGCACAGCCCTGACAGGCTTTCTCAGTTTATAGGCTGCTATAGCAACAGGGATCGCTAGTATGGTAGCTCTAGTTTCTTTACCTCCAAAACCTCCCCCAAGCCTTTTCACTTTAGACACTACTTTGTGGTTTGGAACACCGAGAGCTGTAGCTGCAATATGCTGGAAGAAGTGTATTGGTTATTATGAAGAGTTTTATAACTAGGCCTTGTTAAAGTTTCCTTTAAAAATTACGTGATACTTACTCCAATTTCAGCAGGATTCTGAGTGCCGGAAATGATTTCTAACTCGTCTTCTTTTCTGATTGCAAAAGCAGACATAGTTTCCAGATAAAAATGTTCTTGTGCCTCAGTTCTTACTACGCCTTCTACAATGTGAGTTGGTTCTGTACTGCGAAAAACATCATCTGCGTTCCCTTTTTTTAAAACTCGTGGACTGCTTGAAAAGAAAGATTTTTGTGCGATAGCATCCTCTATGGTGACTATTACAGGTTGTAGCGGACTATAAATAATTGAAACCAAATCTTTTCCTTGTCTTGCCGCGCTTTCAGTCTCTGCGACGATAGCACCAACGACGCAAGACCTGCTAGTTACGATCTTTGAAGAGAATATTTCTTCATCTTTAAATATGGGACCCAATTTATTACGCCTTTCATCTAGATCCGAGGCTGACAGAAAAGCTACGACTCCAGGCAAGGATAAAGCTCTACTAGCGTCTATAGATTTTATCTCTGCGTGAGATTCTGAACTGAAAACTAATGTTAGATACAGTTCATCTTCAAAATGTGGAATATCGTCACAGTATAGAGCTTCGCCACATGCTTGTTTGAATGCAGACATATGTTGTATCGGTTTGCCTACAGCATCTGAAACCTTTCTGCTTTTATCTTTAATCTCAAAATACTGAGAACTTTTCCATGGCAGTGAAATCTCTTCATTTGCAGCGCTCAAATATTTAAGAGGTACTGAATGGCCGTTACCTGTGCCTATTTTACTCAAAACATCTATATAAAATCGGAAAAAGAGGCTTAAGCATAGCGACTTTCTGTATTCGGCCATCCCCCCAGGTACAGAAATGTCTAATTCAAATTCTTCTACGAGAGTATCGCATGCCACATTTAATATGTTTTTATTCCAAGTGTGACCGCATATTGCTTTTGAAGTCTTGGTTGCACATCTTGTAGTTGGACCCATTCCACCGAAGCATAACATAGCTTCTTTAACCACGTTACTATTTTCTTCAAATGTTACATTGAAAGCTGCGGTTACTATAGAGATATCATCCTCTTTTCTTTTAGCTTGTTTGTATGCTTTAAAATGTTGGTTTTTGTCTGTAAATGGAATTTCCACCGATATAACGACTTCATCATCATCAACAACAGTTTGCCTGTAACTTTTGAAAAAGTTTTCATCGATAGCAATCTTTCTGTGTCCACTTTTTGAACTGCGCACATTTAAAATAGCTAAAGATGCCATTAGCACCGGATTTAAATCGGATATCGGGCTTGCAGTCATAATATTTCCAGCAAGTGAAGCAACATTCCGAACTTGATTTCCTGCAAACCAATGAAGCATGTTCTTAATTGCTTGAAACACTTTTGAGATCTCAGGATTTTTTGTAATTCTATCTTGGAGGAAAGTTTCAACTTGAGAAAGCGAAGTGGAAGCTCCTATTATAACCCCTTCATTTGTTATAGAGCAGCCATTCATTTCTTCAATAGAAGATGGTGATAGTAGAATCGGGTATACCTGTTTTTTAAATTTCATTTCAATTCCAATTTCTGTGTTACCTACGATAATTTTACTTTGGGGACAACTTTGTTTTAATGTTAATAAATCTTGTATGTTTCGTGGTCTAATCCATATTACTCTTTCCCCTTTAAATATAACGTACTCTTCCTGATATTTTGCATTAATTTTAAGTTCTGGAGGAAATATTGGCTCTTGTGAAGGATCATAAGGCTGAAAAGATGATTTGTCGTAAAGCTGAGATTCTTTATCTGTGCTTTCTTTATTTCGACAACAATCTTTTCCCATACCACAAGGATTACCTCCATCTCCATTCAAATATTGTGTTTCCCAGGCCTCGATAAAGGTTTTAAATCCCTCAATTATAGGTCTATATCCCGTACAGCGGCAAAGGTTTCCTTGTAGTGTAGTTTCTATATCTTGTTCGTCTATTTTTGTCCTACTTCTTAGTAAAGTGTACATGGACATGACTATTCCAGGAGTGCAGAATCCACACTGAGAACCGTGAGCCTTGGCTATCCTTTCTTGGACGGGGTGAAGCCTGCCTTGAGTTGATCCGATGCCTTCGACTGTGGTCACAGCTAGGCCGTGCATTGCACACAGTGGGGTCAGGCATGCATTCACAGCTATATGTCTGTTTGATTGGATTAAGGAAAAAAATAAGTTTTTTAGATATTGTGTTTTTTGGGATCCCCTTGAAATGTCGAAACTCATTTCACCGAAATCGTGTTTTCGAATCGTTTTACCGAATTTGATTTCATCGAAAGCCACTTTCTGCTGAAACCTTATTGTTTTCCGGTTATCTCAATCTTATGTTACGTAGGTTTGGCCTGTGACCAAAAATTATAACTCCTGCACGTGGAAAAAAAATGACGATATTTCAAGGCTAAACCAGTTTTTGATTACCGTGAGGAATATCAAATTTAAAATATAGACACGGTATTAGTTATTGCATCCAAATTGAAAGTCTTATAACAAAATGTAATTGGTTTTATCTTAGTACATCTGTTCTATATGGAATATGAATCTTCTTTAGTTAAGTATATTAGTGTAGTATAGTCTGTCCTTACATCCGCTAATTCCTCCTAAACTACGCAACGGATTTTGATAGTTTTCACCATCGATTATACAGGGTGTTAGGTAATGAGTGGATAATCCTTGAACTGCGGATAGAGGGCACTTAGGACGTTATGAAAAAGCTAAAATAGGTCTAGTAAAAGTCGTACGGTTTTCGAGATATTGGTCATTTTAATCGGATTTTTTGTCATTTTTCCTTATGTCCGTGTTACGAAAAACCCCTAAGTTCATGTATTAATTCATTTTTTTTTTTCGTTGTTTCTTGCATGGTTAGAATCACTATGAACTAAGGAAGTTTTTAAAGCTACATGCCCAGATTTTTTCATGACAACTTTTTGAGTAAACTCACTAAGTTACTTTTTCCATACTAAGAAATCCCCGCGTTTGTTTTTCGCGTAAGTAGTGAACTTAAAAAACTGGGCATGTAGCTTTAAAAACTTCCTTAGTTCATAGTGATTCTAACCATGCAATAAACAACGAAAAAAAAATTGAATTAATACATGAACTTAGGGGTTTTTCGTAACACGGACATAAGGAAAAATGACAAAAAATCCGATTAAAAGTCCAAATATCTAGAAAACCGTGCGACTTTTACTAGACCTATTTTAGCTTTTTCATAACGTCCTAAGTGCCCTCTATCCGTAGTTCAAGGATTATCCACTCATTACCTAACACCCTGTATAACTTTTCACGGAAGTTTTCATGTATAATAATTTCCGGTTTATGTACGGGTGTCATAGAAAACTCACATAAACCGAAGTGAAGAGAGGGCGGGTCGCTGGTTTCATATGACTTCTGACGGATCTGAGACCTATCGACATTTGCATTTTCAGGACTAAAGTATTAAGACACAACGATGCGAACATTGCTGCTTAGCGGTAGGTGAAAGGGTAAGTTGGTGGTAGCGATCCGGACGGATGGCTCGCACAAGGTCATACCAATACCAAAAATATATTTTATGTTTATTTTTAGTCATACTCGTACCACAAAAAAATCCAATTCTTTAAATTTCGTAATGAGTAGTGATCATTAGCTTTTTTTAAAGGATACCGCACAGCATCCTCTCGGCGCAAGTATTGGGAGATCATGACAGTGCAAGCGCCGCACCCCCCTTCACCGCAGCCATACTTGGTGCCCGTTAGGCGCAGGCGCCTGCGCAGGTACCACAGCAGCGTCCATTCCGGGTCCGGGTGGGGTTCCGTGACCTGTGAATTAAGTAAAACAAAAGAATAAATGTCAGCGGTTTCAGACATTTTGGTTATGATTTTCACATACTTAGTTAATGTTTAGTTTTTTACACGACTGCCTAAAAAAGGTGTGGAACATGGGAACAAGGGAGGTAAGTAGTGAATAAAATATTTCCAGCCTGGAAGGAGGACTTTCAAGATAATGTTCAACAAAACTGTCGCCCGACTGCGATACACAGTGGTTATCTCTCGATTCCCTTTTTAATTTGGCGTATTGTCACATCGATGGCAATGGAAGTAATTTATTCACTAGTAGGTACTGACCTGCCTTGTTTTCATTCAATAAAGCTGGATTCAAATGCATGGTATTTTGCGCGCGATATGTAGTTACTACAAAATCGCGAGGTACCTACCGCATCGTTTTTTCTAATTGGTCGAGACCTGCCCAGCTTAGTACATGGAAGGCGTGTTTAAAAAAATTATAATTAAATAAAATGGCAATAGCCCTGGTAGGTACTTAATTATGTAAAATATTAAACGCAAAAAAAAATTGATTGGCCTCTATTCTACTAGTTAAAACCTAATTGCTTCTTACATGTTATCGTATTGCTTTTGTCTCGGCCGCCATTACTGTCTAGTCTAGTAGGTTGTGGTCTCAGACAGTCAGAACGCAATAGGACTACTTGGATTTTTGCTTTATATCGCAGTATGGAATAGAGTATAATTATTTATGAGGCTAATTAATTAATAAAAGAACAACAAAAAAACACATACAATTGAGAAATTTAAAACAAAAGTAACCTATTTATAAGTACTTAACTAGAAAATTAGTAAAATTCGTTTCCCCCAACTCCTATTTTAACTCCTTAGGGGATGAGTTTCCAAAAAATATTTCTTAGAGAACCCCTAGACCTCATAAGGAACCTAGTACGTGCCAAAATTGCAATCTAAAGCCAGCGGTTAGGGCTGTGTGTTGATATGTCAGTCAGTCACTCACTCAGTTTATTCTTACACGACTACTTTTATACGTATATTTAAATTGGACAAAATTGATGACGTGATTTTCACCTAAACCAGTATGCCGTATGAGATCTGGATTGCAAAAAAATAACAAAAGCAATATAACAATAACAAAACACTGCATAAAACTTATACTAAAAATAATACAATAATGCAACCCAAAGTAACAATTACATACATACATAACAACATCACGTCTTCATTCCCAGAGTGGGGTAGGCAGAGCTACAGAAATATCAACAACTCTAAAAAGACTTATAGATCATTCTGTAACTACATTTAACACAAGTAGGCTTAGATATTTAGTGACAGGTTGCAAGCCCATCGCCTAACAGAACTACAAGCCCTTATTCCCTTAGTCGCCTCTTGCGACATCCACAGGAAGACATGGAGTAGCACTATTCTAACCCGGCAACCACACGGAGTACACACAACGTAACAATTATATAATTTGAAATTAAAAAAATATGTACTTATGTACTTTATGTATGTACGTAAACTGTTTGTTGCACATAAACAATTACAAGACATATTTGCATCAATATAGACAATGTACATAGGCGAACTTATCGCATATGGGATCTCTTCTAGTTAACCCTGAAGTAATATAAGCAAGGATAATACAAGGGGATAGACAAATAAACAAAATAACACAAAAATAACAAATAGTACATATGTACATACGAGAAACAGTATGAAGAAAAAGAAAACTGCTTCAATAAAATACATACATTATTACATAAACTAATATATACTACCTCATACATAAACACCCACATGCCCGTGTGGTTTCCGGGTTAGAATAGTGCCACTCCATGTCTTCCCGTGGATGTCGTAAGAGGCGACTAAGGGAATAAAGGCTTATAGTATTGTTAGGCGATGGGCTTGCAACCTGTCACTAATAAGTACACTAGTAAACATCTCAGCCTACTTGTGCAAAATGTGGTTACAGAATTATAGCCATATCTTTTTAGAGTTGTTGGTGTTTCTGTAGCTCTGCCTACCCCACAATGGGAATGAAGGCGTGATATTATGTATGTTATGTATGTACATACATAAACACTCAAAATCTACATCAGAGCTAAGGACTCAGACTCATCTTGTTGATTTAGCCATAACTTCTTTTACCTTTCCTTCAATGAACCGACAAAACCAGATTGCCTCAAGCGTGGTGGAAGCTCATTCTTCGATAACATGTCAAAAGTAATTTATTTATAACGCCGACAGTACCCAGAAAATTTACAACGGCTATAATTTGTATGAGAATCAAAGACTGTGGCACTGAATGTGTAACACAACAGATTATATCAAATCACTCCACAACCAGTCTGTTACAGCATCCAATAATCCCAGTATCTTATTACACTGACATACCTTCTTTCCGTTTACAAAAAACACAAGCGAAGTTGTCGAGTGGGGCAGCAACTTTGCTATCTCGTCCATAATTAAATGGCTTTAATAAATCACAACTAATTTAAGTTTTGAACATGACAGGTTTTGATTTAAAGTATATTAAACAGAGAACGCTTGTAGACGTCCTCTCCAGGGAGTGGCTAGGCCTAACTAAAGAACTCCTACGGCAAGCGTTTAAGTTTATTCAAGTAAGTACTAGCCATTGCCAGCGACTTCGTCTGCTTAGTTCGTATTTTCGTAATACGCGAACCTCAGAGAAACTAAATAATCAGGGAGGTATCCATCGTTCTAATTCAAAAAAACCTGTGATTAAACCCTTTATTACTCCGACGCATCATTGTTAAATGCTCGTTCCCATACACAAACCACGGTTAGTTAACGGGTCAAAAGTTATCATATGTTGTCACACACAAAACAAATCAAATTATAATCTAAACTATCATAAAAAACCGGTTAAGTCCGAGTCGGACTCACGCACGAAGGGTTCCGTACCGTTATCTATACAAAATTAGACACTATATTATCACTTTTTTTTTAGTTTCCCGGTGTCTAATGTGTAACCACGGTTTCTGAATTAGGATCGAGAAAAAAACGGCAAATAAAACACGTGTGTTGCATGGTAGCCCCCTTATTTTTTTTATTTTAGTTTAAATTACTTATTTTTAAAGTGAATATACAACTAAATATTCTGTGAATATTTCAAGTGTACTTGTTGCCGTTATATATATCGAGCAAAAAACGACATAAAAACACAATTGTTGTATGGGAGCCCCCTTAAATATTAATTTTATTATATTTTTAGTATTTGTTGTTATAGCAGCAACTAGTCATTTTATTCAACTAGTTTTTAAACACAAACACACTCCTAAGCAATAACGATCATGTATAACATTAAGCTCACCTTTGTACATCTTTGCTATACTTTTGTCTATTTTATAATTGTTATCGTTTTTGTTTGAACAATAAGTGTTTACATACATACATACGTAAAAATTGTAGGAAGAAGGATTAGTATCAATTCAACGTCGCAATTAGGTAACTATATCAGCTGAATCTAGGTCTAGCTAGAGGTGTATTACATTTTAACAGATGAAGTTAAACATCATTTCACCAAACAAACTTTACCTTAAATAATACATGGTAAATCCATCTCGAGTTCTGTCAAAGCGGCTATTTCATGCGTGATAGATAGATAAGAAATGTTTAATTTTACATCACGTTTAACACATAATTATAATGTATTTGCGACTCTAATTTCAGCGCAAACAACGTGTAGCCAAATCTTTCATATACAGAGTGCGTTTTGGTTCGGAGCTTCAAATATACCAATATTGATTCTACTTCCCAAATGGAACTCCTTTTGTTCTACAACTTTAAAAACTAGGACATTTCTTAATCTTTAAAGTTTCATACAAATATAAAAGGTGTTTTTAATGCACGTCGTCCATTGTTGATCTGTTGCATAAAAACAAAAGACAGGTTCAACTACCAAGAAACACGGGTGATATCGGGTCGTATTTGAGAAGTAGAATCGATCGATGCATAGGTATATTTAAAGCCCCGAGCACAGAGGCACCCTGTATTATTTTTGGCCACGGCTCTACGATTGTTAAAATAACAAATACTTAAGGTCAGGTGGGGCAAGTGCACCAGCGGGGCAAACCAAAAATAACTCATGACCACTCACGTGTTTTGTGCAACCACAGTTACAAGTTAGCCCTTCTTTGCTTAAAAAAAAATCACGAGCACTACTGAGTGCCCAAAAACCATATGGTTTGTCGGACTTGCCCCGTTGGTGCTCTTGCCCCAGCTGACCTTAGTGCTTATATTTAGGTATATATCGAGTTGCTTACATGTTGAATTTCCATCGGGCATCTCTTGGGTAGAGCTGGTAGATTGACATGTTAAATACCCGAGCTACCTAGGTACATACTGAATAAACATCTTTTATCTTTTATCGTACATTAGTAGTTGAAGTTACAGTTGATTAACTATCCAGTGAATAATTGGTATCATGTTATCAACAATATCATTACAATATTGAGCTTAAACCAAATGGAATAGAATATAATGGAGGTCTATCTCGTTCAACCACCTTACTATAAGAATAACTTTAGGTCCGCAATACGGGTTGTTCGACTTGGTTTATCTGGCTTATCGGTTAGGGTGTACCAAAGGGTTACCAGGTCTTTAGGTTAGGTTAGGTTACCCTTCGGTATACGCGGACCCGCTTATCACTCAGTCAAGTATGGTGTTTAAGGCCTATGCACTGCATACACTGTTTACTTTTTTTACCTGCCTGATGAGATTTTGGCAAATCAAGCAGAAAATTATCGTGAGCGGTGCGGTGAGAAAACAAAAAAAAAATCTTAACATAATTAGGTACTTAAACATGTAAAGATTTCCAATGAATATAAGTTTGTTTAGATAGGTCACTAGGTATAGATAAATACGTGTAAAGGTATACATCAATTAATATGTAAGTAAGTATTGTACATTCCGGGTGGTTGCCGGGTTAGAATAGTGCCACTCCTTGTCATCCCGTGGATGTCGTAAGAGGCGACTAAGGGAATAAGGGCTTGTAGTACTGTTAGGCGATGGGCTTGCAACCTGTCACTAATACACTGGGAAACATCTTGGCCTGATGAAGCAAAATGTGGTTACAGAACTATCAAGAAGTCTTTTTAGAGTAGTTGATATTTCTGTAGCTCTGCCTACTCCACTTTGGGAATGAAGGCGTGAGGTTATATTATGTATGTATGTATTGTACATGAGATGTAAAATAATCACTGAAGGTGAAAATAAAACATTATGGTAATTAATCTATGATATATTGGATACTAGCTGTTTCCCGTGACTCCCTCCGCGTAGAAGTCATTTATCGACTTATGGTAAAAAGTACCTACCAACCTTTGCCCTTTTCGGGTTTTACACTAGCTTTCATCGACATCAGTTCAGTGGTTTAGCCGACAAAGCGTAACAAACAGACAATTTAACTTTTATATTTATAATATTAGTATGGATTACACAATTATTGTAATGTTGTTAACTGATCGGTATTTACATCTTGTTAAGTAATTTAAATATTGTTAATTAAATAACCACTTTAGACGATGATTCCATTAAAACGTCATTAGAGTCTTGTTTACGAAATTTTCCAGTGAAATATAGTTTAGTTTAGTTTATTTATTTATCAATGTAATGTTACAATAGGTATAGATTGCATTGCATGTCAAAAAATACGAAATTACATTGGTATCATCAACAAAACATTAATACAAAATGATAAAATAATATTAAAATAATACAATAATATAATAACACTCAAATAATCAAAAACAACAATGATAAACAAGTAATAAATGGTCAGTTTCCGATGTCAATACACAAAACTAATAAAAAGGTCAAATATCAATAATAATTTTACAATTTAAGTTGCATATATTCGTCGACAGAGTATAATGGATTATCCAATAAAAGGTTTCTCAGCTGATGTTTGAATGCTTCGTCGGATGTTACATTTTTAAGTTTAGCGGGTAGACGCTCATAGAACGTGGGACCGATTCTTAGCTTATAACTCTGATATTAGAGTATTTTTAGAGATTCCTATGTGCGTGCATGGGTACCTCTTCGTAGTAAAGTAGAGGATAGGTGCCCGTTTATTTGTTTAATAAATAAAGCGCCTAGTGCTAAACTCTGAGCAAAGTTTCTTGTAGCTGTGACTGTGACCAGCACGGCTAGCACATGAGGGCGCGCGAGATAGACTACCTGGCTTTTTCTGACCGTTCTAATTAGACAATGACGCAAATAAAAAGGCAAACGAGCACGCAGGCCACCTGATGGTAACTGGAAACTGTGACCCATAAACATTCGCATTCACAAGACTACAATCCTAAGCCTGCAAATGCGTTGCCAACCCTGAGGACCAAGATGGAATACCTCTATAGCTATTTCACCGGCTGTCTTATCCCCAAACCGGAAAACAACAATGCGGACACTGCTGCTTGGCGGTAGGTTAAATGATAAGATGGTGGTAGCGATCCGGACGGACCCTGCACAAGGTCCTACCACCCGCAAAAAAGGTTTCGATCTGTCAAGGTTTATCTTGAAGAGATTCCTTAAAGGGATAAGTTCGCCTTTGTACAATTTTTTTATCTTATTGTATTGTTTCTTTTTATTTTGTACACTAAAGTCTTTACAAACACGACTAAGCAATTCAGTTTAAAATAAATGCTAGGGACAAAGCAGTTACGCGGCGACTCATGGCGTCTCTTTCTCTCACCGTAAACTGAATTACTTAGCTATTATGTCTTAACCCCCCTGTGGGATTTGACAAATCACATTCTGCGAACGCTCGAAACTCTAATGACTGTAGAAATCTAGCTTACATCATTCATTACAATACATTTTCTTTGATTTCAGCAGTTAACTTTTACAATAGCGATAGTCGGCAGACCACGGCTGTTGGCGAGATGTGAATGATGAGTCTTGAGATAGTCATCTCAGTCAAGATATGTAAACCCTTTACATGGCCCTAAAAACAAAAAAGTTTTTTTTCGATTTTTCTATAACAGGGCCTCTATTCAACTGCGTTATAACGATATCGTTTTAGACCTGTTTCCGTATTGTCAACGTTTTGATAACTTTTATGTCATTTACAATAATGGAGACTGTGACATAAACAATTCTTAAACGTGTCAAACACGATATCGTTTAAACGCACCTGAATAGAGGCCCAGATTGTGATCTTAACTAGCTAAGAAAATACACAGGTAGCTAGAGTCAATACAAAACTTTCATAAAACCTATTCAATCAAACTAAACATAATTTAATGACAAAATGATTTATTAATATTAATAAATTCACAATGTAAAGGTTTGCTTACTATATAGAACTAATCTAAAAATTAAACATTTAAAAACAAATTACATAGACTCTACACAGAATTTAAAACACCTTTTTGTTCTAAGTCCCTTTCTACCGCAGTACCTTCATACATAATCTTGTCTTTTAATGCTTCTTGCAAGAGTTGGGCATCAAACCTCTGTTTTGACCATTGATACCTGCAGTAAGACCAGTAAGCTAATGTTGACATAGCAAATGTACCAACTCCGACGTGCTGGGCAAACATAGGCTTGGAGGTTTTTATGAATGCTGCTAGTCCAATACCTACTCCAGACGCAACTCCATAAAGAAAACTCTCTCTAAAGCATGGGATTTTTGAAACATCGCGTCCCATAATCATTAGGCCCTGAAATAAGAAAATCATACCATAAAAAAATGAATCACAAGCTTGAAGAGCCATGTTAGTACAGTCACCAGCAATAAAACATTATACAACATTACACTTAAAAATATCTGATACGCTCTTATAAGACCTTTTATGCTATACAAACTATATGGGTAACATTTGTTACACAAAGGAATCAATTAAGTTTTGTTTTAATTAAAGCCCTTAAATACATCTTTTTTTTTTTAAACATCCCTTATGCCTCCAGTAAAAAATATTTTTGACCCCAATGTAATTAAGAATTCAATTAGAAAAATATTTATATGCCTTTTTATAATAAAAATAATGAATTTATGATAAATCATTGACGAAAGTTAACATTGTCTCAATTATGTCCTTAACTACCTACAATATTCTTGTAGAAGTAGAAGACAGTACCAATATATTTCTCTAAGCTCTTAATAAGAGCGAAGCGAGCGAGCGAATTACAGTAGCGAGTTCTGTTAGTACTGTTGCTAATGTAGCTGTTTTTTTGTTTGGAGTTTGTTTATTATTACAAGGAAACTTCGAGGTCGTGTTCTTATAACTAAACCAACAACTGTTTGTAGTTCTGGCGACGCTGGCACTGCTGGCAGTAAACATATTTAAATGCCAAAAATAAACCCAGGAGCAGCACAAATTTTCAACATTAACCTCTCCCTACTAAGCAAATCTGGGTACGATTTTTTGTCGGCGCTCATAATGTACACATACCGGTTTTTCCTCAGGATCTTCTTCCATCAAACCTTTCACAACAGTGTCCATTTTTATACCTTTCTGTAGCTATTATCCACAATATTGATCGTAGCAATAAATGTTAATTTTCTGTACTTATACCTCAAAATAATAATGTGATTGTGACAGTATTTGTGATACTGAATGTGACAGTGACTGATATTGACATTGACAGAACAAGCTGCTGAGTTGCCAGAGGTAGGCTTACGTAATTTATACTTTTTACACAGTCTTTTGGAAGGCTAGCACATGTTGCTCGCGACTTGTTTGCCGCTCGGATCTCCCTTTCTGTCTACTCTGTAACGATAGAGAGACAAGCGAGAAAAACAAAGTCGTACTATCCGTATTGCGGACCTTATGTTATTCTTGCACAGATTATAAGGGTATGCCTAAAAGTAAGGTGATTAGTTGTAGGATGATGTTTTCGAGATGAAGAATGAAGCTTGGCGAAAATAATGGTTTTTTCTTGAATTACTGTTACGACTACTTCTTCAGAGAATTTTTACTTTAATTAATTAAATTGGTCACAAATAAAAATACACTAATTTTCTAGGAATATATTTATATAACATTTTTGGCTTTATGCTCTCTTAAGTCGTAGCTATGATGATCTGAAAATAATATCGGCATGTCACTTTGACATTCTCTTCAGTGATCTCCTCTCTCTCTTCCGAAGGCTTTTCGTTCTTTCAGTCACTGTGTATAGATTGTGAACTAATTTTAGATCGAAGACATTAGCGTAAATATCAGTGAATTGCACAAAACAACTGTTATGAAATAAAGTATTCTCCTGTTTTGTATTTAATTGAAGTTAGAACGTAACTGGTTTTTGTAGAAAACTTGTGCTACCGTGGGTGTTGCCGAACAACTATTTCTTATCGGAGTTGGATTACCTGGGTCGATTTCAATTTTTCAAGTTTGATTTTGAATGATATATTCAATATTGTACTAGCACAGTGCTTCACGGCGAAGACAGGATAGAAATCTTACATAATGTATGAGCTATAATAGAAGCAAAGAAGTAACGCTGTTCATCGTTTTATGATAGGTAAGTAATGCACTATCTCATTCTATCTACTAAGACTATTATTACTAACCGGAGGTAACTCATTACATCTCGAGTTATCAAGTTTCATTTTAAACCGACAATGTTATTGGTTTTAATAACTTTTTTATTCTTATTGGAAACTGTTTGCCGTATTTGTGTTAATTAGAAACAAATTGAACTTAAAAACTTTGTAACTCTTTCACTATTGGTTATTAGAATCTAAATGGTATCTATGTTAAGTAATTAATAATAGTACAGATAGGTACTTCAATCATTTTCTAATTAATATGTGATGTGACAATCAAGGACATAATACCATATAAAATTTAACAGATAAAAACATATTCATATTACTCAGGTAATTCCAGGGACTAAGATTTAATATCATTAGGTGGATAAAAACCCATACATTGGGTTTAAAAGTATTAATATGACCAAAGCCCTTCATCTGCCAATGCACTAAAATTTGCTTATGTCAATGAACTGACAGTAAAAAGGAATTTATTATTTCAACTATCCTAGCCAGTTGAAGGAATATTATGTTGTTTGGAATAACTATGCAGTTACATAATGTTTGTGATTTTAGCTTTTAATTGATAAATCTTACATTATGATTGATGATCTTTATATTATGATTGCTTTATCTGTAGGTATTATTTTTTGCTTATCCTCATATATTATATTATACATTTAAATTATATATGTATGTATTATTATTTTTCCAGCGCAATATATGTATTTATATTATTATAGCTTATTGATATGTAAGTGTAAGTGTATTAGTTACACCTTATGTTGCACCACCACTACAATCTCTACTTTGGTCAACTGGTAGAGAATGCCTTACGGTATTAAGTTCGCCTTTTGTATAATAAGTGTATGCTTTTGTGCAATAAAGATTAAATAAATCAATATTATAATAAAACTCTTAAGAATCAGTGCTGGAATGAACTTTATTAGTCTTTTTTTTTTGATATAACCTAGCCTAGCATTATATCAAACTGATTATTAAGTATTGTGAAAGTAATGTATAAAAATATTTGAAATATAATGGTCACACAGAGAAGATTAGATTTCCTTATATGAATAGTGTTTCAATACATAGTCTCCTGAACATAGTTGTTACTAAAACAATAACTGAAATACTACTTATCTAAGACAAGCTAGCTGTCTTATCTTAAAGTATAATAATAGTAATAAATTATTTTACACTAGTTTAATTATACTGCAGTAAGTACTTGTACTTCTAAACCACATATGTAATAAATGCACATAAGGCAAGCTTTTTGTATATATATACAAAATTTGATATAAACTTTATAAATAAAGAAAGTTACCCATATAGTTTTTATGACTAACTTTCGATACACAAAAGACGCGATTGTGATTTTTGTTTTCATTAAGTCTTTAACTATGTACATTTTTTTTAAAACCAACCACATAAATATTAAATAATATGCAACACTGCTGCGGCATGATTTTTTATTTTTTTAGCACTCAGGCCACATGATAGTATGTGGAATCTGAGACCCATAGACATTTGAATTCTCAAGACTATTATCCTAAGACTTCAAATGCATTGCCAACCCTGAGGACTACGATGGAATGCCTCTATGCTAGTAATTTCACCGGTCCGGTTGCATGAACTCCAAAGTTCAAACAACTGCAGTGCTGATATTATGCCAGTGCCTGCACTAATAGAGTGTGATAATTTGCCAAAAAAAAAACATCTGTAGCAGCAACCCACAGAACTCAGTCTTAGCCTTCAACACAAGAGTATGTCAGTCTTCCCTGTCCGGCAATACTTCACTGGTGAAATTCCAGTGGCAGATTCAGGATTTCTGTATTTATTTTGTTGTTATAGCGGCAAAAAAAATTATTTTTATATTTTTTGACTCTACATCTATTAGGTTCATGAGATACAGCCTGCTGTCAGACAGGAACGATCCAGCCTCTGGATCCGATTGGGTATCAAATAGTATTTTTGATGTGTCGGTTGACACAAAAAATTTGGCCAGCGCTGCAAAAATACTGCAGCATATACCTAGCTACAGAGCTGATTTACAGCTGGATCCAAAGACTGCATTGATTACAAGTGAAAGATAATTACATCATTAGATTTATTATAAGATAATTACAATCAACAACACTTAACTGATAAATAACAATTGCATCACACAATTTAAAATGAATGATACTTTAAGCAGTGAGCAAAACCGCACAAAACTTGGATCAACAACATTGTTTGCAACACTTAGCCGCTGCCAACTGCATAGTTATACCTATGTATAAACTTATTATTATGACACAATTGTCTTTTACAGCACTTTAATTAACACTAAGAAGTTACAGATGCGTAGTTACGAAAACAATCTTATCTTATGTAATTAAAATTTTGACTGTCTTAAGATAGTCTTTACTCTATCATAAGCATAACATTAAATTATTAAGCCTCTGCAGTATTAAGTGATGTGTGCGCAGTATTTAAAAGTAATTTTGTTAAAAAGTTAAATTAGGGAATGCTTTGAATTTAGCAGACAATAAACAATGAAGGGAGGATGCAGCTATTGGAAAAAACTACTGTTTTAATTGCTGGAAGCATAGCAACTTTCCAAAATTAAAGAGTAAATATATGTCTGCCGTTCGTCAGTGTTATTTTTTATCAAATATATACCTATCATTTTTGGGAAATAAAAATTCGGAAAATGATACATTTTACCAAATTTACCATTAATTATTATAGTGTTTTGTTAAGTTTTTTTATCTGCAAAATGCCTTTAATAATCATTTTTGTATGCTCTTAGTTTGTAAGGTCATCATGTACATACAGGGTGGATTCAGTCCCATGGCTGGCTACCCCTTCACTTACCATTCAAGAATGTCAAAAATATAAGAAAATGGGGATGATGTAACTTCAAACTTGGATTTTCAATAGTGTCCAACCCCCATAAATGGTTGCCTTTATTACAGTGGATATAGCATTTAATCTCTCTCGCATCCGTTTCGTACCTACTAATCAGATAGTTATAAACACGATCATAATTGGACCCTGGATGCACAATTTAATGTGTTGCCCTATAGCTTAATAGATTACTAGTCCCGTATATTTAACCATAAGTTAGTTCAATACTATCATGACATAATACGCTGAGAGCCCTCGTTTGCATTTCAATATAATTAAGATTAAAAACTTGCTTTGTTCAGTCTCACAATTATGCAATAGTTTCGTCTCGACCTCGCAACGAGGCCTATTCACTGAAGAGAGCGTTAAGTAACGGCTCCCAACCGCGTCGGTAACTGAAGGCTACATTTTATACAATTAGTTACGTATTCATTACTCCACGGGTTTTCAGAAGCCAGCTTTGACGTTGCTAGTAGGATGTGAATATTTTATTTTCAATTGCCTTTGAAAACCAGATTTTTTGTTTGTTTTTAAATCCACCTAGAATCTACTGCATTCATTGTCGATATATCGTTTCGTCAACAATGCTCAGAAATATTAACATTTTTGGTCTGTTTTGGGGTCAGGAAACATCACATTTATGACCGGCCGTTACAATACCAAAAAAGAACTTGTCTTATTTCATACTAATTACGTAAATAATCATTAAAAAAATATGTCCTCGCAGTAGTTGAGAAAAGCACTCGGCAGAAGTGTAATTTATGGACTTATATGACTCGTCCTAAATCGCGTACTTTCTACCCTCGGCATTGCAACAATGCACTATAGAATGTTGGATCCGATAAATGCGGGTAGCAGAAAACCGACTGTCAAGGAGATCCTTGTAGAAGGCCATGTTTTTATATGATGAAGTTGGAACCCTAAAAACAGCCTAGATCCGTCTAAAATTTCTGAAACTCTGGTTTATCCTAAGTTATTTAAGTGTAAAATTAAAAAAGACTAGTCTTAATAGTTGGTGAAAACAGATATTAGATCCTTTTGTACATTCACTTAAACTGTCAAAATTTAAACAAGAAAGTTTCATACGTTTTCGAAATGTATCTCTATTCCATCATGCTCGCGCACGCTTGAATAAGCTCCCCAATTTCCGTACCAATAAATTATTATCCTGCCGACGAGTTATCTCGGAGACGATATCATCCGTTACGATTACTATAATTAAAAGAGGGAAATTGACGAAGTTCCCGAACGAAACTCCCTTCGTTACGAGATCTGCTACGCAGGAAATTGTCACTCGGCAGTTCTTACCTATTTCCGCACTTCCGATTCTGCCTGACTCGCTCCAATTCATGACCCGACGTGATATTGTATGTATGTTCAACATTTTGTTGCACCATTTTGTTGTGTTGCATTACAGTTACATTAAAATTGCAGAAATTAAAGTAGTCCAAAGACGAAAAGCGATTGCTAGCCCCATGGAAAAAATAATTAATGTCGTTAATTCTGAAAACGACTATTTTCTTATAGGGAATAAAGTTATTTCAATAACTGTAGAATTTAGAAATAGTCAAAAATGAAATCAATATCAGAAAAAAGTACTTTTTTTACGCCAAATAACTCTTTTGAAACCCGAATAATCAGTAACCCTGTACTTTTTATAGCCTTTTTAAGTTTCAAACCACCCTACTCAAAATGCCAATTTTGCATTAAAATAGTTTAAGCAGATTCTACCTTCCGCAATTATTAATAAAGTCCAAATTTCTATTACAGTCCTATAAACACATGCGCCCTTTTTGATTAAAAGCGTAAGCGTTATCATTTTTTCTGTCAATTTACTGAAAAATAGCCTTTATCATATGGTAATAGCAGCGTTGTTAGCTGTACAGGTGCTCCTTAGGTGGTGTTACGGTAATAGCTCGGCGCCTGTCGCCTGACCGCTTGCAATCAACCTATTGACACAACTATTCCACTTGACTTAGTGCAATTCCTCCAAACCCCTTAATTAGGTACCACGTTTAGTGCCAGCCTTCCTGATTATTCTACAAAACAGACCCGCATCAGTGTTTATAATCATTCACTTGTAGTAAACACAAATATGAGGAGCTATAATGTAAATCATGTAAACAAAACAATTTAACCATTATTACTTCGTAATCACGTACTTTAAAAAGTCGAGAATGGTCCAATTAACAACTAAATATACTAAATTATGTCTGTTATTTGCACGTTGTTACGTTTTTCGCAAACGTATAATTTTACAATCATTTCATTTATTTCGAGTAAAACATGTAGGTAGCTTGTGATCACAAAAAAAAGTAAAATGTTGAAATGAAAATTTGTAACATGATGATTGTGCACTTCATGTGCACTGACAATAGTCCCGTCCCTCAGCCATGAGGATATAATGAAGAAAATTATACAGCTTTTCAAATAAGCTGCTGCTTTTTTTAGTTAAGCTGTAGAGACTCATCTTATTGATTCCGCAGTCAAACCGTGCAAGCGGTTTTGCGGGACATTTTTTTATAAGTTAGATACTGTATTTTTGTGATTAATAAATAAATAAATAAGAATAATAAATAATTTGTGGGAATTTTAGTGAACCATTTTCATTCGAGTTTCATATTATTAACTCGACTTATTTTTTTAATAACTGTTATTATGGTGTTAAATGTCAAATGGTAATCTGGGCCATTTCTATTGATGTTTTTTTATAAGGGCGTATCAAATGTGCACGCCTTTATATTTCATGGTTATTGAAGGACTAGTCTTCGGTCGGCTAACCGCAAATCGAGAACTAATCGACGCGGCGTATAATCGAGTGAGCGGCTGACTGTAGCTCTCTGAATTATACACGAGATTTGTCGAGAACTACACATGAAAGCTAACTAATCATAACACAATGATTACTTAGCTGAAAACTAGCGATCGTAGTGAGGACGGTCCATTGAAGTTTTTTTTGTAGTTATTCGACGTTATCTGGAGGGCTAAAACAAGTTGTCCGCGACTTGTTGGTCGCTCGGATCTCTTTTTCTATCTAGTCTGTAACGACAGAGCACTGAGCGATAAGCGAGATAATGCAACTTGTGCTAGCCGTACAGATGGCTAATTCTCTACAAACTGAGGCACTAGGTTTTTTTATGATGAAGGAGACAAACGAGCGCACAGACCACCTGATGGTAAGTGGGATCTCAGACCCACAGACATAATATATGCAATCCCAGTACTATAATGTCAAGATCCTAAATGTGCAAATGCATTGCCAACCTTGCGGACTATAATAGAATGTGTCTATCTTGGTCATTTCCTCGGTTGTCTAATAAAAACATGAGCTCGCACTTTAAAAATGAAGAGTAACATCTTTGAATAGTGTTCAATGCTCAATACATACAGACTCCAATTTTTTAAGGCTTGTTGACTAATTTCACTTTGAAATGTACCGTCCCTTATTATATTATTACACCGCAGTCTCTAGCTATGTATCTTTGCTGTGTTTTGAACTGCGTGCCTGACGATGTCGAGAAAATAGCCCGAGGGGGTCGCTAGAGTTTTGGTTTTACAACAATAAAAGTTTTAACATGGTTTATATTTTTGGTACAACTTTGCCGCGTGTTTTGCTAATTTAAAGGCAAAATTTAAAAGATACCGGTTTTATTTTTATCCTCTAAACAAAAAGAGTAGGTAATCTGATGCAGGAGGCAAAAACTGTTTTGTGATTGTTTCGAATAAGCGTTGTGATTTCATTCTTGTCTTTTATTCAATCCATATTAACTGAGAGAAAATCTCACTCAGTTAGCTCTAATTTTTAGAGTACACTTACTATTTATCTTTGCGCTAAAGGTCGGTAGTTATGCCACTTCAGAATGAACGATGGATGAATAATTTTTAAGTGGTTTTTCAGTTTGATAGCTATATTTTCCAAGTAACTCCTCAAGCCAGATTTGAGAGATTTATGCGGTGACGCCATTTAAAAGTTACTGGCGCCTCCAGCAAGGTCGCAATTACGTCTGGATTTTTAAATTTTAATTATGGTGGTTCGTAAGCCCTTTTGAATAATACATGTCATTAAAATTTACTGTTTCATTTATCTGTACTGAATTCTGAACTTACTTGAATTATTACAAAGTAAAAGTGTTGTTAGAAAATTATGCCATAGGTATTTATGGCTGCGGCTGCGTTTGAATGATTCAAGAAAGCTATATTTAAATATTCTGTTTGCGTCGATCCGCAAAGACCCGACCCCACGCACTTTGCCTCTCCTCCCACTGGTGGCATAAAACAAAAGCCTTTAATCTCTTGAAGTTAGTGGGCAGCAACATGCTACCTACATAAACACAAATAGCTTAGCACTTGCATGTGTCGGTTTAGGTATAAATACAAGACAATCGCAACTGACACAAGCAACGTGACGGTTTGCGTCAATTTTCAACTCCCGACTAAAATAGTGTTATAAGTGGAAGGGTAGTGATAGTAGTAAGTTACGTAGTAGGGTCCGTCCGGATCGCTACCACCATCTTATCCATTAACCACCCGCCGAACAAAAGTGTTCTCATTGTTGTGTTCCGGTGTGGGGATAAGACACCGGTGAACTTACAAGCATAGAGGCATTCCATCTTAGTCCTCAGGGTTGGCAACGCATTTGAGGTCTTAGGATTATAGTCTTGAGAATTTAAATGTCTATGGGTCTCAGATTCCACTTACCATCAGATGGCCTGAGTGCTTGTGTGCCTTCTCCTTAACATAAAAAAAGTATAATCAGCAACACAGTTAACTAATCATTTGTGAACCTTATCACTTTACAATAAGGCTCACTAAGTTAACAGTGATGCTGTTTGTACTTGCGTGAAAAGGTTGATAATTTGATAAATGTAGAGGAAGAGAAAGTTGCCGTCTATCCCACTAGTCCCATTGAGTTGTGTGGGACACGTGGCAGTAATATTTTTGTCTGTTTAAATGAGTGAAGTTCAAAAAGTTGGACGTGAATTTTAATTGTCGCATTTTTTTCATACTCCAAAAACCTAATTTGACTGAGTCAACCGAGCTCCGCTTCGCGAAGCTCCTATTTCTGGGTTCTTCTAGCCCTCCAGGCCTGATTTAAGACGGACCTAACCTAACCTACCTACGTATTACGATGAAATTACTATTAGGAAAATTGGTGATGACGGTAATTAATGGAACTTTTGGGATAAAAAAATTAGTGCCTCTTATCTTATGGGACTACTGGAACGAAATTGTCTCAGTTGTCCCATTATGGACAACTTAATAGGACTAGTGGGATAGTAAAAGTTGTATGTTTTGACCGGTGTTCCTGGTCGCATCTTTAGAATTATAGTGACCTAATCCACATATTTTAAATTTCGACTTAGGTCTCTATAGTACTAAATTTATGAATCGAAATCGAATGCTGAAAATGTTTGAATTAGGTCACTATAAATCTAAAAGTGCGTGGTGTTCCGTAGTCTCTGCCTACCCCATTGGGACACCGGCGTAGGCGTGAAGGTATGTATGTATGTGTTTGTATGTTACATCTTATCTACACATACATGCTCTAGCCCTGTATTTATTTTACTAATCTAGTTCAATTGGGATGGCTCTTCGCTATGTTTCATGAAAATCGGTTGACGCGTAGAGATATCAATTCTAAGTTCACGCTTAACCTTAACGGCCTAAATTTAGGACATTTTGTCAGAGTGACTTTAAACTTTGACTTACACAAGGTTCTTTTTTGAACTAGTAAAATTTGACGTGGGCCTCACGAGGTTAAAGAAGGGGTTGCCATTATGTCTGTCGTTTTTATCTATACATAATAGTATATTCATAAATAAAGTAAACTGACAGTTCTCGAGTCATTCTTTTGGTAAAAGTTAACAGATAATATAATCAAAAGACAGCGGAGACCCTTAAAAGGCGCAAATACAGTCAACTTGATCGAAGTTACGTATTTGAGCCTTTTGGGGTCGAAACCTTAGGACCGTTCTAAGCGCCTGATCGACGCAACTCGTGACAAAAATGCTGGCCTTTACTTAGCATAAAGATAAGCATTGCCATTCAACGTGGCAATCCTGCCAGCATTTTGGGAACGATGGCCATTGGTAGAGGTCTGTTAGATAAGAATAGTTTTAAGTAAGTTTGTAAGTTCTTTCGTTAGTTTTTATCGTTTTTAGGGTTCCGTAGCCAAATGGCAAAAAACGGAACCCTTATAGATTCGTCATGTCTGTCCGTCTGTCCGTCCGTATGTCACAGCCACTTTATTCCGTAACTATAAGAGCTATACTGTGGAAACTTGGTAAGTAGATGTATTCGGTGAACCGCATTAAGATTTTCATACAAAAATAGAAAAAAAACAATAAATTTTTGGGGTTCCCCATACTTAGAACTGAAACTCAAAAATTTTTTTTTCATCAAACTCATACGTGTGGGGTATCTATGGATAGGTATTCAAAAATGATATTGAGGTTTCTATTATAATTTTTTTCTAAACTGAATAGTTTGCGCGAGAGACGCTTCCAAAGTGGAAAAATGTGTGTCCCCCCCCCCCGTAACTTCTAAAATAAGGGAATGATAAATGTAAAAATAATATATGATGTACATTACCATGCAAACTTCCACCGAAAATTGGTTTGAACGAGATCTAGTAAGTAGTTTTTTTTTAATACGTCATAAAAACATTGATCAAAGCTACAACGAACTTTTATATTATGTTACTTGCTGCTACGGAACCCTTCATGGGCGAGTCCGACTCGCACTTGGCCGCTTTTTTTGTCTTGTTAAATACTATGGAGAATTATTATAAAATAAAACTCAAATCTCTGATTAGCTATCAAAACTTGGTATAACATATTTGTTTTTACAATTAACACGGTTGTTATTGAAGTACTTAAACCATACATGATCTGTCAATTTACTTATCTCATTGTTGTGTTGGTCTTACCACTACACTCGAAGATGGCAGCCCTCAAATGATTAATTAATATCAGAAGACATGCCCGCCTTCCACGCGTAAATGCCGAAATACCCTCACTCGAGTAGGCCAAGAAGAATGGAAGTAATTAATTTGACCACCCACTCGAAGTTCCCGCGTCGAGCCTAAATGAGTTTTATAATTATGACGGTGGAAACGCTAGAGTTATTTGAGTATTATATTTGTTCCAATCCTATATTTTGTAATTTATATGCTGAAAATGGCCTGAAAATATGCCTCTTTGTTTTGCTCGACTTGGCGGGGTACTGACGTGCTCGCAGATATGACCGCCAAGCAGTAGTGTTCGCATTGTGTATGTATGTTTGTAAACACTTCAATGTACAAAACAGAGAAATTCAAATACAATATACACAGAATAGGAAGGTACGAAGGTGATCTTATCCCTTTAAAGGATCTCTTCCAGCTAACCTTTTCACCTTTTAAAAGTTTACGGAAACTCCATTCCGTTCCATTGTGTCCCGAAATAAGAACCGGTGAAATTACTAGCATTGAGGCATTCCTTCTTGCTCTGAGGTAGTGCAGAAGGAATGCCTCTATGTTATGGTATGGGTTGGCAACGCATTTGAAGGGTACGATGAACCTTAGAACTAGCTGCACAATTTAGTGCTTTGTCACGTTACCGTCATGAACTGCTGTTTGAACTGCTGCATTAATCTCTCAAAGGCGTTAAAGCGACAAGGAAAGCAGAAGCGTGCAGCTACTTATAAGGCCGACTACCGCTGAGTGAGTAATTAATAGTCTATTGTGAACCAAATTTTTATTACAGACGTGTGCTTTACGTGTACCCTTTATTAGAGTATTTGGATTGTAGTAGGGTCACAAATCAACTTACCATCAACTTGATGGCATCAAGTGCCTGCGTGTTAGTGAACAGCAATTATTTGAACTTGCGCTGCTATTAAGGCTTGTGATACTATCTTCATCTCATGTATTGTATTTTGTAGCGTAGGCGATAGTGAGGTTATACGCGAATAGCCCGTTAACCGTTTATCACTTTTTCCGAAGTTGTCAACGTTTCTGGATAAAACGCGAAATATACCCGTCACTCTTCGGCGTCGATTTCGTGCAAAAATTCACGTCGATCTGTTGCCACGTCGTAATGATAAATTAATACAAATAAACGTTGACATCCTTATTATTTTAACTGCCTGTTTCACAATCGTCAAGTAAAGTATTTCTGTCAAATAAATTTAGCCCTTTACAATACAAAACACTTTATTGGTCCACCAAACAAAAACATTACAGAGAAATAGCACAATTCAAAAGACACAGGTAAACAATAGGCGGTCTTATCGCTGATTAGCGATCTCTTCCAGACAACCTAAGAAGGGATAAGGTGTCAAGTTAAAATAATTTACACAGTAGGTGGTGCCTTTCCCTTTCTTACACTTGAAAATAGACAAAGAGAGGGCTATCCTTATTTGTCAGATGAATTTACTTGTCGACCGTGAAACGGGCCCTTAATGAAATGTAATTGACAGTTAAACTACTGAACCGTTTTGTTTGTTTTAATTCAGGCTTTATACGGCTTAACGTAAACCGAAAACATAAATTAAAACATAAGGGGCTGGTAAGTATGCTCAACTTTGTTACGGTAATGTTTAGCCGGTATTTTTTTGTCTTTCTCTTCGTATACATGTTAGAACAAGACGTCCATTAGCTGCGAGTCACACATTGCTGCGAAAAATTTCAGACTTTTTTTTAATAGAAAGACCTCTGATATCATTGCTTAGCAGATAAGCGGCAAGAGATTCATTAGTTTTCAATAAATATCTTTCAATCATTAGTCATAAAACCCTATCAGCTCACGTGTTTCTTTATCGGTAATAAATAATTATAATTTATTAAAGACTTCGTTATTACTCTTGGTACTTTTTATATTGGAATGCTATCCATTAATCTAAATTATCGTTGAGCAGTTATTGAGATAAAATTCTAGTTAAAACATTCAATGCCAAGCTCTCTGATTTCTGTTCAAAACGGAGCCGACTAGCGGGACGCTAGGAGCAAAAGTGATAATGATTCCGCTGAAATACCAAAGGCGGCTAACTGCAATGTAGTACTCGAAGAATTATACACTCTATTGGTAACCACATTAGATTAAAAACGCTTTTACTATTACTATGTAAGTGGCCTTCTAGTATCACGGCAGTATTACCGATGTAGCCGATTGAGCGAACTTAACAAGTTAAATTTGACCCGTGTCCGCGTAAGGATTACATTGAGTCTTAGGCCTTGCCACAGGTTAAATGAACAAATAAAAGGCGCTGAAGAACTGCTAGCGCTTGCCAGATCTATGTGCCAGTGTGTAATTCTGGGTTAGTATTTTTTTTATGTTACGGAAAAGGCACACGAGCACTCAGGCCACCTGATGGTAAATGGAATCTGAGACCCATAGACATTTGCATTCTCAAGAGTATAATCCTAAGACCTCAAATGCGTTGCCAACCCTGAGGACTAAGATGGAATGCCTCTTTGCTAGTAATTTCACCGGTTGTCTTATCCCCACACCGGAATTCAACAATGCGAACACTGGTGCTTGGCAGGTGGTTAATGGATAAGATGGTGGTAGCGATCCGGGCGGACCCTGTCCAGAGGGCTTATTGTCTAACGCACTCGCAATCACGATCGTTTTCATTTTGAAAATCGAACGCTCGTCTGCATACAATATGAAAACAATTGCTCCATTTTGAAGCCGGTTGCGATTGCGAGTGCGTTAGACAATAGCCCCTCAGGTTCCTACCACCACTAGTAGCCACACTTTTTGAAATCACTCTTTACCTTTCAGTACTAAAAGTAAAATACGGATAAACCGCGGAACCGATTATGATTAAATTTGGTATAGAGATACTTTGAGTCCCGGGGGAGGACATAGGGTACTGTTTTTAGACGACACGTTAGCCTAGTTGGGAGTGACCCTGCTTCCGAAGCCAGCGGTCCCGGGTTCAAATCCCGGTAAGGGCAGATATTTGTGTGATGAGCACGAGTATTTGTTCCTGAGTCTTGGATGTTTTTTATGTATTTAAGTATTTATTTATCTATCTAAGTATGTTTATCGTTGTCTAGTACCCATAGTACAAGCCTAGAGCTTAGTTTGGGACTAGGTTAATTTGTGTGACATTGTCCCGTGATATTTTTTTATTTATTTGTTTATACCGAAAAATTGGACGGTTCCTGAGGTAATAGCGAAAAGCGAGTACTACGCGGAGTCGCTGAAAACAGCTAGTTTAATATAATTGTTGTCCAAGTGAACTTGAAAAAGTAGACATGGTTTAACGATTACCAACGTATGCGTTGCACCAAACAACATAAAGTCTAACTAAGCTAACTCAAAACTTGGTGGAATCTGTTGATACAAAAATCTGAAAGTGTGTTTCTATAATCTTCACGGTTCAACGCCGCAACCGATTGATGTGAAAATTGGTATTGAGATCATTTATATTCCAGATCCGCTAACTTATAAATGAAAAAGTACATTAATGAAAAGCTAAAAACATAGTACCAGAAGGACACTCCAACGCGTCTTTTATGGTAGTACTTCAAGCGAGCGCGTAAACTGAAGTGGCGATAAAGTGGTACTTCACCCTAGTGGACCGTTACGGAGCTACCAAAGAAAACACCGTTCGCCCTTGTTGACTGTTGATCAGCAATGTCCTACTTTCCAAATTGCCTTTACGATATTGTTTCCGAACATTTTCTACATCGCCTTAGTGTTTTCAATTTATTATGACGATCGTGCAACGTGAATGAAACGTGGATTGGTGAACGTCTTCGTGGATTGAAAGCACTTATAAATGGGGACGGTACTTGGAGAGGAATCCAAGTGAAATTTTCTCTTAGTTGACAGTAATTGAATAAAATAGGAGCCATTATATTATTTATATCAACCAAAGCTCGTTGTAACGACAGCAAGTTCTTTTGTGATTTAACTATCATCTTTTTCGTTGAGTAAGACGACTTGTTAGAGGTAACCATTATTTTATGTCGTGTCTATACCTGTTGTGTATTACTTTAAGAAATAAATATCATTCATTCATACCTACTATATATGCTTCGGCCTAGACGAGAAAGAGAAAGAAAGGAAAGGACAGAAGCAGTTTTAGCATAACTGTTTGAAATAACATACATAATTAAATTATCTACGTAGGTGGTTTTTGAGAGACGATATCTATACTTCTAGTTGGACTAATATTATAGTGAAAGTAACTCTGTCTGTCCATTTGTTACGCATTTACGGATACACCGCTGAACCGATTTAGATGACATTTGGTATGGAGATAGTTTAAATCCCGGGGAAGGACAAAGGGTACTTTATCTCCAGAAAAATTGGGCAGTTCCCAGGAATACTGATGAACGAATTCTACACGGAAACAGCTAGTTTACGATATGTTCTGATGCGCTGAACGGTCAAAATTGTAAATTGGTCTAATTTTTCAAAAAAGAATTTGTTTCTCACGAAAAGCAAATTAATGTTGGTGCGCCTGGTGATGTAGTTTTTTTATGAGATTCTGTGAGCGAGCACTTTACCTTTAATTAGAAACTCAAAGTAGACAGTTATCGCGGTCATATCGTAAAAAAGCGGTTTATACTAAACATTAAAGCCAGGAGGAATAATTCACGCCTCGCGAATTGTATTTTTTACGATTCATATCTTTCAAAGTTCTTTAGTGTTGTTTACTATTTAATTTGTCCTTGCATACAAAACGCGTTTAAATTTTAAATTCTGAAGTAACTTTCTGTTGTAATGTATCAAAATATTATCTGGAGTTATAAGTGCTGCCATCTACAATGCACCGTGTAAGACTTACTTCTTTCAATAAAGTCTAGTCTGTGCTGATCACCCAATGTGTTTAATTAGAGGTTATGGGCTCAGGAGGATATTTAAATTCTATAGGAGCTTCACATTTATTATAGCATTAGGTACTATATCTCACTCAGTGTGTGTGTGTGCCCCCCCCTCCACAGCCAAAACTATTAATACTAAAAATCAGAAAAAAATCTTAAATGAAAGAGCATATAACGAATTTTAAAGGAAAACTATCACGACTGAGTAGACATCATTGGTTGCTGAGATACAGGCGATTAAAGTGTTTATCCCTACTAAAATCATCTAAGACGGCACAAATTGACTTTAAATAGCAAATTAGTTATTATTTGTTCATTTTTATTTTTGTAGTACTTAACGGCTTCGGAACACTGAGCATGGTCCGACATGCTCTTGCCCGGTTTTATCTAATTAGAGGCATTACCAACCTCTTTTAATTTCCTATTCAATAACTGATGTAACATCGAATATCCAATACCATCTGTGCGGCCTACTTTAACGGCAGCCTGTAAATCTCAATCGCTTAGTTCTATTGTTGTACTCTTTCCTAATCCGCTGCGTGATTCATGGGCGACCTTTTAGATCGCGTACGATATGGCTGTTGCAATGTTTTAGGTAAAAAGTTAAAAACAGACGCGTGAAGCACAAGCTAACGGATTGTATCGCCTAAGCGATGGTTGTAGTGATTGGAGTGGGAGGCTTCTATTTCATCATAACACCTTTCATCGAATGTATCATTTCATCTAATTTAATTTCATAATGTTTTCAGGGTATCTTAAACATCTAACCTAACCTAGCTTAAATAATTAATGTTTAATATACCCTGAAAACTTTATGGTTTCAGCAGAAAATAGCGTTCGACGAAATAAATTTCGATGAAGCGAAATTTAATGAAGTGATGAGTTACCTATTGGAGTATAAAAAAATCTAAAACAAAAATAATGTTATCCCTAGTAAGCTGTCATCTCAGTCATTGACTGACAGAGTGACTGTTATATTTTTATTGGGTATTTTAGTAACACGTTATATATCGACTAGCTTTTGGCCATGAATACGTCTGCGTAGACTTTTAATCGCCCTGGGGAACTACATTATTCTGGAATGAAAGTTTTTCTTGGGCTTATATCTCCCCTTGGGGTTTTTGCTGTCTCCGTACTAAATTTAATTAAAATCGGTTCATCGGTTAGGCTATAAATGCGTGTCAAACTAGATTATGTCGTCTATATATGTTGGTTACCCAAACTTTTAAGACTTTATTTCGCCATATTGTTTTTTTAAGTTCATTGCACTATCTTCAAAATCGGTCAAGCAGTTTAGGCTACAGGAGGTCACAATGGAACGGACATAGTTACATACATACGCGCGATGAACATTACCCTCCTTCTGGATCAGTCGGGTAATAACAGAGACATAGAAAACGAACACGCAGACACACGCCTATTATGAAAGGGCATTTTAGCCTTCTAGCCTTATGCTGTGTTCTCTGAAATAAATATATTAAATTATACTCTATCAGCAGGAAAAATATGTAATACTATTAACTTTGGCAACGTTTCCACCACAATAACTTTGATAGGAATCGGGGTTATTCAAAGTTGCCACAGTAATTGGTGAAGCTTGACTTGAAGGTTTTTGAACCGTACCTGTGAATATTTTATACCATTTTTGTACATACATACATAACATCACGCCTTCATTCCCAGAGTGGAGTAGGCAGAGCTACAGAAATACCAACAACTCTAAAAAGACGTGTTTATAATTCTGTAACCACATTGTGCACAAGCAGGCCAAGATGTAACCAGTGTATTAGTGACAGGTTGCAAGCCCATCGCCTAACAGTACTTCAAGCCCTTATTCCCGTAGTCGCCTCTAACGACATCCACGGGAAGACACGGAGTGGCACTATTCTAACCCGGAAACCACACGGACATTTTTGTACGGCATGAAAGCAAATGAGCTCACAGTACCTGATGGTAAGTGCGCTCTGAAGCCCACGGTGGTAAATACCTAACCTTACCACCATCCTACCCTATAACCTGCCGCCAACCGGTTTAGTGACTATAGCCTAAAGGCATTCCTTCTCTACATGTTAGCCTAGTTGGGTTGACCCTGCCTCCAAAACCAGCGGTGTTGGTTCAAATCCCAGTAAGGGCAGATATTTGATGAGCGCGAATATTTGTTCCTGAGTCTTGAATGTTTTCTATGTATTTAAGTATGTATTTCTTTATATAAGTTTGTTTATCGTTATCTATTACACATAGTACCTACAAGTCTAGAGCTTAGTTTGGGACTAGGTCAATTTGTGTGAGATTGTCCCCTAATATTAGATTTTATTATCTAAGTCCTAAAGGATTGCAATGCATTCGCAGTCTTGATATTGTTATCTTATGATTGCAATGTTGATGTCCATGGGCTTCAGAATCAACGTACCATCAGGTGTTCGTCTGCTTCTCCATGCCATAAAAAACGTAATCTCCAGAAATTTTACCGGCTACCCTACCCTAACATTGAAACACAATTGCGAACAACCATGGTGGTGGATTCGCTCTCTAATTCTACATCAAAATTAAAGAAAAAACCCAGCAAACTACGTATACCATTTCTGTAAAAAAACTATTTTCCGATAAAGAAATGTGTGTAACCTTCGCAAATCGAAGTGTTGAAAGAACTAAGCGTTCGAGCCAAGCTGGTACAGAACTCGTGTGTAGGCTCATGTGCTCGCCTGAAATAGTCAGTACTGCACAGTAATTACAAGCGCAATGTTGCGTCTGTAAGTGCCTCCGCACTTGGCAACTGACTTGCCATTAATTTTCAAGATGATAATGCGGATTATCGAACAGTGGATGAAGTGACCGTGATTTTAAGTGGCTAAATCTGTTCTTTACGTGCAGTGACTGCAAAAGTTCCTTTTTAGATCGTTATCGGTGATGGTGCGTGTTTAAGTGACCTGTTGGGTCTTGATCGTGGGTGAGATAGGTATGTACTTTTTTGCTGTGCGCATTCGATAGGTCATGATTGTTATGAAAAAGGTTGTTAAAAGCTTGCAGATTTATCTAGTAGGTACCCTTTTATTATATAACATATACACAAGGAATTCAATGTTGAAATCGGCCTAGTGAATAGGTAATATTAGTCGAAAATATTTCTGAAAATATTAAAAGTTATGAATTGCTTGGCGATTAAGAGTTCAATGTTCTGACTTTGGATGTTTGGGTAAAAAAATTACCATGTGGCCAATTAGCTTTTTTCAGTAGCTACAGATAGTTACTGAGTGTTAGCAACGCACATTTATGAGGCCGACTGTCGCGTCTCGATTCGCATTCCCAATTCCGTCTTCGTAATAATTCCGACATCTTTATGTAAATGTGAACTCCGGGCTTACCTCGCTCATCGAAATTCCGCGAACCGAGTTGACTTCATGAAATTCTGAATTGTAAAGAGTTTCTCTTCTCTGACATCTTGGAAATTGTGATCGTCGCATGATGTCGCTTTACGTAAATTTTAACATTCATAACTTCCTTGTTGATATGTATGAAATTAAGAACATGCTTTAATACTTGCCTACACGTATTTCTTTTGTACTTATTAATGTCTCAGCAAGATTAATGTAAGCAATCGTTTCCATCGTGTTTCCTTCAAGTATAATTAGCTGACGCATATGTTTCGGCACACGCCCAGATGTCCGCTGGCGCATGGTGATTTATGAACAATATAGTTTTTTATGAATTATCGTCATCATTAAAGTTAAGGGCCCTGTTGTGGATGGGTAATCGTTATTTTTAAAGATAAGTTTATGTGCAAAATAAATTTACAGGATAATAGAGTTGTTTCATTTTCCTGTTTAACGATTTGAAGATTGTATTCGTACTTGTTTTCCTTCTCTTGTTTCTTCTTGACAAAAAGATACCTAGATTGTAAATTTCGGGTTTTGTATTGTTTTGTACTATTTTCCCTTTTTTAGACTTCAAAAAAAGAGGAGGTTCTCAATTCTTCGGGTTTTTTTTTATATGTATGTTCCCCGTTTACACAAAGACGCTGGACAGATTTGAAAAACAAAATGTTTTTCGCCTGCGTATACTTTTTAGATGGTCCCATTTCCAGCACGTCAAAATCAGATGATGGGGTCTTGGAGAAATTAAGGAAACTTCTCAAATATTATACATACGTGGACGACATAACAGTGTTATTATGATTACTAAAAGATATGATTTAAAATAAATGTTTTAAAACACTAAAAACTGTCTTCAAAAAGCAAGAAATAACTTATTTAAAATTGATAGGTAATAGGTCAGTCCAACTGAAGTCGGTGTCCCACTATATGTTTATCATAAGCCGAATTCAGTTGGCCTGACCTATCATTTTAAAAGAAGCTATTTCTTGCTTAATGAAGACGTTTTTTAGTTTTTTAATTACTTACTCAAAGCAAATACATTATTATGATATATCCTTATATGATGTATCCTTTGTAATTGTCTTCCCTAGTGGATCAGTTGTTATAATATTGACTTCTTTGTTAATAAATAACAACAATAAAACCTTCAAATAAAACAGTTGAACCAATGTAAACTTACTTTAATCGACCACTTTTATGTAAATATCCAGTACAAATGAGATCAGACACGTTTGTTTCATAACTTTTTACATTCACTTGTGTCAACTGTGATAAAATTTCAATTAGCTCGTTAAGGATTACATAAGGTCAACCGGGGCAAATGCGTGTATGGAGTAAATGCATCTTTTAAGGACTGGTTAGACAACATTTTCACGTCAATGTGTGGCCGGCAACTATGGGCGTCATGCTCTAACATATGAAGTAAGAAAAGAAAGACAGCATGAGTTACTGGCCACACATCGCTATTAAAAGTTGATTATGTACCAGCCCCATGAAAAGGATAGGTACAGCGATTAAAACCATTTTACTTCCTTTAATAGATACTCACACTTATAAAATGACTCAAAGTACTTTTAAAACTTTGTATCTCTTTACAAACTTTAAAACACGCATTTATCCCAGGAACAGTTTTTTTTCAACAACTTTTCGAAAATATTTCTGAGCATATACACATTTTTACGAACTTATTTTTCTATCTCGTCCGTGATAACTAATAAATAACAAGAGTATTATGTAAGATAAAGATGAAATAACATTCATGAGTGCGTAGGCTGGAGTTACTTTAATTACTTATTCGAAGGGCTTTCGATATTTAAGAGATTTTTAAGAGTAGTAAAGACTATCTCTTGTTGACGTAGTTCAATGCAAAAAGGAATGTACCTTGAAACCTCTACGTTAACATAATTATGCTCCAGTGTCGCGTCTGGCATGTCAAAAACATATAAATTTCAATTAATCAAGCTCAACAAACTCACAATTTACTGCTTGCTTAGAGTTTACGACAGCTAGAAGTAGGACATAGTAACTTTAGAATTTTAGTATTCTATCATAAATTACTTACAAATGTAAACAGATTAACTATACGTTTACAAACGATAAAAATAGAATACATCTGCTATTCACTGTATTTATCCCGTATAATGTCAGCAACGATGTCTTTAGGAAGCATTGTGGCGCTGGCAGTCTTAGCTAGCGCTGCTTTAGCAGTCCGTCCAGGTCTTCGGCAGAAGTAGACGTAAACGTTGTACACCAGCTGCCTGGTGTCTGCAGGGAGTTCTGCCCTTGAGTCATCTCTCGCTTCTATACCTCTGCCGTTGTAAAGCCTTCTCCAGCTGAACATTGTCCAAGCAGTCATTGCTTCGTTTCCGTATTGTGCCGTTTTGCTATCCAATACCGAAGTCTCCACTAAAATTATACACTTATTGATGGTTTTATGTTGTATGACCACTGGAAAATGATTTTTTGCCGCTTTGCCACTATTCGATCCGCTCAATCGAGAATTCAACAGGGAACTGACGCTTCTAAGGTCGCAACAGACCACATCAGCTCCCTGGTCACATTCTACAACATCCGCTGAGCGAATGTTAACTCCAACCAATCGTGATCAAGACGCACTTAGTATGCAAGTGATGCTCACTGTTTTGACAACCTTGGCAAAAGTACCCACCGTTAGGATATACCAACGGTGATGTTTATATATGGTGTGCCATCAAATATCACCGTTGGTTGACGTATTTGACGGTGCGATATTGATTTTGTGTGATTGAATTATTTATTAGGCTGCCTCGAAATCAGGGCTGCCCTAGAATTGCAAGCGCCCCTAGCGCAGCATGACGTCTGTTAAGCCTAATAATAGATTGCTGAACATTAATAATCCATTTCCTCCAACGTGACGCAAGAAAGAACCTTAGGAAAGTTACAAAATAGATAACTCTACAAATGGGTAATAGACGAACATTTCTGATAATGTTTGCAGGTACACATATTTTCATAGCTCCATATTGTTGTGTTATGATTATTATAATTTATCCAATGAAGCCCCTATCAATTTTATTGACGTATTTGAAGAAATACTACCATAAAAATTGCCTAGGCCCAGAAAGTAGGCAAATAATCTGAAGTGGCTAAAATACGATTCAGGCAAAAT
This sequence comes from Acleris holmiana, assembly GCA_949316455.1. Classification (NCBI taxonomy): domain Eukaryota; kingdom Metazoa; phylum Arthropoda; class Insecta; order Lepidoptera; family Tortricidae; genus Acleris; species Acleris holmiana. Next base: position 16,514,049 of record OX438765.1, on the reverse strand, counting down.
CCCGTTTCCACCGAGGCATACCTACCCATATGCTTTTCTCAAACATTGCGAGTAAATAATAGGTACAATTACAAGTATTTGTAAAAAAAAAATACTAATTGAGAGAGAACCTCCTCCTTATTTTGAAAACCACAGGTAATAACATAATTTCACGCACAAAGACGCAACGACCTGTTAAGCTGGCTGTATGACCTTTTTTTCATGGTCCTTTGTATTCTATGAGTATTGAAAGAAAATCGCAGCGGATAAGAATGGGGTTTTATGCGTTTATTTTTCACGTAGGAAGAAAATGAGGCTCGTCGCGTCTTCATTTTTCAAAAGAAGGGACATTCTTTCCGAGCATATTTGAGCAGAGATTTTATGTCGTCCGTCTCTGTTTATGTATTCTATTTCTAATCCTGTAAAAGACTATTATAAGTAGGGATGTAGAGAGATGCGTTGAAGGACACTTAGTTGGTTTTTCTCTTTGGAGGAATTTCATTTGGTTGGATTTGAACTGGTCACAGTTAACATATTGAATAAAGAAAAATGCAATGAAAATATTTGTCAAAAAACGTGAAGTATCATTGTAGCCACAATCGCATCCCTTCATTTAATAATTTCAATTGCCATAATGGTCTCTGGCTATGTTCATTTTTCTGAAATCGTAAACTTTCAGGTAATTTTGACATGCCATCGTATAGAGCCCACCAGGTTAGGTTAGGTTTGTTTTATTTCAATTCTAATTAGATCACGGTTTCAGAAAAAAACGCCTTTATAGCAAATTCGTATGGCATATAAAATTGACATATGAAATCGGGCAAATGAAATTATTGCATATAAAATTCGGTCAAACGATAGAGAACCGGCCACAATACTGCTTTGGAAATAATAATATTAACTATTGGATTTTAAACCTGATTTATATTGCAGTTACCATTATCAATATAGTCTCTGAAGTGAATCCCATTGGAGTGAAACTATACATTGGTCCAATAGCATTCAAGTAATGGCTTTGATCAATTTAGATTGCGGAATTGGTTTGCGCGGCAATATTCATTATTCAATCGACAATGCCGTTTAATGGGCTAGATGAATAAGAAGTAAATTTAACGGCTTTTTAATTCTACAATAGTATAGTATTTTAAATTAAATACAGAGCTCATAGCTGGACAATGTTGATGTTACTATTTCGTTCATACTTTAAAAAAAAAACCTCAAAAAAAATCGTATCGCGTATTCGTGTTTGTGAATGCGCGATCTAGGTTTTCGTATACCAGACTTATTTCACACGTGTTTAATAATAAATAATTAAACTTAATTGTAGCTGACGCTATTGCTATTTTATCCTTTATTACTTATGTTTTAAAGTTCATAATACAGTGTTTTGCTTACAGTATTTCGTAAACTTTGCATCAAACATCTTGCCATTGTAATGTCATTCACTTCTTTTATGATTAGTAAATTACTTAAGAAGATATTAAGTAATAGAAACGACATATCGACTGACGGATAAGGTAGGCAATAATGAATTCGTTAACACACGATCAAAATAGAAGTATTAAAGTGTTTTATAGGTGTAATACAAATAATAGAAAAACAATTATTCCCACACGAGTGTCGCATTATTCTGTAACAATTTAAACTCTTTAAGTACCTATTACGCTTCGAAAAATAAGGGTCCCGTGACCTATTACCAATTGCTTGATTACTAAACCCTTCCGTCCCTTAGTCATCAAAAGTAAAGAAAGCAATTACCTTGCCCCATTTGGTGCGTATTTTAATGACCCCTATATTGCAGCCAAAAATTTGCATTTCAATGCAAAATGTCTGCAACCCACTTTCTTGGCATTGTTCTTCAAATAATGTGTGCACAAATACCTACGTTCCTCTTTATCTAGCTGTGTTTGTTTGCAGTCATGTGATCGTCCCAGTCTGGTTATATTAGATTTAATGTCACTTAACTCAGAAATATAATTATTATAGGTCGTCAAATCCGTGCAAAGTTGCCGAATATAAAAAAATAAGTATTCCATTAATGTGCCTTGAAGTCCTCTGGCCTTTTAAGGATAGACTGGACGGATTGTATAAAGGACCGAATGGGTTGACACTGATCGGTATTCTGGTGGGAGGTCGATGCCTTTTTAACGGCCAAAGCACTCACCTCTTCACCAGGCCTGACTAGTTTATGCGTGGTCGTCCCACGGGGTGCCCTGGGGTGAGAGGCTTGGGGAGGTTAGGTTAGCCGACTTCTAGTTTAGGCGCTTAACGTCACTTCTGTCTCGTATTGTTTAAGTCTATAATGGCGAGTGAGTATCATCTATCGACTTGACAGAAGCGCGTGGAGCAAACCCTATGTGCTTCTGTTTAATCCACAAGAGAAAATACTCTTTTACCGAACAATTGTCCTCGCGTGTGATATCCATGGACTTAATTCATCTAAAAAGTCCATGGGAATGTCTATGAACAACTCGATATGGGCGAAATGCACCCTAACAGAAGCGAATTAAAATTGGAATTACTAGAAGTATTTTGTGTTAGAGCAACCATCCTGAACTATGACCTCAAAGTTAAATTACATGTCATTGTGGTAAATCAGAACGGCGGTCAAATGAAGCTCATTATAACGGCTCTGTAGAAATAAACAGTTGTCAGTATTGTACTCAAAGACAATAATGGCGCGTCAATTTTACGGTGGCTGGCGGCGGGGCATCGTCCTACGCGTATTGCACTGTTTGTTGAAGCTTTAGTTATACCATGTTGTTTGTTTTTCTAAGTACAGGTTTCTGGAAGGTTCTAGTTTCTTGCAATACGTGCGATTTAACGACGACGATTTACTTTATCACGATAGGTATTGCTATAGTAATCTTATTAATAATAATCTATCACGCAAGAGCTTTAAGTATTTTATAAATGTAGAATTAAATTATACTTATTATGAGTATACCAAACCACTCCACCAAAGCCCCACCAAACCACATACAGGGAGATTTTTGTGCGTGGGAATTTGAACCTACCAGCAAGGAAATTAAGTTTAATTACCTTTGATCTTTAATGACATTTTCAATTTGGAAACAAATAAAAATGAACTTTATTATCGTTGAAATAAAGTTAAATATAAACCCGCCGTGCCGTGTGGTTGCCGGTTTAGAATAGTGCCACTCCATGTCTTCCCGTGGATGTCGTAAGAGGCGACTAAGGGAATAAAGGCTTGTAGTACTGTTAGGCGATGGGCTTGCAACCTGTCACTAATACACTGGTAAACTATCTTAGCCTGTTTATGCAAAATATGGTTACAGAATTATTAAAAAGTCTATTAAAGTTGTTGGTATTTCTGTAACTCTGCCTACCCCACTGTGGGAATAAAGGCGTGATATTATGTACGTACATATGTAAATCTAAATTGATCTAGATTGACCTCTATTATGTACCTACCTTCAATGAAACGCCGGCTCTCACAAGGATAAACTGATTATTTTTAGTTTATTTGTGCTCATGCTTTTGGAACCGATCAAATAACCGTGTTAGAGCCATTGTGTAAGGGTTTTTAGTTTCGTTTGCACTTATTTGGTTATTTCTACCTGTCTATAATGTTCTAAAGCAAAATGTCTGCTCCTCGTCTAGTTGTAGTACAATCAGCATACTTAAGTAAAAACCAAACAACAAATTGAAATATTGAGTTTGTACAAGTAGCTAAACATAGATTTAATTACTTTGTAAAGCTGGGGGAGTGAGTAGCACTTCGGGTTACTAAATATAGATGGATGAAATAACTATTAAATAGATCAAAACATCCGATAATGGCGACCCCTTCTTTCATATACCTATACATACATCCTCGTACAACACCACGCCTTTATTCCCAGAGTGATGGGGTATTTGATTATTGTGTAACCTAACCACATTTTGCACAATCAGTCCAAGATGTTTACCAGTGTATTTAGTGGCAGGTTGCAAACCCCATCGCCTAACAGTACTACAAGCCCTTACTCCTCTAGTCACCTATAACGACATCCACGGAAAGACATGTAGTGGCTCTTAATTTCCATGAAAACTTGCTAAGACCCTTCCCGAATAAAGTAAGCTTCCTTTAAAAAAAAAACTGCGTCTTAATCGGTCCATGAGCTTGGGAGCTCACAACACATAACACAACACACACACAAGTCATAGTACATTGTGCATCAAGGGGAGTTAGAAGAAGGGCTTTTAATGACTCGAGTTTGGTATCCCCTTACTGCCCGTGATACACACAATGTTTTTTATCATATTTGCGAGGAAACAAAAAATATTAGACTGTTAAAGTAAAAATAATCATTAAAAAATGGCGGTCGACTCACTCAAAGAAATTGACAACTTTTTTCAATATAGTCTTCCACAGATAGTGCTAAGAACTGCGTTTAGATTTCAAACTTGACAGGCCAAACTGCCAGATTGTAACGATTTTCAAAATTAAATTTTAGAAATAATTTTAAATGTCTCTGAAGTAAAATGTAAATAGAAAGCAGTTAAATGTACCGTATAAGTTTTTTTTACATAATTGGTTTGTAGCCAATTTTTGAAGATAAGAAAAAACATCGGCTAATTTTAAACCTCTATAGTCTGAAATGACGGACGATAGTGGATATTTAAAAACTAAACTCATAACTGCTGTATTACTTAAGTATACCTTGTACCTTTTTGGCCGGGTTCTTTACAATCAATTGTGATTCTTGGATTTGCTCTCCGCCATTGTGTTGTGTGCGTTTGTACGGCCTTGGCTGCCCTTTCTATCCCTTCGAATAGTATTAGGGTTGGGAAGCTGGTAATTTTCCGTTTATCATGAAGTTAAAATGGAAACATAATTGAATTTGTTTTCATATTTTTCAAATATGGCTTCTTTTTCACCTATCTTTGCTTATAAAACTATTACGTTACCTGTTTACTGACAGAAGCCTTACCTACTGAAGATAGATGCATGAATTTGATACGAACATTTTCTTGGTTGGTAATATTGGTATTATTTGGTATGTACTGTAGAGGGTTCTCTGCCTATCTGACAAATCTTTGACAAATGCATCGTTTCGCAACCTATTCATTTGCCAAGCCGCTTTTTTTACTGTAACTGCAAATATTTCGGGATTTTCATAAAACTAACCTAACCTAACTTGTAGGGTTCTACACGATGGTCCTAAAATAAATCCAGAATTATTTACAGTTTCGGAAAAACGCGGGTTGTTAAATGATATGTTTGTGAATTGAATCATTTGTGAATCGTTGGTTATGAAATGATAGGCTCCCGCTGTAGAGATTCACGAGAATATTTTTTGAAAAAGTACTCCTAACTAGAATAAATGAAGGATAAACAGGAATCGAAACTTTTACGCGCACAAAGTCGCGGCGGCGAATGGCAGACATACGAAATCGTTCAAAAACTTAAGTTTCGTTATTTAAACATCCTAAAATAAGGAGCAGGCATTGGATGTTTTGAAAACACTCTGGGCCTCTATTCAACTGCGTTATAACGATATCGTGTTTGACGTGTTTGAGAATCGTATATGTCACAGTCGCCATTATTGTAAATGACATAAGAGTTATGAAAACGTTGACAATACGGAAACACGTCAAATACGATATCGTTATTACCGTGTAGAATCCCAGCCCTGATTTATCTCATTACAGTAACGAGATGGCTACTTAACATTTGACACAATCTGCGCAGCCTTAACCTACAGCACATGGGTCACAAAATATCGGGATTTCCCTTTACCTGGCAACCCTTAATAAGATTGTAAGGTAAACAAACTGCTTTTACAAATAGTAGTCAGTTAGTCATAGCTTCATCATCGCTAATGAAGGTCGTTGGATACGCTAATTGCGATGGAAATAGGTCAGACATATTTAAAATCCAACTGATTCATATAACAGACTGTCATTTAACAGACTGATTAAAGATGATGCACATCGTTAAGGTTACCTGCACATCAGTTTTGAAAATAAAAGCGGCCAAGTGCGAGTCGGACTCGCCCATGAAGGGTTCCGAAGCAGCAAGACGATTTATGAAAAAAACTATGTACTAGATCTCGTTCAAACCAATTTTCGGTGGAAGTTTGCATGATGTACATCATATTTTTTTTTAGTTTTATCATTTTCTTGTTTTAGAAGTTACAAGGGGGGACACACACTTTACCACTTTGGAAGTGTATCTCGCACAACTATTCAGTTGGGCTAGTCAAGATGCATTCAACAATCGTTAGCGATTATGTTTCGATTGAATAATGTATGGAATTGACGCAAGTCACTTGTAACGAGGTTGTTACAAACCTCCTTTTTTACGTTCCTGGCCACTTTTTCTTTACCATCTAAATCTTTCCAAATTCAATATATTGTTTTTTTTTGTAATTTTCGATCCATTTGTTCAGTTCGCAAATAATTTCGATAGGCACCAGACACGAGATCTCGTGACGGTGCCCTCCTGCTTATTTTTCTTTATTTTTATAAATTTTTGATCATATTAAACATCTTCATTTCTTAAAAAGTATCTAATTTATCATCTTCAATATCGAGACAGGACAGGATACTTCTACTATACCGCTAGACACTGAGTACCACGTGACTATCTCGGTGGATAACGTCAATTCCATACATTATCGATTGTCGAATGCAACTTGACTAGCCCCGCAGTTTAGAAAAAAAATATAGTAGAAACCTCGATATCATTTTTTGATTTGATGAAAATAAATATTTAAGTTTCAGTTCTAAGTATGGGGTCCCCAATTTTTTATTTTTTTTCTATTTTTGTGTGGAAATCTTAATGCGGTTCGCAGAATACATCATATACTTACCAAGTTTCAACAGCATAGTTCTTATAGTTTCGGAAAAAAGTGGCTGTGACATACGGACGGACAGACAGACAGACATGACGAATCCATAAGGGTTCCGTTTTTTGCCATTTGCCTGCGGAACCCTAAAAACGATGATCGGACATAATGTAGGGATGATAGGACATTGTGCAGACTGTTCGGATCCGGTCAGCAGTGGCATTGTTGTGGCTCGATATGGGGGTCAGAGCTGTTCAAATGACTGTATCTAGATAGATTAAATCTTTTAGTCCTAAAGGTAGACAAAGCATGTGCCGTCTTTGGTTGGGAATGCAAATGGTCTAATAAGTACACAGATCGGTAAGCGAGCGTAAAGAGCTCTCGAAGTTCGCTTACCAATCTGCATGTGTGCTCATTTGACTCCCTCGACTCTCTGGCCCCGGAGTACTTGGGATAATATACGAAGACGACAATGACGATAGAAAGGAGCAATATGTAATCACGGGGAGCCTGCCTTTAGGCCAAAATATTTTTAGTCAAATGTATCATTTCCCAAATTTTTCATTTGCCAAACCTACGTTACATACATTTTTCAGAATTTATTTTAGTACCATCGTGTAGAACCCTATAGGTTAGGTTAGCTTTTATAAAATCCTGAAATATTTACGGTTACAGAAAACAAAGCGGGTTGGCCAATGAAAATTTGGGAAATGAAACATTTGACCAAAAATATTTTGGCCTAACGAAATAGACCCGTAAAACCCGAGCTCAGTCTTCCAGGTAATGATTAATCCTCGTCTTCACCAATGATTAAGAGACGAGATATCCTCCTTCCCTACCTTAACAATAGTTGGTTGTTAACTGTCACTTCAAAGTATTTAGGACTCCCTTGAGAGCTTGTGAAACCGGGCATTAGGGGTAACATGACTTTCGCCAGAGTGCATTTGGTGGACCAGACTACTTGACATGGGGTTCTGTGAGATGCTTGTGTCCAGCGGTAATGTTAGTCTGGTACTGTGTAATCGACTTCTATAATATCAAGAATAATGCAGCGTTTTATCGTCAGTCACTTAAATGACTGTTTTACTGAAATTTGACGATACGCTAGCCTCGTTGGTAGTGACCCTGCCTTCGAAGCTGGAGGTCCTGGGTTCAAATCCCGGTAAGGGCAGATATTTGTGTGATGAGCATGAGTATTTGTTCCTGAGTCTTGGATGTTTTCTATGTATTTAAGTATGTATTTCTCTATATAAGTATGTTTATCGTTGTCCCCATAGTACAAGCCTAGAGCTTAGTTTGGGACTAAGTCAATTTGTGTGACATTGTCCCGTGATATTATTATTATTATTAGATCCCCCTTATGTTTACCACCACTGAATTACTTAGTTTTTAATTCTTGGCACTCAATAAAATGGAAGTGTCCATTTTGGTTTATCTTGAGCACGACTCCGGCTTGTTAAGAATGCGATGAATCAGTCTTTATGAGTCAACCGTAGTTTTCTAAATCGAACGGGTTTCGTGAAAGGAGATTTTTGAAATAGCCTTGAGGATTTTTAGTACGTTTATTTTTAGTTGTCTTGACTATAAATTCCGAATATAATATAGAGCAAGTAATATTTATTAAACTTAGCAGCTTGGGATACATTTTAATTATATTTCGTAGCTTTTGTCCGCACGCTGCAATTTCGTCATTTAAAGATGAAACGAAGTGTCACTGTCGTTGCATTCCCCATAACTACTGTCACCACAATTTTACTGTCATGCTCGTCCTCTGGAAATCTGCTTGTTGTTATCTTTTCTAATTTAATGACCGTCATTATGATACAAATAGTAGAAGATCCCAGTTTTAACGACACTAATGCTATCCTAATGTTTCACTTTTGTTTGACTCAAGTGTCTTGTTTATTCTCCAAATGCAGCTTCAATAAAATTCCATAAAGCAAAAATGGGGCCGTAATATGAGCGATCAAACCTGCCAAGATCCGGGCATTGAAAAAAGACAGAGTTATACCAGTCATGTAGGTTTGTCTCTTTTGCTGCCTTTAAGCTTGGCAGGTTCTCTAATAGTCATTATATTAATACGGCTCCTGTATTGCCTTTAACACATTCCCTGCCACTGACACACCCTGTGTGTACAAATAAGGCACGATTCCCAGTTGGTAGTACTTAACGAAGGACGTTCATACTTTGTTTGAGCTTCGAATTGTACCTACGCAACATGTGTTCCATTCCATTCCATGCCAAATATAAGCCCCAGTTTCGCACCTGCGTCCGTCCCGCTTACGCACGCGCTCTTTCCAGATGTCGGATTTCTGGCGTATGCGCATATGGATATTTTATGTTCATCAATCAAAAAGGCACATGTGGACATTAATGTCAAAGAAGATTCAGCTTTCCAATGCTACAAAAAAGGTTGTAGATTCAATAGGTGGTTTTTAACAGATTTGCCCTTTCTAAGGAAGGCTTTGTGAAATGAGTAACTGGATCAAGTTGTGCGAATCGTATATTGCAAATTTTCAAGCTGATATTAAACAATGATTTTGTTTTACTGATTTAGTTTTAGTTTGTTGAGCTCTATTACTTTTTTGTAGCTATCAAGTCGTCAATATAATCTTAAGTTATGTTCAAAAACGGTGATGGATCAAAATCTGGCTTTAGATGATCTCACCTCACCGTTTCTTGACAATGCATAGGACCGGTCGGGCGGGGCGCGACGCGGGACGGGAGGGTGCAGGGTTCGCGATTCAACGCCGTACGAGCCACTCAGTACGACAGTTGTTCGCTGCCGGCGCGGCGCGCGCGCCTATTCCGTCTGTTAACTTTAACATTCCTTTAACACAAAGTATCTAGTCAACGCGTTTAGTGCCTAAGTTAATTTAAAGGCGTGATCAAAAAATTGGATTGGTATATGTAATCGTTACACGACACGGTACAAAGAACAATGCTGTGGGAAAAAATAACGTTCAGCTGGCATCGGTTCCCAGCTACCTACCCCTGCCCCCCGCAAGCGGGCTGGGTTCAATGCGCCTCGCGTTTATTCATCGGTTGTGGGAAAAGTTGACCCCCGTTTTTAAAAAATATTGTTAACGAATTCACACGAGACTAACATCTAAGATGAATGAATCTTTAGTGATTGAACATTCGTGTGTCAAAAAATCAGTGTCTTTAACACTTTATCACCAGTGACGTGTTATTCATTCTAGTGTTTTATTTGATTAACAAAGTGTATTATAATTTAACGAACTAGGTTTTTTGTCTTCAACACGCCAAGGTTAACCATTCCTCAGTTTCATACTGTTTGTTCGAAGCTTTGCAGTGTTTGTTGAGATTCGAGTTCGTCGAAATTACTATCTTATTGTTCCACGGATTATGTACCAGTATATCAGAAGTTGTTTACTCGGCTATTAGGTAACTTGTTTTTGGTGTTCGAGATGAAACGCGTGAGCCGTTGGCATTTAAATTTAATGAACTAGTATCTATGGAATGGCGTAAAGGTGTGGACTGTGCTGTGTCGCGTAGGTAGTGACAGTGTTTAGTGGTTATGTTGTAGTGTTGTGACCTTTGGAATTTTTCATCATGGGGAACCAAGGATCATCGGCCCATGAGCCCTTTGACAGGGCTCAAACCCAGAACGCTACAGATTTAAAAATGGTTGGTTCATTTGAATACGTTTATTATTACAATTCAATACGTTGAGTCATCGAATAGCTATGGTCAACGCTTTGTCCATGATACCTGCACTTACAATAGCCCAATCTGCATATTGTGACGTGCGTGCCTGAGTTATCATTAAACGCCCGTGATTTACTCTTGTATGGATTCTCGACGCACTACCCGTGTCATGGGCGATGGGTGCGTTATCTATGTGTGCTACTACAGGTATGCTCCTCGGCATTGTTGGAAGCCTGGTAGTTACTGCGGACAGTCGTGTCTAAAGATCGCTTTAGTTATTAAGGTCTATCACGTTTCATCAATAACGACTTCATGATTTAACTTTAACCGTTTAATAATTGCGTTTTCCGTAATTGTGTAACTTTGATTATTACAATAGTTAGTACCTCCCTACGATCAAATGAACATTTTAGTACCTTGTCGCAGCTATTGATATATACTAAATTAAAACCACTCTCACTTTAATACAATACAATACTGCGACAAGGTCCTAAAATTACAGCTACTTCCGAGTCCGCAGACAATGAAAAATTCTGTAGAGTAAAAAGGACAGAGATATATGGCTCCCATAAGCTCTCTCCCTTTCACTGTCTGGAACATGGCAGGTTTTAACAGCCTCAGGATATGTCACAACCTAGTTATCCTTCGATCGAGCCGAGCTGTACTTAACGTAGATATGTCATCAGACAGCTTTTTTTTACATTGGCATTCTCATTAGAGTAAAAGATGTTTAATTAATTAACTTTATCAATGCTCTAATATTTCGTGTGTTAAGCTTTCTCTACCATGGTTCTGACGTAATCAACATTTGAAATGTTATAAGGGTTATAACTTACCTAAATGTAATGATATATATACATACCAAACTTTATTGAAAACACACAGACTGACAGAAATAGCAACTTTAAAATTTCATGTTGCAAGCGACCAAATTATTTTCAAAGTAAATAGTTGTATGTGATAATGTTACATTCTAAAATAGACTATAAGTACACAGATTAGTGAAACGCGCATGTCACTTACACCGCAAACAATATAGAATTCAGTACACATGTTGAAATATTTGCTCTTTATCAGGGTAGTAATAAGGTTTAGATTACCGACGTGGCTGCTACCCTTGACCATATTTTAATTTGATTCCCATGGCGCTTGCTACTGTGGCCCTGTTCTTCGTAAAACGGTCTGCAGTTTGTCGTTCCAAAATCAGCCATATCTTCTTAGCAATGAGGTCGCTTATTCTATCTGTAGTAGATGCGTCCTTTTATCATGCATTTTTGATTCTATTGTGGTTCTAAAATACGCACAAACAGACATCTGGTTAGTTTTATGCGACAGTTTTTTAAGTGTCATTATGCTGATTACTCTTGTGTGAATTGATATGCGGCATGAGCGTGATTATTTGACTAGTTAAGTAGTGATTATAAGCGTACCATTAAGTACCATAGGAAATATGGCAATGTCCCTGACAGCCGTTCTTTTTTTTTTTGTTATTAACCCTTATAGGTTTACTCGCGTGTCTATTAGCATCCGTAACAGCGTATTTTCTCCGATTAAGTGAATTGAACTGAATGGAAAAAGTTAACACAATTAAACGTATAGCACAAGTAAACGTTTTTTGATTTTAGGGAAAAAATAAACTTGAATTGAGAACGTGTGTTCTAAAAACAAAACGATTTTTTTGTTAAGTACCTAAGCTAAAGTAAACATTTTTTTAATAGCTTGCATTAGTGTCCTACTGCTGGGCAAAGGCCTCTTCTCCCTTGGATCGATATTGATTGCTAAATTGCATAAAATAAACATAATTTAGACGAAAAAGGAGCCTTACGTTTTAAACGTAAAGGGAGGGAAATGACAGCAAGGTGCTTTCGTCGGTGAAACTGCAATACCGCGTAACTAACAAATTCAATAAGTTGAAAAATGTGCCTTACTGACTTACTTGTTAAAGTGTATTTGCAGTTTCACCGACGATTTCCAATACATCACTTCCTTCCTGCCAATAGTTCGGCAATTATAGGGAACTAAATGACACATCATGGGATGTAGTTTTCAAACTAAATGGTGCCAATGGTAAAACCCCAAGTCCTACAAACATAATTGGTGTAAGAATGACGCTTAGAACATTGCCATATAATTCGACAGCTATTTGCGTCCTTGCCGACGTTGCAGTTGTTATGATCATTAATATCATTATAGTAAGTATTGAAATAGAACTATTTTAGAATGATGATGAAAATTTAGGAAAAACAATACTGTAGAGTAGAATAATGTTGAATTTTAGTGAGCAATCCTTCAGGGCCTCTATTCTACTGCATTATAACGATATCGCGTTTGACGTGCTTCAGAATCGTTTATGTCACAGTCGCCATTATTGTAAATGACATAACAGTTATCAAAACGTTGACAAGACGGAAACACGTCAAATACGATATCGTTAGTACCGTGTAGAATGCCAGCCCTGGCTATGTCCTAAACAATTCTTGGTGAACATTTGAACACAACCTATAACCGACTATCTGGGCACTACTTTAAAAACGAAGTTGAAGTTACGTTAGCTCTGACCTTTTCTTTCAATTAGGTCAAGAATGAAAAGCGAGGGAGGGTCATAGCATCCAAAGTTTCGACTCGAACTAAACTTTTTGTAGTAGGTAGATGACCTGTTTAGGTTTTTGCCGCAATTCTTTCGGCGATACTTTCATTGATCGTTTTAGAAACAGTTTTAAGCCCAATAAATAGGTTTCGCCTGGCAGAATTTCGTTAGAGAGGTGAGCCAGGATGTTTAGCTCAATCATCTTTATACTTTGTTTCTTGGAGCCAATGACGATGATTTTTACATTTTGCCTATAAATTGAGATTAAAAAGCATAGTGTAACTGTGTTAGTGTCGTGCTCTAGCTTAAAACGCTTAGCAGTTAGTGTGTTAGTGTTGACTTGTAACTATTCTGTAGCTAATTGACCCTGAGGGCCGAGCTATTTAGGCCACGAACCAATATTACCCGCGATAAATTACTAAGAACATAATTATGATAAAAAATAAGCTCCCAAAATAAAAATCTTAAATAATTCCTCTACCTTTCCTTTAGGGCAAGCATCGCTTACCTACAAGTCATGGCGTTGTTTGTTTATAAATAACTAACACGTTTTCTTGGTTTTTAGTATTAAAATAGTCACAATTTACAGAGAAGCAATCCGTTTTGTTTAAAGGATAGAACGAGAAGAAGGAATAGACTGAGTGAACTGATTAATGAGATCTAATAAACTGTGTGAATGGGTTGGTCCAAACACATTAAGTATTGAGATATTATAGTATCTTAATATTAACCAGTTAAATGTTTGAAAAGCTGTAAGGGTTTGAGGTTTTAGACCAAGTTTATGAAGAGAAGTCTCCTTGGGTATGTTCTTCACTGTCAAGGCGGTGTGTAACACTTCCTATTAGCTGATATTCCTGTATTATACGTGGGTGAGGATGAGCAAACGCAGTTAACCATACAAAGATCGAAGACGGAAAAAAAATGTATGGCTAATTTTCGTCGCAAATTGGAAAAGTTTTGTAGAAAATTTAATTGCTTGAGTTAGAATAGAATAGAATAGAATAGAAAATATTTATTTCGCTTTTTACATAGACAGGTATCTTTACATTGCGTACAATATAATGAAATTCTTAAATCTAACAAGAAGAAATAACAGTTCAATGACAGTGCTGCGAAAAAGGTATGCACTCAGCTATGTGTCGTACCACCTATTGGGAGTACGACGCTGATTTTCTGTGGACCCATGGACTGGTTTAGCTAGACAGCATACATTGCATTCGCTTTTTCCTTCTAATTAAACAACAAGATTTATATTAATAAAGTAATTTGTAATAAGTGCTCTGCTCTCTCTTTCTACAGTAAAACTAGAAAACTTATTTACAACCAAAAATACCTGCAGAAGTAGGTATAATAGAACAACCAAACCCGCCGACATTCCATACCTATAGTGATAGTTATAGTTATGCCTCGACACGGAGCCGTTTACATTAAACTTTGAATACTTAGTAAATGCGCTTTTAAAACTCGCTTGAAGGAAAATAATGATTTTGAATTTCTAATAGGAGGTGGTAGATTGTTCCAGCATTTCGTGGCTGCATACTGGAAGCTGCCACGAAATGCCGCGGTTCCGTGTCGAGGACAAATTAGTTTGAGAGCCTGTCTCTCAGGTCTCCGCGAAAATTGCAGTCTCCGGTAGAGATACGGCGGTTTTTTACTTTTAATGATCTCGAACAGGAGCGAGGCAAAATGCACTTTTCGACGAGCTTCCATCTTTAGCAAACCACCCTTGTTTAGAAATGGTGTCACATGAGATCGATGCGGGACAGGAAAACAAAATCTTACGCACGCATTTTGCAGGCGTTGTATTAGAGTTTTAGTGCGAGACAGCAAACATTCGCCAAAGACGGTATCAGCATAATTTAGTTTAGATAATACCAAGGTATCTGTTAACTTAATGCGAAGATGTTAGCGTGGCCAAGTTTTTGGTCCTCACTCACATATTACATTAAAAAAAAAACTACAGCAATAATGTTTGCAAGCAACATACAGATTTTATTTTTAAAATTTATTATTGACCCTTTACAAAAGCAATGTGGGAACGATCACTGTTAAGGTAAATTATTATTAGAAGCAATTGAAGGAAAATGCCTGTTCTCTATAAATAAGCCATTATGTAAGAAAACGTTTAAATACTTGAGTCCTTTTATGAGCTCATACATGATATAACACAGTTTACCTACCGATAGATAGTTGGATTAGATGATCACATTGATCGTGAATGAAGAAAGCAATTTGTTATATAGGAAAATGGAAATAAATCAATATCAGGGGACAATCTCACACGAATTTACCTAACCCCAAAGACTACTTATAGAATAGAACACAAACTTGCGCTTATCTATAACACCATTTTTTTATCCGTTTTCAAATCGCTAACATTGTCGTTATTAAGTATTTGATTATTATTTACATAAGATAAATGCACATTGTAGATAAACAAACAGCTGGTTAGTGAATAACACCAAAAAATATTCACTTTCCAATGATATCTATCACGTTGGCCTAAATACGTAGTAATGATTCACCTCATCGCAATAACGCACATACAAATTGTATTGAATCAAACTAGATTGCGTTATCACTATCAGACTTATCAGTGCCACATGGAGCCTATGGAACTAACAAATCGGTTGAGGGTTGCGGTATTTGAGTGTAGTTGTATAACCAACACTACTGGAATCCCGCAGCACATGAACCTGGGTATAAATTCGCTTCGGTGTCCTACGTTTTCGCACAACGTTTATGCACGCAACGCACAATATTTTGGAACTTATTTCAGGAGGTTAAATAAGTTAAAAGCTAAAAGTTGTTTATTTAGTAAGTAGGCCACGCACGGGCATTTTACACGTCAAAATTACTACTAGCGCTTCCCAACACACTCAACAAACAATGATAGAACTTAACCTAGCATTATATAAAACAATAAATATAAAATAAAAATATCATGTGTAGTTAGGCAGGAAAACGTGTCGAAACTTCTAATAAACACAACCGTGACGGTGCAAGACTACACCAAACAAAATAAAAAAGTCTCTATAGGTTCTCCTACAGAAACCGTGTTCCCTAGACAAGATACAATTTTAACATGTTTTTATGACCAAGCCATTACGTTAGGTATCTTAGGCCAAGTCCTATAGTAGTTTATGCAACAGTTGTATAAGAGAGGTCAAAAAAGACGAGTGGTGTGGTTACGATGTGAGCCGCAGGCGAACATCGTAAAGCAAGACGCCACGAGTATTTTTTGACTTAGTTATACACCGTTGCATACAATACTTTTTCTACGACTAGGTTTCAAATAAAATGCAAAATTAAATTAACAAAATTTTATTAATATACCTAGGTTAGAATACGAACGAACGAAGCCCAGAACAACAAACGAGCGGGAAACATTCGAAAACGACAAAATATGTGTCTATGGTTAACTTTGTTTTTAAATTGAGGTGCACTTGCCAGGTTTTATACTTATTTAAAAAAAAAGTTGCACAATCGATGTAACTTGTGACATAGGGACTAAAAAACACCTAATGATTTGAGAAATGAGTTCTTTTACCTGGTTGGTCGATTTTAATATAGCTGCATTCTGGTTGGTTGATACCATGTTTTTAAAGAGTTAAATTAGTAAAAGAGTTTACATACCAAAAAGAACCTAACGTTCCGATTGACAGTCAATGTGTATTGTGATTGGTGGATTAATTTGGTGAAGTATTTTGATTGGTCAAA
>OX438765.1:16197722-16497094 GCA_949316455.1 Acleris holmiana | reverse complement strand
GTAAAAGAGTTTACATACCAAAAAGAACCTAACGTTCCGATTGACAGTCAATGTGTATTGTGATTGGTGGATTAATTTGGTGAAGTATTTTGATTGGTCAAATTAACCTAGGTACCTATAAGCTTTGGCAGCTAGGCATGTCGTTTTGGCTCAAAAAAGCACAAGTGCTGTTAAGGGGAATAGACTAGATAGAGTTTTCTACGGAATGTTCTGCGGACATATTATCTATATTCTTATATTAGTGTTCATGACTATATAAATGACAGAGAAGTACAGGAGTAGGAAAAAATATTAACAGTTTCAGAAAAAAAAGCGTTTGCCCAAATTATATCTTTAGGAAATGAATCAGTTTGGGAAACGTTTTTGTGCGAAACGGCAGAGATCCATTCGCTTCGTACCTAAATGTAAAGCCTGACAAGATTCTATTTAGCCCTATTTAAATACAAATTTGTATTATCCCTCATTACTATTATTACATAACAAACAACATAACATTATAAGTTTAATGATAAACTAAAGAATTATCTTGAAATCGAAGCGTGTTTTTCTTGGGTATAATGTCATAATTAAATAACAACTGAATTATGAGTGAGTAACTTAACGGCAAAAAGTATCCCACTTTTTCCGTTAAGTTGACCACACGAAAATGAAAAGTTAATAAACTTTATCATAATATGCTATAGATCAAAGAGAAATGCATTCAGACCCAGGTTGACTCATTTCCACACAAGATGAACCTCTTTTTAGGTTCGGGGCAAGGAACGTGGCCTTTATGCTCGATTCCGACTTCCACGGCATAAATAAATGTAGGCTAGTTTGCTTTCATGCGATTAGTGAAATTAACTTCCTTAAACAAAATACAAGGATTGGACTGATTTTTTTGTCAACCCACTTGCAATATACTGGGTGATTTTGGAGCCATGATCAGGAATGGCCAGAAGTGAATAAGATGGTCATACCGAACAACTTTTCCGATGGGACCAACCACGAAATCGCAAAAAAAAAACCTGTTCCATACATTAACGGTGAATTAATTGAGAGTTAATGTTTAGAACAGCTGGTTTTTTTTTAGACATTAAACAATAAAATTACACAATAGACATTAAACAATAGAATCTAAAAACATAATTATTACTAACTTTTGATTTCACCAATAGCTTTTAATACATTTTTAGATTCTATTGTTTGTCAGTTCGCTATGCTCTCAACGCAACAGACCTGGGAACCAAAAGCCTAACATCCTCTCTCCTTATTCCAGAAATCGTCAGTGCGCAGCTCATTGCGGCGGGCGCGCGCCGGCGGCGCCCTATCGCCGCCCCGCGCCGGGATGGAGCGCTTGCGCCGGTCCTTCCGCGAGTCTTTCCGCAAACGGAAGGGCTCCCCTCCAGAGTCCGCGAGGCCGCATCAATGGCACGCGGACGAGGCCTCCGTCCGCGCGGGGACTTGTACTTTCCCAGTCAAGTACCTAGGATGCGTTGAAGTCTTTGAGTCGAGGGGCATGCAAGTCTGCGAAGAAGCGCTCAAAGTTTTGAGGGTAAGTATAGAATAAGATGGGATAACTTAATCAGCCATAATACATTTCATACAAAAAAACATTACCATCACACTAGTAGGTCTAGCCAAGATGCAAATGCTGCTAACGTTTCTGCTTTTAAACGACTCCAAATGTAGGTATGGAGTTGACATAGATTTAGAGTTGCGGTCGACGCGATCGTCATCAGCTAAGACATCTTATTCATTATGTTGATTTTCGAAAATCACTAACTTAGTGTTATGCATGTACAAAGCGATTCAACGCATGACATTAAGCGTCAGTATCGTTTTCAGTATTTAGTTGAGTATCATTTTTATAATATACGCCTAATCACTTTTGGATAAAGGCCAAGTGACCGAAGAGTTTTCAAGCCGGAAGAGGCAACGTGGGTGTGTGTCTTTCAAAGTAGACCGACGACCAGACGAAGGTCGCCGTAAATCCGGTGCGAGAGCTCTTTAATCTACTGCACCCTGTTCTTAAACGAACACTACGGGCGTTATTATTGTTATCGATCGATACACTGATCTATTGCTGTGATATTACGTCCTAACGTACCTACATCATTAAAACTAATAGAGTCTACGCCCTTGATGAAACCCCTTGAATCTTAACAGGTCAAAGTCGTCTTACGCAACAGACGGAACTCGTTGATCCCATTGACATACTAACAAATCAACCCAATTCAACGCGCGTAATTTTTTAGTTGGCCACTTGCCAATTAGAGGTTAGAGCTGGCGACTCAGTGGGTCAGAGAGTGATGATGAATCAACTGGGTAGGTATTATCAAATTGCGTGGAACAACTTTCGGTGCTCCAATAAGTTTCAAAGGCAATCAGGTTGAAGTACTGTTATTATATACCATTATACGACTATTTTCAGTCATGCTGCGTGTACAATAGGTAATCTATAAAATTGCTGTGCGCATTTATGTGTGGGACCAAATAAAATTCATGAAATTTTGTAAGTGCATTTAAATTGATGCTTAAATTGCGGACATTTATTTTTATTTCTTACTAGTTTTTGTCCGCAACTCAGTTCGCGTAGAATTTCGCTTTTTCCCTGGGGAACTATATGTTTTTGGGATAAAATGTAGTAAGTATCAATCTAAAATAAGGACTATCTCAGTTCTCCATTTCAAATGCAGTTTCATCGCGAAGGAGTTAAAAACATACTAACCAGGTGCATGTACACACACACAAACTTTCATAATTATATAGTAGGTAGTGTTATTATACTCGTATCTGGGATGATCATAGTTGTGTCAATAGTCTGTCACAACACTTAACATTGAGCAGGTGGAACTGAACAAATAGGACTTTTACAATAAACGAATAGGATTGACGAGAGAATCTTCCAAGCTTTCAGTTTATTGCGCTATAATGATACGTACACGTTAGGTAGGCGAAAAGTGATTCACCAGTGTATGACGTTAATTTCCTATACGCTTTCGCAAGTTCAGCAGTGAAAGAAGATTTTTGGATTTTTATTTTTTAATCACAGTTATATTCGTATGGTGTGAAGTTCTCTTGCACAAGTTGCCCTTGGATCCCCATCTATCTTATCTGCAATGAAGAGAGGACCCAAGTTGCTGACTTCTGGTAGTTTTAACATATAAATGTCTGTTTGTTTAGAACTCCCGGCGGAGGCCGGTACGCGCGGTGCTGCACGTCAGCGGCGACGGGCTCCGCGTGGTCGAGGAGGAAACCAAGGGCCTGATCGTGGACCAGACCATCGAGAAAGTGTCCTTCTGCGCGCCAGATAGGAATCACGAGCGGGGCTTCAGGTAACACTTCAATTTGTAACCGACGAAAAAAAACGGAGGAGGTTCTCAAGTCGACGCATATATTTTACCGATTACTCCGACAATTGTAGACCGACTTTGAAAATTATTTTTCGTTTGATAGAGTATACTCCGAGGTGGTCCCATTGTCACCAAATCTGAATCTGATCAGGGGATCAGTGAGGAATTGGGAAAACTCATCAAATATTGTAGGCAAACACATAGCGATTTTAGTATTTTTAGTAACAAGAGTAGCATTTTCATTCAGAAATTATAACTTGGTGCAGTGGAACTGATGATGATGAAGACCACAGATAGCCACCGGAACTCCACAACGGTACCTATTTCAAGGGTGGCGATAAGATATCTGGAGTAAGATAGTTGAGCGACTACAACGAAGAATATTGACTTGTTGAAATATGACTATGACTTTCCCGCGGCATTGCTTGCGACGCGCTTGAAATAACTTAAATTTCCATATCAACTAAGAAGTGGGACTATGTAACAGCGTATTATGGTCACTAACCTAAAAAACCGCCTTCAAAAACGCAAAAAAATACTTCTTTTAAAATTGTAGGCACCTAATAGGTCAGTCCTACTGAAGTCGGCGACCACAATATTTTCAGCAAAAAAGCCGACTTCAGTTGGACTAACCTATTAGGTCCCTACAATTTTAATAGATGTTGTTTTTTGCGTTTTTGAAGGTGGTTTTTTGTTTTTAAAACATTTATTTTATAACATACTTATTAGCTTCAGTTGTAACTAACAAACAATGTCAATCAATTCTTGGAAGTCAATTCTAACTTACTTCTAATTGTAATTATTGCGTTTTCGGTGATAGTACAATAATATGGAACCATCGAGCTGGTATGACGATGGAGACGGAAGGTGGCCATAGGAACGCCTCAATGGATGTACCCATACTAGATGCGTCGAGTTTGAACTCATTTGACTTGTCTTTTGATGTGAGTTTATTATGAGGGTTATTAGAACAGTCGGCAATGAAGTGTGTAATTCAAAGGCTCGGATTACGGTACCAATAATGGAAATTACTCCATCAACAAGATAGCTCTTAAGTGAGGGTCCGTTAAGTCAGACACGTGGGAACCGCACAATTGTATTTTCTAGTCGTTGGTTTGCGGTAACTAGTGCCTAAATGATGATAATGAAACGCAAAGAATTGTGCGCGCAAAAAAGGCTTCCGCAACTTTCGTTTACCCGGTCATATTTTATCAGTAGCATATAAGAGCAAAGGAGACCTTACCGAAGGCATTTTTAAAACCTATCCCACTGCAATTACATTTTATATTTAAAAGCGTTATCCGGCGCAAAAGCGTGCCTAAAATGGTGAGGCAAAATGCCAAATGCCAAACTATCATCAAACCAATCAGTTGCACCGCGACCACCGACAATGTCAACATCTGTGAAGTTCTCCTCTTTCTTATAAGATTTTTTTAGTGTGTAGGTAGAATTAGTTCGCTACGGATTGCCGTCTTTGTCTGTATTGTCTGTAACGATGTATATAGATGTACGGCAACATAGCAACAACTGACAGTGCTCGGTCATAGTATAAATAGAAATGTAGTTCGTCTCTGGCCCATTAGGACTTTTGTTAACTATTTGCGCTCGGGCGCCAATGTTGCGCCGATGCGCGTCGCTCGATCCTACTGATAGATGTAATATTATAAATGGGAAAATTTGTATGGATGGATGGATGTTTGTAACTCTTTCACGTTGCTCCGGCTAAACGGATTTGGATGAAATTTTAAATGAAGATAGCTTATAACCCGTATTAACTCATAGGCTACTTTTTACCCCGGATTTTTTTTAAGTTCCGAGTGAATAACGATAATCGAAATCAACGTGGACGAAGTCGCAGGCAGAAGCTACTAGTAATGTTTTGTTATAAACGGGATAATTTGTATGGATGGATAGATGTCTGGATGTTTGTTACTATTTCACGCTGCACCGGCTGGACGGATTTGGATGAAATTTAAAATAGAAATAGCTTAAATCCTGAATTAACTGATAGGCTACTTTTTGTTCCGGAAAATTTCAAAGTTCCCAAGGAAAAAGCGCTAATAGCGAAGGGCGAAGCTAGGAGATACTTAATACGCACGCAACCAAAAGCGGCGACGGCGAGGTCCCGACTAAACCGGCTCGATCCGTCCTGCTGAGTTTGCTTGTGGTGGCTCGTGGCGCGTACGGTCGAGGCACGCACACATACAAGCCGCGCGATATACTTTTGTTTGAAGATGACCTATTCTTTGTACTGTGGCTTGGCGACGAGTTTTAAAATGTAATTGTCGCACTGTTCATTTAATTTAACACGCCACGCCGATTCGCTCTCTGCGCGTTTGCAGCTTAAGTGATAGTTGTGATTCAAGGAGACAAGACAACAGACCAAGTAGGTAGACATGTTTATGGGTTAAAATTGCGACGAGGTTCGTGTAGTACCGTGTGAGATGTAAGATGAATTTATAACATCAGGTGGTATTACTCCACGGCTGCAACGTATGCCTTGCCATGCGACGTTCATTGTGATTTTGAGTTTGAGCCTTCTGCCGTATTAATCAACTGACCTTGAGTATCTTGTAGCTGTGTGTGTGTATGTCCCCTTGTGTGTGTGTGTGTGTCTGTCTGTTTCTTTGTGTCTGTCTGTGGTATCGTAGCTCCCAAATGGATGGACCGATCTAGATGCGTTCTTTTTTAAGAAAGCTAGTTTGATCGGGTTGGTTCTTAGCTTGGTTTCTTGAAAATTGGTTGGGCCTATAAATTATACCAAGGTTTTGATCTATTTAATATTCTGTCCTGCTAAGAAAAATGGCAGAATATAAATGAAGGAATAGGGTTCAGTCTCCTTTGGCTATTGAATTTGAGATACTGCCTATTGGCTTATGAGAGCAGAATATTAAGTAGCCGTTGTCGACCTTATAAGTAGCTGCACACTTTAGTGCTTTGTCACTTTAACGTCATGTTTAAACTGCTGCAGTAATCTGTCAAAGGCGTTAAAGCGACAGGGTACAAAAGTGTGCTGCTACTAATAAGGCCGACTGTACCGTATCGAAGCTCTATGAAAGAGTCGCTCTTTTTATTGGAAACTCAATTTTTTCTGACAGCTCGATCACCTAGGTTGCTAGTCTGTAGCTTTGTTAGACATGCTAGTGGCACTTGGCGAGGCGTGACTGTACTTCCGGAAACACTTCGCTGTAAAGATGCGGTCTTTTAATACGTTTGGTAATCCCACAAAACTACCTAGATACCATTATCTCTGGAACCACCGGGCCACAGATTCTTTAACTGTGACGGTGTTTTTCTGAATGCTCTATCATTTAGAGCCGGTGACACGCTTTGCGTGTTCGAATTACATTCAATTGCCAGTTGAAGGTAGCGAATCAATCTCAAGTACTTAAAGCTGCACCGAGCGTCCAGTGGCGCCCTATTATTGTTTTTACTAATAAAGACAGTACTTTAGTGTATTAGGAAACACGATAACAACTGCTCGGTGCAGTCTTGAATAACTTGTTGATGATGATTTTGATGGGTGGAGACCCCCGGCCGGAGCAGGCGGGCGGTCGATCAGTCTCCCGGTCATTCCGCCCTGTTCCCCTTGGTTGAGCCGTAGGCCCGGCGACGCTCACATCCAGCATGGATCCCATCTTGTTTTTCCTACAAAATAGAAGTGCATCCTGAAGGTCCTCGTCCTCCCCGAATGTCCTCAGTGACGAGTACATGACGCACTCTGCTAGGACGTGTTGGCTTGTCTCCTCTTTGCCACAGTGTGGGCATTGGGAATCTTGTTTAATACCCATTATCGTTAGGTGTCTGTTGAGTGGACAATGTCTTACTTGAATAACTTACTACGTGTTACACTACACATAATGTACTATAAAATGCACCCTATGGTTTGATTGACGAGGTGCTTTATTGTGTATAAAATATGTTTATAAAATGTATCCGAGGATTTTATGAGGTTATTGAAATAAAATCAAGTCAATCAAAGGTTACGTGAGGCCCCACCTTACACAAATGAAGATTATTGTCAGTGGGAATTTGAATCTACCAGCAAGGAAATAAAGTCCAGTTACCTTTACTCTTAAATGCAACTTTCAAATTTAAAACAAATATAAATGAACCTAAGAGGCGACTGAGGGAATAAGGGCTTGTACGACTATTAGGCGATGGGCTTGCAACCTGCCACTAATACACTAGTAAAGTTCTTGGCCCGATTGTGCAAAATGTGGTTGTATTTCTGTAGCTCTGCTTACCCCACTCTGGGAATAAAGGCGTGATGTTACGTACCTATATGTATGTGTATGTATGTACCTCCTATGACACACCGGGTCTCATGAAAATACACAATTCATGTAATAACGTCACCAATAATAATTGATGATTTTTATTAGGTCACTAAAACAATCACACACTCATATCATAATGTAAAAATCGTAATAAATAAGGTTATCGATGATCTTAAGATTTATTGCAACAACAGACGCCACACTTGTTTATGTTGCTGAAAATCTATAAATACAACGTTCTTACTACCTACGGCTACACAGACGCGACTGGACTTTAGCCAGAAACCATATGGCAAGGTCAACGTATTACTACGTGTACCTATACAATAGTACTAGGAAGACAAGAACCTGACACGTTGCACAACCATGAAGTTTCTGAATATTGGTAACGTATACAGCAGTAAAACCATTCTAAACTTATTTGTTGCGTGTTAAGGAATAGTAGTAACAGCATTGTTTTGCTGGGGTTCCCGTTGTTTCCCTTTTTTTTTTAATATGCATGACAATCAGATTTGAGTTTCATTGATACGTTTTAGGAGAAAACTTAAAAAGAGGATATAAAACGCAAAATACTGAGTTTTGACCCGTTTATTAAAATTTTATATAGATTCAAAACTTGTTAAAATTTTAAAACTTCTTTTAATATTTACATTGTTTTTTTCAGCATCCTCATTTTATTTACGTAATATTTTAATATAACGATATTGGCTTAAAGTTATTTTCGAAATAAATGTGAATTTCTTTATAAGGTCCTTATATTTTAAACATGGAACAACAGCTGTGACGTCATTCCTGTCGTCGATTTTGTATAGAGTGTTTTTGCAGGGGGTCTGAACTATGGCTTTTTAAAACTTCATATCTTGTGAAAAAATTACACGACAATTACTTCGCGTATACAGTTATTCCTCTCTTTCATAGCACTTTCAAGAGAGCGTAAGAAAGAAAATTATGCATGTTCCCTATTATTGATAGTCATAATTTTTTATATCGCTGAAACTGTTAACTTTTCAGAATTTATTAGGTTTGATTTATAAAAATCCAGAATAAGTAAAAGTTATGAGTAAAATTAATTATGGCAGACAATATAGATCCGTTTTACCGCTGTCATCATTATCTATATTCAGAAACTTAATGGTTGTGCATTGTGTCAGGATTAGACATGTGCGCCGCGCCGCCGCGCCGCCGCCGCCGATGATTTGCCTCACGCCGCCGCCGCCGGTTCAACCGTCGGCGTAAAATCGGCGTGAAATATTCTCCAATTTTGCTCAACAGACTGTTTATTCCCCATATGAAGTTTTTATTTTTAATGATGAAGTATTTTCTAACGTGATTTTAAATTATTGTTATCGATTCAATATTTTTTTTTACCCGTGGATGAGCGATCAGTAAGGTAATGCTACCTATGGTAACTATCGATGGCTACCGGCAATGTATTTTTTAAACTTATCTTACGAGTGCTGATTAGAAAGTTCGTGGCCAGACCATTAAAAAAAAAACTGCCGCCATTTTAAACAATCATTACTCAGTTTTCATCCCGCGAAATTTTAATAGGAAGACAATATTTGATATAAATTTTACGTCTGATTTAAAAATACGTGTAAACAGATTTTTCATAATGGACGATTTGGAGCAGCGTGCCGTAATTAAATATCTTCATAAAAACGGATTGACTCCAAAACAAATTTATGAAGATATCCAGTGTACATTGGGGCAATCCTGTCCATCATATACGATGGTAAAAAAGTGGGCAGCTGAATTTAAACGGGGACGAGTTAGTATCGCAGATGACCCTCGTCCCGGAAGGCCAACCACTGCGACCAATCCACATAATGTGGCAATTATATGCGACATGATAATGAAAGACCGACGGTTAAAAGTAAGAGAAATAGCTGACATCGTGGACATCTCCTATGATCTTTCATAGGAGATGCTCACGATGTCAGCTAGCACCCAAAACATTATAGTCATTAGGTTTTTCGAAGGTGTCCAAAGCTCCTTTCAGTGGAACAATAAATCACTCGACTAACAATTTCACGCGACTGTCTGGACCTGTATGAAGCTGACCCTTAAGACTTTTTGGACAGATATGTTACTATGGATGAGACATGGGTCCACCACTACACGCCCGAGACTAAACAGCAATCGAAGCAGTAGGTTCGTGCTGGATCTCCGCCTCCCAAAAAGGCAAAGGCCATTTTGTCGGCGAATAAAGTCATGGCATCAGTCTTCTGCGACGCAAAGGGAGTAATCATGGTTAACTATCTCCAGAAAGGTACCACTATAAACTCGACTATTATTGCGAACTTTTACGGCGATTACGAGAGGAACTGAAAGTAAAAAGACCTGGATTGTTGACAAAAAAGTTCTCTTTCACCAGGACAACGCACGTGTGCACACGTCACTTAAATCGATGGCAGAAATTCACAACTGTGGGTTTGAATTATTGCCCCACCCGCCTTATTCGCCCGATTTGGCACCGTCGGACTTCCACCTATTTCCAAACTTAAAAAAACACATGGGCGGTAAGAAATTTTCGGCCAACGACGAGGTCCAAGCTGAAGTGGACACCTATTTTGAAGACCTAGAGGAAAGTTTCTTTAAAAGTGGTGTATTGGCTTTGGAATCCAGATGGAACAAGTAAAAAGACCTCGACGGGGACTACGTAATATAAAAAAAAACCTTTTGATTTGATTTCATACTTAGGCCGCGAATTTTCCAATCACCCCTCGTATTTTCCCTTATTCCTGCCTTTTTTTTAAAACTTTATACCTCACGCCGATTTCACGCCGATGACGCCGCCGCCGCCGATTTTTTTTTAACCAGACGCCGCCGCCGGTCTTTTGACCGTCGGCGCACATGTCTAGTCAGGATTAACTTCTTACCTGCCTGGGTACCTACTGTTGATTTAATTTTAATAAAACGGCTATATTGATTATTTATAAATAAATAGTCTGAGTAATCTTTATTCAATCAAGTAGTATATGGAACTGGCACTCGTGTGGTGCCGGGTTAGAATAGTGCCACTCCATGTCATCCCGTGGATGTCGTAAGCGGCGACTTAGGGAATAAGGGCTTGTAGTGCTGTTAGGCGATGGGCTTGCAACCTGTCACTAATACATTGGTAAATATCTTAGCCAGATTGTGCAAAATGTGGTTACAGACTAAGAGAAGATTACGATCACTATAGTACCTTGTTATAATAAACTTCTAACCAGAGCCCAAGACTAGACAAGACAAGATGCATAACGCTAAAGTTACGATTAGCGAAAACTGTCCAAATTTATGGATTTTTGTGGTGGTAGGACCTTGTGCAGGGCAGTTCGGAGCGCTTCCATTTTATCCTTTAGTACCAATTTCACCATACGATGTTAAATATAATCATTGTTAATCGACTGTTACCTAGTTCATACATCTTGACAACTGTTAACGCTCTAATCGTCTGTTAAGTGGTTAACATCGTATGGTGAAATTGGTACTAAACCTACCGCCCTACCCGATGTGGGGATACAACAACCGGTGAAATTACTAGCATAGTGTCATTTCCTCTTAGTCCTCAGGGTTGCCAACGTATTTGGAGTCTTGAAAATTTAAACGTCTATGGGTTTCAGATCCCGCATAGAATAAGAACTAAAGACGTAGAAGGAGAGATAAATTAAAAGGCAACATGCAGATAGCTGATATATACAGTGTTTTTTTGATTCAGTGTGCCAAATAAAAACAGTGCACACTGTTGCATATGGGTAAGGACCAAAAAGTTGGCCACGGTAACTCAGTCAATTAAATTTTCTATGAAACTTTTCCGTTGTGAAATTTTGCCATACATTTGTAGGGATAATTTTCGTGTCACAATGGAAATTTTTCACTTTGGATGTTTGTATGGTTAACTACGCTTAACTATGGTCTAACTATTTGGTCCTTACCCATATATAAACTACGTTTATGTGTGCAGATATTGCATAAGTTAATCTACGACCATGGTGACCAGTTGGTGACCAGTTAACACGAGTTGACAACGCCTTGGTGTGTACGTTTTAGCAAGAACTGGACTCTATACTCTTTCCTTTTTTAACTTATTGAACATTCTAGTTGAAATTCTCGAGACAGGTCTGACGCTTTCATTTTAAGGCTCCTTCTATACCTTTAGTTATTAGTCTATCTATGAGAACCGGCTTACTTGCAGCCCCTTTATTTCAACATCTTGTCAATGACAGGTGACTGAGGTGACAGATGACATTTGAGTATTCATGGCGCAGCTTATATGAATCCCAGTAATGTGAAATCTTGTCAACTTTGCAATGTTAACCGAATTGTCACCTTTCATTGTCAGGATGGTGAAATTGGGGGTGGCTTGTGTGCTTATGTGCCTTCTCCTTGCCATAAAAAAGATCATTGAGTGTGAAAATAACAAATGTATTGAATGGTTTCTGTATTAAATAATGTAAATGCATTATTTGGTACCTAATTAGAGAATAGTGCAATATTGTTCAAATAAGTTAACAGTTTAACAACCTACATATTTACAAAACAATCCTCTACCATTTATTTCTGTACCGTTCACCACAAACTCAAAGTACTCTTCCAAAAATATTGTTTATTGGAACTGACATAACAAAGGCAATGTTTCGTCCTCAAACAATCATAAAATAACATGCTGATTACTTAGTCATTGTTTTTCAATTATGCGTGCTATTTATACATTATTTAAACCAGGTCTCTGTAGAAACAGCTGAGTCAATAAGCGTGTTGGAAAATTTTGCATGTCAAATACACAAACAAGATAACATGAGGAAAAAATGTGGAAAATGTAAAAATATCAGGGGACAATCTCACACAAATTGACCTAGTCCCAAACTAAGCTGTAGGCTTGTAATATGGGTACCAGACAACGATTAACATACTTAAATAGAGAAATATATACTTAAATACATAGAAAACATCCAAGACTCAGGAACAAATATTCGCGCTCATCACACAAATATCTGCCCTTACCGGTAAAGTTTCTAATAAAACCGTTTTCAATCAATGTCTTGCTCATGGGGTTATTATTTGTCCGCTAGTAATTTCGTATCGGAAGAGATGTTTGAATAAACCTTTCTTCTTTCTGGAGTATTTTTACGATAAGCAGTGTATTGTTATTTGTTATTCTATTGCTGGAGGATTGCGGAAAATACTTTAGCAAATTTTAAACTGTTTGACATAGGATCACCAATTTTTTTTATGTATTAGTTAAAAAGTTAAAAGAAAAAAAGCTAGGAAAATACTTGTATGTATTTCTCTTTATAAGTATGTTTAACATTAGTTGTCTAGTACGCATAGTACAAGCCTAGAGCTTAGTTCAGGACTGGGATTAGGTCAATATGTGTGATATGGTCCCCTAGTGTTTATTTATTTATTAGTCTTTACTTACATACAGAATATCACGCCTTCAATCCCATGTACCAAAAACTCTAAAAAGACTTGTTGATAATTCTGTAACCACATTTTGCACAATCTGACCAAGAAGCTTACTAACAGTAGCCCTTATTCCCTTAGTCACCTTATACGATATCCACGGGAAGACATGGAGTGGCAATATTCTAACCCGGCAACCACACGGGGCCATTTACTTAATTTAAATAATAAAGACATTCGAAGCGTAATGCGAAGCGTTTCCAGCCTTTTATAAAAACCCTCTTGCCATGTTATTTAATCGTGCCATTCTTCTTCCAGCTACATCTGCCGCGATGGCACGACTCGCCGCTGGATGTGCCACGGGTTCCTGGCGTCCCGTGACTCGGGCGAGCGCCTGTCCCACGCGGTCGGGTGCGCTTTCGCCGCGTGCCTCGAGCGCAAGCAACGCCGCGACAAGGAGTGCGCCGTGTCGATGAGCATCGACGCGGCCAGCCACGCCTTCACTAGGCAGGGATCATTCAGGAAATCAAGTGAGTCATTTGAACTAGTTAGATATGTTGAGAATACTCGAAAAGTTATTTAAAATAGGTGTGATGTCGTCGGGAATTCACGAGAAGCTGTCTACTAGACATGTGATGTCGTTGGGAATTCTAGAGAATCTGTCTACTAGAGATGTGATGTCGTCGGGAATTCACGAGGATCTCTACTAGAATTGTGCCGTCGCCAAAGGGAGATCCCAGTTTTTTTAATGGCTGAATTTAAGTTTATATTAAAATGTTCTCGAATGAATAATAATTAATAATTGTTGTTCCATAGCATCCATCTCGTCAGAAATAATTCGTAAGTCACGCTTATTTGGTAGATTTAGAGTTGATTAATTATGTTAACCTATATGAATAAGTCGATGCTAATCAATAAAATTTAATAGTATTAAAATATATAACTTTAAAATGAAACAGTTACAAATTAAAATAATTATTGTTCCATAGCATCCATCACGTCAGAAATAATTCGTAAGTTACACATAGTTGGTAGATGTTTAGAGTAAACTAATTATGTAAATTGTATATGCGTTTGTGAAACTTGTTCCGAAAGCACAGTACACAAGACCTACGCCCACGGACCGTTTGTTTGCTGTAAAACTTTGAGCAATAGCACGTTGTCTTACGGCCATATCTTGAGTAACATGCTCGCCTTAAGACCCTTATGGGCCGTTTTAATAAACTTATCTTGAAAAATACGTCATAAATGTCAGTCTGCCGTAATACCCAAGATGGCGGCAAACTGTATAGTAATAAATAGTATAAGTATTTTATGTTCAATTAGGTTATCAACAGAGTATAGAATAGAGATGGGCCGAATACGGACTTTTTCGAAAACGAATATTCAGTCGAACATTCGGTTCAGCTCTTACCAAACCAAATATTCGGTTGCGCCGAATCGTTAGGAACAGGTTTTGACAGGTCCGCCTTATTAATGATAATACTAATGATAAAATGATAGACATTTTTAATTTTATTACATACATACATACATACATTTACGGTTTTTTGCAAAATAATTGTATTTATATTTTGACGCATATTTGTCTCTTTTTGGTAGTTACCTACTTAGAATGCTGAAATAGGATGTCAATCCGACGAATTACGAAACAACCTACGCTCGTTATATACTTTGTTTATTCGGTAAATATCCTGAGATGTAATCGAACTATTTCGGCCGAATACGAACATAGAAAATCTTGCCGAATACCGAATACTCGGCCCATCTCTAGTATAGAATGTTTCGACTACTTACACAATTCTGTTGGCTGCCTTCTTTGGTATATGTCGTGTGGCTCAAAAACGATTTATTTACACGGCCTTTAGAGTATAATATGACAAAACACAGTTGAATTGTATGCATGTCGCTAATTGTTGAGGACGTTCTAACTGCGAGTGCACTTTGAAATTAACCGAATTATATTGTTAACATAAAAAACGGTTTTTAATCTGGGAACACTTTTGTACCTTACTTTAATGTTGTTATTGAAATGTCATATCATAGTGTTAGGCGTAGTGTCTATCTTACGACATCTTATATTGTCGTATTCATCCTGCTTATTGATTAGTAATAAAGCTGACTGAGAAAGCATGATAAATACTAACTTATAAGACTAAAACTCATGACCTTACGATGTTACTATATCTATATCACACGGAACCCTCGCAATGTAACTTTAGAGGATCTACCGTTTTTACTGTGCTTCTGACGTTCGTTGACTATACAAATGTTAATTTCACTGACCCACTGCAGCAAATGACCTTATGAGTAGGTAGCACTATACTAATTAATTATGAACATACGAGCGAAATGTTCACCTCGTGAGGTTTAGCAATATAGGATGCATGGAAATGACAATTAAAAGTAACAATTTGTTAGAGATGTAATTAATTAGCTGTGTTCCGATTGCATGTATCGAGGATTATGTACATTGATACATTGTACATTTTGTGATTATGTTAATGCAATTAATTAGAAAGTAGACTGCGCGAATGGAGTGCGTGACCTAAAACCTAGATGCAATTAACAGCAAGCTTTAGTCATTTTACAAGTAACTTGAGTTTTCAATACAGACATAAATACTTACCCTCTTATCATCTTTTAACGGGTAAAGTATGTTTCGACTATGGTTTATTATTTTTGGCATGTCTTCGATTTTAAACTTCTCGTTGCACATTAACAAGTACAACTGTCGGACCTAATGCCCAATAGCGTTCCCTATCAGTCGACCAAATAACCATTCAGATATTTAAATGCACGGAGGTAGAAGACAGACGGAGAACAAAACTTTAAAGGTGCCATTCCATTTGTGGCGGCAATGCCGCTTGTGGTCGCGACTGACCGCACTGGTTCCAGAGACGGCCAAAATTTATTCAAATAACGAATAAGAATAACCCATTTAATTTATTCGCGAATCATTTATTCGTTGAATGGATAAAATAACGAATAAAAATAAGTGTAAGTTTTTTTTTATAAATTATCCCTTTCACACTCCATTAAGACGGAATAGTGAGACGGATAGTTCGTCAAAATTCAAAGTAACAATATGTCACTATCGAAAAACTTATCAATCAATCAACCTTATTGAAAACCATAGTTATTGTAAAATGCGACCACGTTGTTGCTTATGTGAGATCGTGATTTCATGAGCTTATACAGCGTGTCCCTGCATAAGCTGCACAAACGAACAGGAATAAAACTACACGCAAATTCACAGACAAAAAAAAGCGTATTTTTTAAATAAAAAAGTATTGGTTGCAGTAAACCCTATCGTAACAAAGTGAAATATCTTGCACTAGAACAATTCTTGTGTCAGTCAAATAAAAAAATATGTCATACAAAAAAAAGACATCACATACTAAACGACACCAATATCTTTGACCGTTCATCAAAAATTTCGTGTTTGCACTTAATTCTTTTTTGATTACTTAAATATAATGAGTTGATAAATAATTATTGCTAATAATAAAATGGGGTAATATGGGCATATTTTAAAATAATTTTAGAAATTATCAGGAATATCCAAAAAATTAATACATTTTGTTGAAGAAAAAACAGTTTTTATGTGTATTCGGCGTATTTTTTCGTTTTTTGACACTGATAATGCTCTTGAATTAACAAACCGTTATTTCATCTCAATATACCACGAGGTCATAGAATGTGGTGAGATATTTCACTTTATTCCGATAGGATTAAATAGCAATCAATGTTTTTTAGTAAGTAATCTTATAAATAAAATAATGACACCATTTTTTTTAATTCCGTGAATTTGCATCCTAGTTCAGCCCTAATCGTTTGTGCACCTTATCCGGCGATACACTGTATATGCACATTCGTATCAGAACCTAACTTATGCCCTCGTCGCCAGCGATGACGTCCCGCCGCGTGTCGGAGGCGGAGCCGCCGCCCGCGCCGCCGCCGGCCAGCGCGGCGCCGCGGCCGACGCCCATCAACCCGTTCGCGGTGGAGCGCCCGCACGCCGCGCCGCATCTGCTGGAGCGCCAGGGCTCCTTTAGGGGCTTCGCGCATCTTAATAACAGGTTGGTGTTGTACTATATGGGGCTTTTTAAAAAGGGTGTCATTAATATCTTCGAAACCTTCCGCCTCCGGCGTTGCAAATGTCGATAGGCATTGATGACCACTAGGTACCCATCAGACCATTTGCGAGTATGTCCGATGATGGCAATAAAAAAAAACATTAAAACCACTAAATGTAACCACGAATACGTAAAGATAGAAATGTCAAGTTACAAGCTGTAACTTGGATATTGTTCAATTTTTCGGGATAAAAATGTCCTATGTCCTTCCCAGGGGTTAAGGGTTCAGCGGTTTACCCGTGAAATCGTAACAGACAGACAATTATTTATTTCATGAATTGGTAGAGAATGACCCGCAGTTTGTTACTGCTTCAATTGACCTTCCTGTTGTTACTATAGACTTAACTAATGAGACGTCCACTACAACAAGGTTAAGTAATTGTAGCAGGAATAAACTAAAAAAATATATTAAAATAAACAGATATATAAGGAAAACCCGTAGGTTGTTAAAGCAAAATAAACTGTATTATAGAAAATCTATACTAAGTAAAATAAATGTAAAGTTAGTTGATAAATTATATATATATACCACTATGTTAGAAAATAATAAGTTAAAGTATGACAATGACACACAAATGTTACAATTAAAAATTCAGGATTTAGAGGAGTCGTTACAAAAATTGCACAATATGCAGGAAAATTCAAATAAAATTATAGATGAGTATTCTTTAGGAATGGATGATCTAATAGGGCAGCTCAACTATAATTTAGAGTTAGTTCAGTCACTGGAGGACGACCACACATGTGTCTGTCAACACAAGAGTGACTGTCCGGCCCCCGGTGGACTGAAGCAGAGTTTGTGTGTCAGTGTCCCTACACAAAAGGAATATGATGAGAAGTGTTCCTTTCATAAAAACTTAAATAATAATGGTAATACCAATTTGACATCCAAACCTGACATAATAATGTACTGCGATGAGATTGGTAGCAATATGGGCTCATTATTGAACTCATACACTAAGGGACGTAGTGTGATCAGCAACTGTTTACCTCTAAGCAGCTTGGAAAATATCCAAAATAAAATTTTAGAGGACAGCTATATTGATATAGACACGACTTTGCTTATTCTTGTAGGAAATAGAGGGAATGTAAACAAAAATAAACTAATTAATTTTTTTGAAACTTTGAATAGCCTTAGTGTGAAAAAAATCATATTGTTTACATTCCCTTATTGTAATCAGTTGTCACAGTTGGAAAATGACATAAGACATAATTTAAATGTGACACTTTATAACATGTGTACATATAATAAAAAAATTGACATTATTGACTCTAACAATTATGTTAGCAATTATTATATTTTAACAAAAGGTAAATTTTACCTGCCTAATTATTTTAAGAAACAGATAGCTATGTCGCTATCCTATTTTTTTGACATTTCAGCCAAGAATTTGGCTCCTGCTGCTATTCAGCAACCTGACAGGTTTTTGGAACATGTTCCAATTACTATCAATCATTTAAATTAAATGACAAGACAACAGAGGAGCTCAACCCTGGCAACCAAAATTGTAATAAATATAAGGACAAATTTAGCAGCAAAGTATCTAATTATATCACTCTGGTTCACCAGAATATTCAATGTATAAGGAGTAAAGACCTGCAAGTCGAGTTATTTCTTAATAGTAATAGCATTGATATTTTATGTATAACGGAACACTGGCTAACTAGTAACGAAGCTTTGTTTAATTTTATCAACCACCAGGTCGGCAGTTTATTTACTAGAAATAGCTCGATACATGGCGGGTCGTTAATCATATTAAACAATAAATTAAAATTTAAAGACCGTAAGGACATTGTGTCCTTATCTGTTGAACGAATATTAGAACTCGCTGCAATAGAGTTAGAGCAATTCATAGTTGTATGTGTATATAGGCCACCATTAGGCAATTTCGAAATTTTTGAGAAGATTATGGAAACTGTTCTAATAAAATTATCTTATTCGAGAAAAAAAACAATTATATGTGGAGATTTTAATGTAAATATTTTAGAAAACAGTCCACTAACCAAAAGATTAATAAATCTTTTCAAATCTTTCGGCCTGACACATACTTTTATGGAGCCAACTAGAGTTACTGACACTAGTGCCACGTGTATTGATAATATTTTTACTGATATAATTCCTATTGGTAAGAGTGTGATCAGCAACCTGGAATCGGATCATTTGGGTCAATTAATTAAATTCAAATCCGTATCGAATAATATTCCAAAAAAAGAAATTACTTTTGTGCCAATAACTGCAGACCGTGTGGAAAGAATGAGACATAACCTAGTGCATAATTTGTCCTTTCTAACAACTGATAAGGGACCCAATGACATGTACAACTCATTCTTTCACACATTCATAAAACAATTTAACGCAGTATTTACATCCAAATCGGTTGTGGTTGGTGGTGCAAAGGTTTTCAGTGACTGGGCTACTGCGGACTTACATAAGCGTAGAAGAATACTGTATCAACTATATGAGGAACGGAGGTATAACGCGAGTGAGGAGTTTAAGGAACATGTCAAACAGTATTCTAAGCAATTCAAGATAGACTGCCGTATAACTAAGCGAAATTTTTTAAGTAACAAAATCTTGAATAGTTCTGATGTTATTAAAACGACCTGGATAATAATTAATGAAGAAACAGGTCGCCGAAAAAAGAACATTAACGACTATCGTTTAAAAGTAGATGGTAAAATAATAGATTCCAATCCAGATATCGCAATTGAATTTGAAAAGTTTTTTACCGATATACCAGTGTCCACGACTAAGTGCTTGAACTCTTCGCCTGCGTCTGCCATTGTACTTTTAGAAGATAACGTGCCTGAATGCAGTATATACTTTGAATTCAAGCGCGTTACTGCCTTGGATGTAATTAAGGCATTCAACTCAATCAATATAAAGAAAACCAGTGACCTTTGGGGAGTGTCGGTCCATGTACTCAAATCCTTAATTGAAGTCATAGCATCTGACTTAATGGTCGTATTTAATCACTGTGTTGATTGTGGTGAGTTTCCTGATCTTATGAAACATAGTAAGATAATTCCATTATTCAAAACGGGTAGTACTTTTGACCCCACAAATTTTAGACCAATATCCATACTACCCACTTTCAGTAAAATATTTGAGAAGTTGATTTTGTCACAGTTAGCGGAACATTTTCGGTATAATAATTTATTACACAATAAACAATTTGGTTTTACTCGGGGTCGCTCGACAACCGAAGCTGGTGTTGAGTTGATTAAAAACATTTTTAATGCCTGGGAAGGGTCACAGGATGCTTTAGGTATTTTTTGTGATTTGTCCAAGGCCTTCGATTGCGTTAACCATGACACATTGATCAGGAAACTACACCACTATGGAGTTAGAGGTACTGCGCTAAACTTAATAAAAACGTACTTATACGGGAGAATACAAAGGGTAGACGTGAATGGAGTACGATCACCTGGGTCATTGGTCTCAATGGGCGTACCACAGGGCTCAATATTGGGTCCATTTTTATTCCTCATCTACATAAATGACTTACCTTACCTTATAAAGGATAACCATGATATAGTATTGTTTGCTGATGATACGTCACTTGTGTTCAAAGTTAAACGACAACAGCAGTTTAATGTCGATGTAAACAATGCTATATCAAAAGTAGTCGATTGGTTTAGTGTTAATAATTTATTACTGAATGAGAAAAAGACGAAATGTATAAAGTTCATGACTACTAATGTGAAAAATAGTCAAACTACTGTAACTATTAAAAATGACAAACTAGACCTAGTTAATGATACAGTGTTTCTTGGTATAACGTTAGACTCCAAGCTCCAATGGGGTCCTCATCTTGCTGGATTGGCGGGTAGACTCAGTTCTGCAGTTTTTGCAGTTAATAAGATTCGGCAATTAATAGACTTAGATACCGCTCGATTAGTTTATTTTAGTTACTTCCATAGTATTATGTCATATGGTATTTTACTGTGGGGTAGTGCTGCTGATGTAAATAGCATCTTTGTTCTGCAGAAGAGGGCTATTCGTGCTGTCTACAGGATGGGCCAGAGAGACTCGCTTAGAGATAAGTTTAAAGAAATTAACATATTGACCATGCACAGTCAATACATTTATGAAAACATTATGTATGTTCATAAAAACATCGCTAAATTTAGAAAGAACTGTGACATACATAATGTTAATACCAGAAATAAATATAAGCTCGCAGTGCCCTTCACGCGGCTCCATAAAATAAAAAACTCTTTTATGGGTAATTGTATTAGGTTCTATAATAAGCTCCCAAGTAATGTTACTGAACTATCAGTAAATAAATTTAAGAGTTACGTTAAGCGTAAACTAATTTCTAAAGCATATTATAGTATTAAAGACTATATTAATGATAACAATGCTTGGGACTGAATTGCTTGTAATAAAATGTTTAGTCCTTACGACAAAAGGTTGCGAACGTCGAAAAAAAAAAGACATCCGACAGAGTTTCTTACAGGTTCTTCTCTGATCGGTCGCGATTTGAACCTGCAGTCAATTTAGGCTAAGTCGCTACTATGACGTTTCAAAAGAGTTTATTATTTGTAAACCTACTTGAATAAAGATTATTCTGATTCTGATTCTGATTCTGATTATATTGCTGTTTGGTGATGTTTTATGTCATATTGATCGATCAGATGCAATAGTATCATGTCGATCAGTCTCACATACCGATTAGGTCTAGTAAAAAAAACTAAATACGTATTTGACGGTTGTACACTGTTGTACAGAAACTCATTTCATAGAATGTATCACTTCGCAGAATTTTCATTTTATATGAAGCTAATTTCTGCTGTAACCTTACTGTTTCAGATTATTTTTTACGTAACTCATGCTTAAGATAAGCTGAAAACATGAAATTAAAATTCTGCTAAGTGATACATTCTATGAAATGAGGTTTTGTAAAACAAGGGGACACCGTGTTTGACATTTCCCTTGAAAAATCCATACAAGCTCATAAACTGTAGTTAATTTGACCATTGTTACGTCCCAAATACTGTAAGGTCTGTAAGGCAAAAGGCGAAAAGCACAATTTCTCAAAATGATCGTCTTCACAATCTTTTCTAGTTCTCCATTCAAGCGGCAGATGTCGCTCCGCATCAGCGAGCTGCCGTCGCACCTGGAGCGCACGCGCGCCGGCCTGGGCTCCCCGCCGCGCGCGCCGCCCGCGCCCGCGCACGCCGCGCCGCCGCCCGCGCCGTTCGCGCAGGTCGCGCAGGTCGCGCAGGTCGCGCAGGGCGCGCAGGTCGCTAGCTCGCAGCCGGAGGGAGTGTTTGCACAGGTAGGGAACACTTCCACTAAAGCAAAATGGCAAAAGCTACCGAATACTATTCGTAGAGATTGATTGATCTTCAATAGAATGAGTTTTATTTTTGGTCTGTTTAAAATCTGAATATGTCTAAAATTGGTGGTGATCAGAACCGAAACTTGTGTTAGTAACCAGATTTACAACTTAAATTTTTATTTTAGTGTATTTTATCATTAACGGCATCATGGATGAGTTACTTTACTTATTGCGTTTTTCGGTATCTCTAAACTGATAGTCTCTAAACTTCTGATCTTTTAAGCCGCACACGCATTGAAAGCGAGGGCTGCGCGGTGGGGGGTGTTTCCATGTTGAAATCATCACTGCCACGCTTTTGGAATTGCTGTGTCTGTTCTCAGAAATGATATATAGATTAACATTTTTTCGTTTCGCAGTTTTTTTAAAGTACTCATTCTTCTAAAAAGTTAATAATAAATAAGACAAATTTTTAAACGTATTTTATGGGTATTGTTAGTGTTGTCCGTGTGATCGTAGGGTTAGAATAGGGCCACCTCATGTCTTCCCGTAGTCGTAAAAGGCGACTGCGAATAACGGCTTGTAGTACTAAGGCAATGGGCGAAGCCTGATTGTGCAAAATGTGGGTCTTTTTAGAGTTGTTATTTCTGTAGCTTTTCCTACCCCACTGGGAATGACGGCGCGATGTTATGTATATAATGTATTTGTTAGGCACAGCATTACCCAAAATTTAAATTTAAACTTCTGTGATTCCTACATGCGTACAGTCGAGCTCATAAATATGTGTACACTTTAGTACCCTTTCTACTTAATGACATGTTTAAACTGTAATATATGAATTGTGTACACATGTATTTGAATTCGACTGTACACAATAAACGGTGTCATCATATCGAGTTTCGTTATTCCAGAGCAACGGCGAGGCGGACCCGGTAGCAGCCATGTGCCAGCAGCTGTCCCTGGGGCTCCGCGCGCTGGCGGAGGAGCCGGTGCCGCTGGCGCCGGTGCCGCTGCCGGCCGGCGCGCCGCACCCCGACGCCTGGCTCGGCCGCGTGGCGCGCGCCTCCCCGCTGCCCCCCCTCCCCGCGCCGCCCGCGCCCCTCGCGCCCCCCGCGCGCGCGCCCCCGCTGTCGGCCGCGACGCGCGCCATGTCCTTCGCCGGACACGCCTCCACCAACCCCTTCCTCACCCCGACCCCCGCTCCCATGTAAGCGTTACTCTAATTAATCAATGGTCAATATTACGCGTGAGGATTTTATCATTCGTTGATTTTGAAATCTCAGCCACGGTTGTAAGAACCTGTGAATTTAAATAGCTGAAGGCCGGGCAAGAAATGACAACTGAGTCGTCAGCGCCATCTGTGCGAGGAGTCGAACGATTAGCCCAGATGAGGTAACCTCAGGTACAGATAAAGACAAAAATACGAGAACGCTTCTGTTAACTATAGAGTCATCGCTTAATATTCCGACTATGGAGGTGTTACATGCGTGTTTTTGCCCTCAACTGTACGTCAGGTGCTTTAGGATAATTACAAAACGAAAATTATAAATTCTACTAGACCACGATAAGTACGACTACCTTCCAAAATTGGTAATTCCGAAGCTAGAAATTGGTCATCAGAGTTAAGGTGGCGTACCATACACCACCGTCATAGCAGCGATAGACACAAAAAATGGTGGGACTTTTGCGAGGAATTGATGGGAGCGCGCTCTGAACGGGGTTGAAGAATAGAAACGAAAAGCCTTTGCCCAACAGTCGGAGAAAAAGTATACTACGCCTGGCAAATATTATAATTTAAATTCCCACAAAAGAATAGCGTTAAGATGTTGCCATTGCAAAAAAATACAGGTTCAGTAGGAAGGCGTAATTTTCGAAATATCCCAATGTCCAGAATTACCCCACTACGACTAAGGAATGGCTTTTTGATTATAATTGATATCGATTCAGTAGGTAGACTAATTTAATATTGCTTGGCTGATACGAGGAAACTTACACCGACACGCCTCGAGATTAACATCGATGTGACATGCTCAATCGTTACAATACGGTCTAAGCTTACTTCACGCTACTAAGAGACGAAAAACAAATGTTCTGTCAAATGCGAGAGAGATAGCGAATAGACAGTTGATGCTTATTATAGTTGGGTCAGCTTAGGATGGTCATGACAGCTCATCTATAAACACATAACGCATGTTTCTTTGACTTTTTATTAATACTAACATAAATAAAATTGCGATTGAAATACCTATTTTTACCGTTAGCTTAGTTGGTACTAGCAGGGGTGGTACACTCTTTGATTTTGTCGCACGGTCTATTAGTATGGTTGCCGCGCACTGCTACGGGACGCATGCGTTCCCACTTTGAATCGTCATTTAATAGGCCAAGCTGCCGGCAACCCTAGCTCAAAGACCCTTCTGTACGTACTACTATTACTTATTCTGTGGTACTAGTACCCTGCTTACAAAACTACTTGTAGTGGGTTCACTAGAACTAGCTACTAATACTAGCACTAGCTAGTATTTTTTCCTGAGTCATTAATGTGCTATAGAGCTTAGTTTGAGACTAAGTCGATTTCTGTGAGATTATGCCTTAATATTTATTTTCATATGTTTTTTTATGAAATACCGCTGTCACAGAAATTGACCGAACTATAATAATATAGGCATACTGTAACAGCTAAAGTTTATGTAGTGCAGTATTATAATCGTTAGAATTGTATAACTATGAATACGTGAACTGTTGAATGGAAAACTATGCGGCACTTTAGTGAAACTTTGTGAAATCGTAGTATGGTGCTGAATTATTCTGGGTGTTGCTTATATCACCTAAATTAAATTATTGCACTTCTAATGGCTTATACTATCTGTCGGTGTCTACTTAAAATAAATATTGAGTGGTTAGTGATAATGTGACTCGCCTGGAAGCCGGGTATGGATTCACTCTTAGGACTAGTTCATGATATTTTTATATGTTGAAAATATACACTGAAGAAATCTAGCCAATGTTTATACTTCGTGAATTTAGCATTAGAAAATTGAAATAAAAAGAAGACAACAACCTCGTAAACGTAAACATAAATACATCAGCCAACAGTGTTATAGAAAAGCGGCAAATAAAAAAAAACTACGTTTAGTATCTGACACAAGCATTATCTTTACAATTTAATAATTATACCAAGTTAAGGACTGAAATTAAGCAACGGCAACTTTTACATGTGAGTAACAAAAATTGGTCATACATTTATTTGGTTAATTTTCGTGACTCGCATGTAAAAGTTACCGTTTCTTAAGTTTGTAGCCCTTACTAACCATTTTATGTTTTAAAATCGGTGTTATCGGGTTTACTGAATGATTTAAGCACTTTTTTTACAATTACCAACTGGTCAGCCACTTCTTGTCAGAAAGGTGCCATCTAAAATACACCTCAGCTCTGTAAAGTTATTTCTAATGCTAAAAAACGAAGTTTAGTTTTTATGCTGCCACAGCATCGGATTTGAGTCTGAATTGTATCGCCCAGTAAACGAATGTAGGTAATAAATAACTGGTATTCGAGTAGGAATTGCATAATGC
This sequence comes from Acleris holmiana, assembly GCA_949316455.1. Lineage (NCBI taxonomy): Eukaryota > Metazoa > Arthropoda > Insecta > Lepidoptera > Tortricidae > Acleris > Acleris holmiana. The sequence goes on along the minus strand of OX438765.1, from coordinate 16,471,095 downwards.
CATTCATTGACGCAATTTAAAAAGACATGGCAGTGGGTGTGTTCCCTTAGGTGAACGTTGTACTTAATTCTGTCTAGTGTATCGCACTGTGCTTTCGCGCCGCACTATTTGGTTATAGTATGTGAGCGAATGAAAACCACAACGGCGCCGCTTTGTGAAAAATAAATCCTTCTAATATAAACGCTAAAGTTTGTGTGGATGTTTTTGGATATCACGCTGCAACGGCTACACGTACTTGGATGACATTTGAAGTGGAGATAGCTTATTCCCTGGATTACCACATAAGCCACTTTTTATCCCGGAAAAAATATAAGTTCCTGAGGGAATAACGATAATCGAAATCTACGTGGACGAAGTTGCGGGCTGAAGCTAGTTAATTATATTTAAATACAGTACCGAACCAAGTATACTTGGTATCATCACAAAGCCGTTTTACAAATATCGCTGCATATATTTATAGCACTACCACTCTTACATTGGCAAACACTTGTGTTTTAGAGTTGTCAAACTGGATCGCCTTATTATGTATTAATTAATTTACTTCAAAGTGTAACGAAGTTAGTCTGCCGTAATACCAAAGGAGGCGGCTAACTGCATAGAAATAGTTTAAGCATTTTTAATCTAATGTGGTTACCAATAGAGTATATAATTCTTCGACTACCACATTGCAATTAGCTGCCTTCTTTGGTGTCACGGCAGTAGTTAATATCCTGTCTTTCATTCGCTCGCGTACTATACACGTATTAGCATTATACGTAAGTTAGTTAGCGCTATTCGTCCAAGGGCAGTATTACCGAGGTCTCGGCTATGCGCAAAAAGAACAATGCAGTATTTATCTGTAATCGGACTTAATTAAAATAGGATTTTGGACATATTTTTTTTTGTAAATATTTGTAAATTTGTAGAACCTTTACGTTTGTGAATCTGTTTTTATATAATGTATGGGATTGTGAATGATTTCAATGGGTCAGTCCAACCTACAATGCAAGAGCATTTAAAAAGTCTATTTGGGTTCGGGTGATTTCTTTAAAACTCGTAGCGTGTGGGAGCGAGAGAGAAGTACTTACAAACCCGAAGGACTTTGTAAGAGCTATCGCATTGTATTTATGTTATTTGTGCTTCAAATTTGGAATACTTAAAAGATTTTGTGTACTTACGTGTTATATCGTGATTATTTTTAATGTTACTGTTATTTTTTTATTTTTTGTATTGTTCTTGACCATTTAGTTTTACGCAGTCACATAGTTAAAATACACTCGTGGACAAATAATACGGGTCAGAGTGCGTTTTTGATACAAACGAGGCTATTTCGAAGCCTTGGCCAGGTTGTTTTGTGATTTAACTGAGTGAGGTTTAGTGGATACTCCGACGTTCAATAGAGGAGGTCAAAAGTTCTTAAGATACCTAACTGATCGCACAATCAGTTAACACCACAGCAAGAGAGTTTGGATTTCCTTATATTTTTTTTGCCATTATAGATGTTTTTCTGAACATGCACAATTCCGGCGTTAACCGCAGATTCAATCAGTTGGGTATCCTAGGCACTCTGGAAGTCCTGTATCGATGCTCGGGGTGTCCATCATCAGGAAACTAAGGCTTCAAAATAGCCTCTTTAGTATGAAACCCTGACCCGTATTATTTGACCGCGAGAGTATTTAGAAGATTTCATATCATTGATGTACAGCGAAATTTTGCTGACGGTAATCTTTGGTATTATAGTACTGTCCAAAACATAATAGCTAAGATGTAGTTCAATTTTGAAATATATTTTATTCATTCGGCCATGTTAATCGTCCATATGATAATCTCGCTTTGATATTTTAGTGTCAAAATTTACGACTTCTCCCATATTTATAACTTAAAATATTTTAAAATATAGCTCCGTTTCAGTGCAGATACATTCCAGTTTGTTTTTGACATGATTGCCTTTCTATAACAATAGCATTAGGTATCTTAAAGGCATATCACTAACTCTTATTTCTTTAAAATGCAGGATGATTCCGATGTATTGGGAAATGATGTACTATAGCCCGGCAATCATTCTTAATTTCAAAGTATATAACATTAATTCATGTAGACTTCTTTTGTAATCATTTATACGTAAAACTTAAAGTTTAGTACTTAAATTAATTTTAAATAGAAGAAAAACATACTCAATAGCTTTGACATCAATCAAATAAATGCCAATCTCAGTCTGATGGTTGCCAATCGTCGACTGTGACTTGAAATAGTTAGTATGTATGTATTGTTTCTAACAATACATAATATTGTGATATATGTAAATTGTGTAAGTCATTCATAGAAAACACTCGTAATCAAACTGCACCATATTTTTTAAATATATAACTAACTGCACGCTGTTGCATGATAAAGTACATACAATGTTGAAACTGTTGTTGTAACAGTAGTTTAAAATGAAATATATTCTGTGAACCATATTTTCATGTACTTACAATATACTTATCTGGAAATTGTACTTAAAATCGTTGTTTCGAAATTGTTGGATTTGTATATTCTACTATCTTTGTCTGGAGCATGTAAATATCGGCACACAATGTAGATATTCTAGATACCTAATGAGAGTTCAAATATTATGAAGAATAAATATTATGTTTAGTTGAAATCTTGTTTATTTTAAAATTACGCTTTCGGCCATGGAATCTTGACCTTGTGGGAAGATAGTGCCCAACGACGAAGATACTCCGAAACAATCACCTTTTCATCTCTTTCCTGGGCCTTTATTCTACAAGATTACACCAGAAAGCCTTTGAAAAGTTATTGTATTGTCAACATTACGATATCTCTTATTACACAGCTGACCATAAACAAAACTAGTGTAATATTGTAGGGTTCATGTATGTATGTTTCTGAATTATTTACCTGACAGTAATAAACAATGGTTGTAGCCGGTGGAATAGAGGACCTGGCAAATACTTGGGGGGGGGAGGGTCCATGGTCCCCTGTCCATCTTCGGGACCCGGTACTGCACCGGGTGCATTGTAGTAACTCTACTCTATTTTGTCTTAGCTTCAACATCGTAGCCACACTGTTAGATATATGTCAAAAACAAATCTCGCATGAAAAGTCATCTTGAAGAGACGAGAATTGGGTCCTAGACTCCTAGACGTGTGGTTACTCGGGGCACGAATACTATGTTGTAGCAAAATATTTTTGCAACCAAAGAATTACATTGGTGTTACTATCGAGATCAGGATGTTTTTCAACATGAATAAATATTTATAATCTACATTTTAAAATAAAAACATTAATAAATTATATTTTTTTAATTTAGAAATGTTTTTCGTAGTGAACAATTAATGATTATTTCCATATTTTTCCTTCCCGTATTGCCGTATTTTTCCTTCCCCTGTGTGGTTGCCGCCCCCGTGTGGTTGCCGGGTTAGAATAGTGCCACTCCATGTCTTCCCGTGGATGTCGTAAGAGGCGACTAAGGGAATAAGGGCTTGTAGTACTGTTAGGCGATGGGCTTGCAACCTGTCACTAATTCACTAGTAAACCTCTTAGCCTGTGAGTGCAAAATGTGGTTACAGAAATATCGGTAAGTCTTTAGAGTTGTTGGTATTTCTGTAGCTCTGCCTACCCCACTCTGGGAATGAAGGCGTGATGTTATGTATGTATGTATTGCCGTCTAGATAAAAATTTCCACATTAAATTACGTAACGTTCTCTCGACGTCCACTGTCAACGGAACATTTTTCAAATATTTAAAATTACTTGAATCCCTTCTCTGATTCATGAACGATATTGTGATTTATTCACCTTTTATAAGACTGACTAAATATCACTGGACTTTTAAGTTTTTTTTTTATCCTGCCGTTTGGCCAAAATAGTTTTGGTCAAATGTATCATTTCCCAAATTTTACATTTTGCCAAACAAATTTTGTACAATTTTTCCGAATTTATTTTAGTACCATCGTGTAAGAACCCTATAGGTTAGGTTAGGTTAGTTTTTATAAAATCCTGAAATATTTACGATTACAGAAAACAAAGCGGGTTGGCAAACGAAAATTTGGGAAATAAAACATTTGAACAAAAACTTTTTGACGAAATGAAGACAACCCAAAAATAGTACTTAGGAAAGGATTTTTAAAAATAAACAAGTATATCGACATTATTAAAGATATTCAATCCCTAGCACGAGCCCCGAGTTAGCACAAGTATGGTTGACACATTACTATTACATGAAAGCTGTCACAACGTCAAAAATATGATAACGATATCGAAGCAAGATGGACTACTATACCGAGGCCATAAGAATACAAAAAGAGTTAAAGTAAAAGTGAGATAAGCTTGCTGCACCACTTTATTCATTTTATACACGAGTACATTATTCAACGGCATAAACTTCAGTGCCTACGAACTACCTAAACAACGTTACTATATATTGTCTGTAAATTATTTCTCTATACAATACTACGAGTATGCTAACAGTAATCCTAAAATTGTGGTTTCTAAATGCCGTGAAGAAAATAGTTGGCAATGGAACTTTATGAACACAAGTCAGAATGTCCTTTAGCGAACACTTTGGGAAGAGTTGTGGCTAAAAATTTATTTGCCTTATTATTATTATATGAGGTAAGATTACCATAAGTCCATTGACAGCTATTTTGCCTGATTATCACTCAAGGAAGCTTTGCACGCACATCTCTAAAGAATATTTTCTGTTACATTTATATTATTAACTTTTTACAAATATAGAAAGCTACCATTCAAACATTTAGGTAACGTGCCTAAATAATATTTGTAAACATTACCATAGTACATTGACATTCTTTTTTGTTCTGATAATTTAGGTATTTCGACAAAGCAAAAAGTATGTAAAAGAAATCCAAAACCACAGTTCAACCTGAAATTAATAATCACCTATTGTAACTGGAAAACTGGCATCAAAATGGAGGACAACATACTTAATGGAATGTTTAAAAATGCACGGAGTATCAAATTATACATTGATATTGATATTGTCTATAAAACGCTAAAAGCATTAAAACATTACAAAACGTTAGTAGACGTGACTAGACTAAATACTAATAAATAAAGACCAAACAAAACCGAGTATGTAAACAAAAACATTTTAGCTAATATGTTCATAAATATAAATACTAATAAATAAAGACCAAACAAAACCGATTATGTAAACAAAAACATTTTAGCTAATATGTTCATAAATATAAATACTAATAAATAAATACAAGTCAAAACCAAATCTGTAAATGGAAATAATAATTAATTAATTTATAAATAAAAATTTAATCTCGTGGCAGCCGGTGTGCAATAGGTACATAATCAAGACAATTCAGTTTTTAAAACTTATTTTAACGAGTATAAAGTTCATTTTATTTGTTTCAGCATTGATAATGGCATGAACATCAAACTTTCACTCACAAAAATCTCACTGTGAATGGTATGATGGGTCTCACGAAGTTATACAAATGAATAAAATACAAAACCAAAACTGCATAAGTATAAAAACTTTTTAAAATACATTTATGAATAAATTAATAAATACAAATCAAAACCAAATCCTAAATAAAACTATTTTTAACTATTACATTTATAAATAAAATTATCACAAATCGGAGACTGTTCTGCGCGAGGTCTAAAAATACTTCACACTCAAAAATACCTTAAACTAATAAAAATCTTAAACACCAATTGATTTTTGAGATCTAATATGATAAAAAGTTAGTAAATAATTCGCTCGATACTCTTCTTACAATACTAATACTGATTAAACTCGATTTTAAAAGCACCAAAAAAAAACCACATTTCGATTATTGTTAATCCCATCGATAAAATATATTTACCAGTATGTTTTCGACAAACGGAAAGTAACTACGCTATTTATACATAGATATAAACTTTGCTAGTTAAATATTATTTGGGTGAGGACGAAAAAGTTGGGTATATACAACCATACAAACAAAGCAGCAAAGAGTTGTGTTGTGGGACGAACAGTATCCTTACAATTGTATGGCAAATTTTCGTCGCACAAAGGAAAAGTTTCATAGAAAAAAATATTGCGTGAGTGCCCAACTTTTTGGTCCTTACCCATTTGCTTACAAACACAGACACTCATTTACGTCTATAGTGTATCTCCTAACAAAAAGTACAGCACAATATCAATTATTTATTATTAAAGTGTGCGACTGACACTTGCTAAATCCACGCAAGATATTACTGGCACGCCCTTGTACGGCCAAGGACTTTCAATTGTTATGCCACTATGGAACCCTGTCATAATGCCAGCATTAATCACAAATGTTAGCTTTCTTTCATGTGGTTTGACGCTGTCAGTATGACAGGGTTCCATAGTGGCATATCAATTAAATTCCTTGACTGAACTACATCAAACTGGTAAATATTTAAATTCCTCTATACTACAAATAAGTTCATTCAAATTAATCTGAACTGACATAAATCAATCAGTCACATGTGACGTGAATTTCACTAACACAAAGACCGCAACCATCAGGTGGCTTTATCTTACGTAGATTTGGCAAGTGTCGTTTTGTCTGTGGATTCATGCAGGACGTTCCTAGGTCAAACAACAAAGTCTATATCTATCAACATTTATATAACAATACACAAAATGGCCTTAACGTAGTTTATTTATTTTTTCTTGATATAATTCATGTATAAATAAATAAGACTTGATTTAATCAGTTACAAAAGTAGCATCAAGATGAAAATGCAGAGATTTGTTTGAAGTAGAATAGCTTTTTTATACGAATTAACAATGACAAAATAATAACATGACTAGAAGTCCATATATTCTTTAGCTTCGACATGTCTTCAATTTTTTGTCGAAACAATAAGATGGTTTCGATAAATTTACAAATTAATACCAAAATTAATATAACGCACCTTCAACACAATAGTGACTTAATTCAGAAATTTAAAAAAAACGAGTTCGGTCGGATAGTAATAAATTTATGACTTGACGTTTGAAAACTGTCATTTTGGATTGGGTCAATATTGTTCTGAAGGTGCGATAAGTTTTGTTGCATACCTAAAAACTGCTAGCAACATAAATATCAAAATTTCATTAGTACATTTCCATTATAGTCGTCCGATTCTGCTACAGTATATTTAAATAAATATTTGTAGAAACATTAACACTCGAAAACCTTAATTATCACTGTTTTCTTATCTACATAGCGCATAACTGTTTGATGTCAAGCAAATATTACAATAGACGTAAATACTGATTCTTTGCCGAGTACTTCCTTCGGAGTAGGTCGTAGGAGGTTGCGGGTCAACGGACCTAGAAAGATATTAATTATATATTATGGTAATCACAAATACAGGATTCTCTTCTCTAGGTTTGATACCTAACATAGATCGACCGTGTTGAGACTCGTTAGTTTTGTCTTGATATACAGATATATAATTAATTAGATGAACAATTTTGCTGCATATTGTTTCAAAATCTTATTTTTGACAACACTTTATTTATGGCTTGATTTCACCTTTATCAACCTCGTAAGACCCGGTATGCTGAAGGAGGTACATAATCAAGACAATCTGGTTTAAACTATATTGTAGTTAATATAAAGTTCATTTTAATTTATTTAAAATTGACAGAAGCATTTAAGAACAATGGATAAAATGTAAATAATGACATGACCAATAAGGGTGGTGAAACGAGTGGTTCGCTAGATCGGCACAGGTAAGGTGTATGGCTATACCTAGTTGGCGTGGATGGCGTCGTGGCAGCGCTGGCACACGCGCACGGGGCGCAGCGCGCGCAGGCGGCGCACGGGCGCGGAGTAGCGCGAGCAGCGCCCGCAGGTAAGGTGTATGGCTATACCTAGTTGGCGTGGATGGCGTCGTGGCAGCGCTGGCACACGCGCACGGGGCGCAGCGCGCGCAGGCGGCGCACGGGCGCGGAGTAGCGCGAGCAGCGCCCGCAGGTAAGGTGTATGGCTATACCTAGTTGGCGTGGATGGCGTCGTGGCAGCGCTGGCACACGCGCACGGGGCGCAGCGCGCGCAGGCGGCGCACGGGCGCGGAGTAGCGCGAGCAGCGCCCGCAGGTAAGGTGTATGGCGATACCTAGTTGGCGTGGATGGCGTCGTGGCAGCGCTGGCACACGCGCACGGGGCGCAGCGCGCGCAGGCGGCGCACGGGCGCGGAGTAGCGCGAGCAGCGCCCGCAGGTAAGGTGTATGGCTATACCTAGTTGGCGTGGATGGCGTCGTGGCAGCGCTGGCACACGCGCACGGGGCGCAGCGCGCGCAGGCGGCGCACGGGCGCGGAGTAGCGCGAGCAGCGCCCGCAGGTAAGGTGTATGGCTATACCTAGTTGGCGTGGATGGCGTCGTGGCAGCGCTGGCACACGCGCACGGGGCGCAGCGCGCGCAGGCGGCGCACGGGCGCGGAGTAGCGCGAGCAGCGCCCGCAGGTAAGGTGTATGGCTATACCTAGTTGGCGTGGATGGCGTCGTGGCAGCGCTGGCACACGCGCACGGGGCGCAGCGCGCGCAGGCGGCGCACGGGCGCGGAGTAGCGCGAGCAGCGCCCGCAGGTAAGGTGTATGGCGATACCTAGTTGGCGTGGATGGCGTCGTGGCAGCGCTGGCACACGCGCACGGGGCGCAGCGCGCGCAGGCGGCGCACGGGCGCGGAGTAGCGCGAGCAGCGCCCGCAGGTAAGGTGTATGGCTATACCTAGTTGGCGTGGATGGCGTCGTGGCAGCGCTGGCACACGCGCACGGGGCGCAGCGCGCGCAGGCGGCGCACGGGCGCGGAGTAGCGCGAGCAGCGCCCGCAGGTAAGGTGTATGGCTATATCTAGTTGGCGTGGATGGCGTCGTGGCAGCGCTGGCACACGCGCACGGGGCGCAGCGCGCGCAGGCGGCGCACGGGCGCGGAGTAGCGCGAGCAGCGCCCGCAGGTAAGGTGTATGGCTATACCTAGTTGGCGTGGATGGCGTCGTGGCAGCGCTGGCACACGCGCACGGGGCGCAGCGCGCGCAGGCGGCGCACGGGCGCGGAGTAGCGCGAGCAGCGCCCGCAGGTAAGGTGTATGGCTATACCTAGTTGGCGTGGATGGCGTCGTGGCAGCGCTGGCACACGCGCACGGGGCGCAGCGCGCGCAGGCGGCGCACGGGCGCGGAGTAGCGCGAGCAGCGCCCGCAGGTAAGGTGTATGGCGATACCTAGTTGGCGTGGATGGCGTCGTGGCAGCGCTGGCACACGCGCACGGGGCGCAGCGCGCGCAGGCGGCGCACGGGCGCGGAGTAGCGCGAGCAGCGCCCGCAGGTAAGGTGTATGGCTATACCTAGTTGGCGTGGATGGCGTCGTGGCAGCGCTGGCACACGCGCACGGGGCGCAGCGCGCGCAGGCGGCGCACGGGCGCGGAGTAGCGCGAGCAGCGCCCGCAGGTAAGGTGTATGGCTATACCTAGTTGGCGTGGATGGCGTCGTGGCAGCGCTGGCACACGCGCACGGGGCGCAGCGCGCGCAGGCGGCGCACGGGCGCGCAGTAGCGCGAGCAGCGCCCGCAGGTAAGGTGTATGGCTATACCTAGTTGGCGTGGATGGCGTCGTGGCAGCGCTGGCACACGCGCACGGGGCGCAGCGCGCGCAGGCGGCGCACGGGCGCGGAGTAGCGCGAGCAGCGCCCGCAGGTAAGGTGTATGGCTATACCTAGTTGGCGTGGATGGCGTCGTGGCAGCGCTGGCACACGCGCACGGGGCGCAGCGCGCGCAGGCGGCGCACGGGCGCGGAGTAGCGCGAGCAGCGCCCGCAGGTAAGGTGTATGGCTATACCTAGTTGGCGTGGATGGCGTCGTGGCAGCGCTGGCACACGCGCACGGGGCGCAGCGCGCGCAGGCGGCGCACGGGCGCGGAGTAGCGCGAGCAGCGCCCGCAGGTAAGGTGTATGGCTATACCTAGTTGGCGTGGATGGCGTCGTGGCAGCGCTGGCACACGCGCACGGGGCGCAGCGCGCGCAGGCGGCGCACGGGCGCGGAGTAGCGCGAGCAGCGCCCGCAGGTAAGGTGTATGGCTATACCTAGTTGGCGTGGATGGCGTCGTGGCAGCGCTGGCACACGCGCACGGGGCGCAGCGCGCGCAGGCGGCGCACGGGCGCGGAGTAGCGCGAGCAGCGCCCGCAGGTAAGGTGTATGGCTATACCTAGTTGGCGTGGATGGCGTCGTGGCAGCGCTGGCACACGCGCACGGGGCGCAGCGCGCGCAGGCGGCGCACGGGCGCGGAGTAGCGCGAGCAGCGCCCGCAGGTAAGGTGTATGGCTATACCTAGTTGGCGTGGATGGCGTCGTGGCAGCGCTGGCACACGCGCACGGGGCGCAGCGCGCGCAGGCGGCGCACGGGCGCGGAGTAGCGCGAGCAGCGCCCGCAGGTAAGGTGTATGGCTATACCTAGTTGGCGTGGATGGCGTCGTGGCAGCGCTGGCACACGCGCACGGGGCGCAGCGCGCGCAGGCGGCGCACGGGCGCGGAGTAGCGCGAGCAGCGCCCGCAGGTAAGGTGTATGGCTATACCTAGTTGGCGTGGATGGCGTCGTGGCAGCGCTGGCACACGCGCACGGGGCGCAGCGCGCGCAGGCGGCGCACGGGCGCGGAGTAGCGCGAGCAGCGCCCGCAGGTAAGGTGTATGGCTATACCTAGTTGGCGTGGATGGCGTCGTGGCAGCGCTGGCACACGCGCACGGGGCGCAGCGCGCGCAGGCGGCGCACGGGCGCGGAGTAGCGCGAGCAGCGCCCGCAGGTAAGGTGTATGGCTATACCTAGTTGGCGTGGATGGCGTCGTGGCAGCGCTGGCACACGCGCACGGGGCGCAGCGCGCGCAGGCGGCGCACGGGCGCGGAGTAGCGCGAGCAGCGCCCGCAGGTAAGGTGTATGGCTATACCTAGTTGGCGTGGATGGCGTCGTGGCAGCGCTGGCACACGCGCACGGGGCGCAGCGCGCGCAGGCGGCGCACGGGCGCGGAGTAGCGCGAGCAGCGCCCGCAGGTAAGGTGTATGGCTATACCTAGTTGGCGTGGATGGCGTCGTGGCAGCGCTGGCACACGCGCACGGGGCGCAGCGCGCGCAGGCGGCGCACGGGCGCGGAGTAGCGCGAGCAGCGCCCGCAGGTAAGGTGTATGGCTATACCTAGTTGGCGTGGATGGCGTCGTGGCAGCGCTGGCACACGCGCACGGGGCGCAGCGCGCGCAGGCGGCGCACGGGCGCGGAGTAGCGCGAGCAGCGCCCGCAGGTAAGGTGTATGGCTATACCTAGTTGGCGTGGATGGCGTCGTGGCAGCGCTGGCACACGCGCACGGGGCGCAGCGCGCGCAGGCGGCGCACGGGCGCGGAGTAGCGCGAGCAGCGCCCGCAGAACACCGCGCCGCACTCGCGGCAGTGGTGCCGCCGCTCCAGGGCCGTGAACCGCACCTGACACACCATAATTGGAATTGTTTATTTTTGCTAACCCCCATTTTTATTTTTTTATCTAAAATATAAAGTATTTTAGAAACTAAATTGAATATTTTAGCAATTCATCGCTCCAATCATTTTTTATAATTTATTGAAAATTTGAGATAGGACTTCTCGTAAATTACATTTCGCGGCTGAATCTATAAATCAGAGACACAAGAAAGTTGTTACTTTAGTTGTCATCTGTCAATGTCACCGTACATGTTATGTTACAGTGACAGATGAAGTTTTTTTTTATAACTAAATCCGAGACTTTAACAGATTCAGCCTGTAAGGGAGGTTAAACAAAGGTCATTAGTAGGTATATTTGTGAAAATATCTTAAATCATTGTTTATTTTTTCGAACTGTCTGAATTTTTTTCAAAACCTCATATCTCGAAATGATTTTCGAAATAGCCCTTAAGAAAAAAATTTACAATCCCAATTATACTACGTTGCTGAAACTCTATCTATAACACGACTTCTTGCAAAATGTTACGTCCATAATTTGAAATGGAAGATTAATACCTGTTACTGGTTGTTTTTTTTAATGTCTCACGGGGCCCGATAAGTTAAGAGTAGCAATTTTTTATAAATAAACATGTATATCGACATCTTATTTATCGATATCAAATCCCTAGAAGATGATAATAACTAATACAGGTCATCCACTCACTTTGACCACACCGTTCCCGAGCGGCATAGGCACACGCTAGCCGCCAAGAGGTTGACAGTGACACGCGCCCCTGGCGATTTTACCCCATCCATAAATCGCGTATAAAACAATAATGTAATATCTGATACTGACCTGACATTGCGTACATAATGGTGCCGTGTCATCTCGTATCCAGTGGTCAGCCGGGCCGCCCTTTGCCGCGCTAGCAGAGTCCGGCGCCGACCACCGAAATATCTAAGGAGATACGTAATCTGTTTTACTTTATTATCAGTTTTGACGACACGCTGGCCTAGTTCGCAGTGACCCTTCGGAGCTAGCGGTCTCGTGTTTAAATCCCGGTAAGGGCAGATATTTTTGTGATGAACACAAGTATTTGTTCTTGAGTCTTGGATGTTTTCTATTATTTATTTCTCTATATAAGTAAGTTTATCGTTGTCTAGTACGCATAGTACAAGCCTAGATCATAGTTTGGGACTAGGTCAATTAGTGTGTCATTTTTCCGTGATATTTATTTATTTCATGCTGTTCTTGTAGTGTTCCATAAAGAATATTTTCATCAAACTTGCTCGGAAAGGATGTTATTACACGCAAGCGTAAAGAGCAGTTATAACATTGTAGGCGCCTTGGTCCATACTGTAAGCCTATAATTGTAATTATAATAATAAATAATAATAATAATAATAATAATAGCCGATTTACCCCCCACGGGAGTTATGGATTTTTATAGCTCCCGAGGGAGTTATGAGTTTAGTTTTTAAATTTAGAACTTTCTATCGTACTTTATTTCAGACTATGGAGGTAAAACAGTCAAGATTTATTTATTATTTTCAACATTTGGTTAACAACCAATTTTACTGTATATAAAACTTATACGGCATTGTAATTATGTTTAAGTATTATTTCAGAGACATTTGCAATTTTTTTTTTATGCTAAAGGAGAAGGCACACTAGCACTCAGGCCACCTGATGGTAAGTGGAATCTGACACCCATAGACATTTGAATTCTCAAGACTATAATCCTAAGACCTCAAATGCCTCTATGCTAGTCATTTCACCGGTTCTCTTATCCCCACACCGTAACACAACAATGCGAACACTGTTGCTTGGCGGGTGGTTAATGGTGGTGGTTAATCCGGACGGACCCTGCACAGGGTCCTACCACCACAAAACCACCATTATTTACCATTATTTTTACGAGATTTAATTTTGAAAATCGGTACAAACTGGTTGTATGGCCTGTCAAATTTGAAAGCTCATGGCAGTTCTTACCATAATCTGTTGAAGACTATATTGCAAAAGGTTGATTTGACATGTTGACTTTTGTATAGTTTCCTTGCAAATGTGGTGAAAAACATTGAGTGTATCACGGGCATAACAAACTCGAGTCATTAAGAGGCCGTACACGAAATTTTGCCGATTTCGCTGATTTTCGTGATTTTACAGACGTGATTTTACTGTTGAAATATTTTACTTCTACAAATTTTAATGCGCAACACGAAAGATAATTTCGATTTTCAACGAATGTATTAAATACTTTTTTGTTTTTATTATTTAATTTTGATTAATCGACCTGAAACCGGCGACTGTTAAAAAAATAGCAATTGATTGCTGTAAAAGTTGTCTAAAAAATGTATGAATTACTTTTTACCACATTGATATATTTTTTTTGTGTAAAAAAATTATGAACTTGGTAAAATTTTATAGAAAGTGGACAAATAATAGTTTTAAATTTCGGCTTCTTAAAACACTCGTTCATAAAATCAAAAGAACAGTAATAAACTTCAGTTCAAAATCCATTACCTTAAAAACACATCCAAAAATTAAAAATTAAATAGCAATATATAATGTTTTAAAATAACCTAAATCCCGAATTTAAATTCTCGACAAAGATAAAAAAGTAGCTCATTCATTCGTAACTCATTTATTCGATCATAACTGAAATGATATATCATGATGTGCATTAAAACTTATAGAAAAGCAGTATTAAAACTGTAAAATCACGAAAATAAGCAAAACTGGCAAAATTTCGTATACGGCCTCTTAAGAGCGTTACTATCCCCTTCTTACTTCCCTTGATGCACAATGTACTATTTGTATTGTGTGTGTGTGTGTGTGTCTGTGTGTGTGTGTGTGTGTGTGTGTGTGTGTGTGTGTGTACCCGGCCGCGCGCGTCGCCGACGGCCAGCCCGCGGCCGGAGCGCGCGGCGGCGAGCGCGGTGACCGACGCGGGGCACGCGTTGTCCCGCCGCTCGTACGCCGTGTGCATGGTCAGTTTCCCACGGAGGACTAGACGCCGCTGCCATTTCATTTGCGTTGCTTCTGTAAATAAATACAACAGTTATTATGGGGGCATTTTGGTGGAATTCATTTCGACTGGTGCAGTTTTTCATTCAAGCGAAGCGAAAAAACAGGATATTATTCAGTAAGGGCACTTTTACACGTCAAAATTCTATCAGCCCTCTATGGACCAGACTAACTCAAAATAGGGCAAAATGGAAAAGAATTGGATAGGCATGTAAATAAAATGCTGCAGAAGAAGAAGATCGTTATACTGACCTGTATCAGGCTGCTGTTGTTTAGCAGGCCTGTCGGGTCGCGCGGGCTCGGCCGGCGCCACCACCACGAACGAGTCCGTGAGGCTGGTGTCAGACTTGCTGGTCCGCAGCCCGCCCTCCGCCTCGCCGGAGCCGGTCTCCAGCGAGCCTGATTCTGATGAGTCGCCTATGCTGCCACCGCCTATACAACCAGGTAATTGATTATGTGTGGTGATATAATATTGATAATGCATTGGAATAGGGTGGCTTCCACTTTGTTTTTATCCGTATTGTTTCCGATATTACCAAATTAAAATAAAAAATGACACAGAAAATGATAAAACAACGCAATATGATACATATGCTAACGATTGAAAACCAAATCGATTTAATAAAAATAGGTATTAATTTAGATTTAAACTAAAAACTAACTAACTTTTTTACTTGTTATTATTATCATTGAAGTAGAGCGTTGATGACTTTAAATTAGCACAATAATGTACGATTGCCATAGCATAATAAACACGGCACGACAACTCCACAGCGTCGCATTAAACAATAGCAAAACACTCACTCTTCCTAAACAGCGGGTTCCCCTTTGTCTTCCTCCTCATCACAACGCCCTGCTTGCGCCTCTCGCCCTTCTCGCTGGTGCTGTCCTTCTCGCAGTCCCGCGCCTCGTCGCACGAGTCGACGCGCTCGGCATCGCTGCAAACGTCTTTATCGTCGTGTCTGGTAGACTCCTTAGCGCTGGTAGTCTCGCAAGCGTCTGAGAGAGAGCTGTCTGATGCTGATTTCACTAAGTCCCCTGTAGAAGCAGAAATAATAAATATTTAGTAACTAGTTTTCTTATTAGTATGCTCCGTATTTGACCAAAAGTACTAAAAACGTATTTGTGCTCCATTACATACTACCAGAGCGGAGTTTTTGTGGCAAAAACGTCAATTAACTAAGGACTTCCTTCCGATATCCAATGTATCGATAACTGTTTTAAATACATATTTCAAAGTGACATTTCACAGTAGACAAGTATTAAATCCACTGGATAAAATAGAAATTAACTAAAATGCTGATCACTACCCATCGATGTGATATAATTATAGGTACTTAATATTTAATTTAAGTTATTCATGGGCAAACTTGATAGGGATTTTAAAATTCAAATAAACATCAATTTTAATCAATAAGATTTTATTATGAACGTGATTCTTACACAAAAACTTCACAAAATGCAATTCAATCGATTTCCTTTCAAAGTAAGTGTCTTGCAACAAAAGTCTATTAAGGTAAATTGTATGAAATTGTATAGCACAATAGGAAGTTGCGTGTTCATATTATACGTTATCTATATGTATAGTCATAAATCTCATTAGAAAGTACAATTTATCGATAAATTAATATCGTTCGGGAGTCCCTAGGACAATTTTATTCGTGCCACAGGAACTCCACTATGTCTGCACATTACATAGGTTACATAGGTTAATCAAGACGCGCGCAAACTATCTCCGTCTAGTATTCTTCGCACGGAAGCACATAAAGCCATCCCTTTTGATTCTTGTGTGGGCTGCCACGCCCACACAAGAATCAAAAGGGATGGCTTTATGTAATGTGGCCTAATAACGATTAAGTCGTTCCTTGGTGACGATTTTTCATACTCAGGTTTGTAAAAACCGAGTTTTCTGTCTCTAAAATGTCACTGAGTGCGGCCGTAAGGCCAAGCGCGCACCACAAATTTTTGTCGTGCGAGAATTTTGTCGCAGAAATACAACGTATGGGTTTATACGTCAGTGCGCGCATATGAGAAAAGAATCGCAGTGATTTTAAATTTCTATTGCTCGCGACGTTATTGTAGCAAAATCAAATTGCAGCTTACGGAATTGTATGGCAACGCGCGCACAGCGAAAATAAAATCGCATCCCGGGCCCTGCGGCGATGATTCCGCTATCCAAGCGTAAATCTTTCTCCTACACGCAGCGACTTACACTGTGTAAAAAATACACAAACCAAGCCAAGGCATTTGCCGACTTAATGCACATGCTTGTTTGTGCTAATTGTAATTTGACTTTTACGAAATCCATGATGAGAATGAATAATCAATCGACTTCTTCATCGCAGTGAATTTCTGCGCTATTTGACAGAGCGATTTCAAAATCGTGTAGCAAAAACTAGAATTGTGGTGCGTGATTGGCCTAACTCAAACTAACCTTCATTATCCTGCGACAGGCTCATCTGTTTCACCAACTCTTCTACCCTCTTGATGGTTGCTTCGGTTTTGGCCGGTTCATCCTCGGCCTTCGTCTCTTGGTCAAATGTCTCGCTCTCTGACTTAACTTCCTCGCTCTCTTGCACGGACAGATGATGATCCTCCTTCTCTTTCACTTCAGTGAAGCTGGTGGGTTGTTCGATGCTGATCGCTTCGGTGCTAAGCGCTGGATCTTCTAGTGTTTCTGGGATATAATCTATCGACCACATCTAGAAGAGAAATTAGTAGTTTAATTTATATGCCTAGCGCACTATAAGGCCCTAACGAATTATGTAAAGGTACGTCGACTAACTTAAACCGGTTGATATTGCATGTATGTTTAACAGGTTATTAATTTATTACAAAAGTTCGATTTGACTATGTTTAGTGATATAAAACTATTCTTTGCGGTGGGAACTAGTGTCTTCAATCCATGATGGTACGGTTGCGTCAGTGTGATAAGAGAAGTAGTGGGAAGGGACGTCGTCGTCAATGAATAAATAAATAAAATTATAGTTTGCTCATTAATGATAATGGAGAACAGCCACGAATTGAAAAGGGGTATGAATATGAAGTGGAGAGGGAAAAGTTTACCCTCTCTACAATTTCTTTTCTTTCGATAAATCTTTCTTGATGCAAAAATTTAAAGTTTAGCGGTTTACGCCGGGCGCAGTCTGTCAGTTACGAAACAGTTTTATAAGCATACAATGTTTTTTTTCGATGGACCTTTAAAGTTGATGCGGCGGACCGTAACTTCTTCATGTTAAGTCGCTATGTGTCAGTGTAGGAAGAGATTTAGACGACACGTTAGCTTAGTTGGGAGTGATCCTGCCTCCGAAGCCAGCGGTCCTGGGTTCAAATCCCAGTAAGGGCAGATATTTGTGTGATGAGCGCAAAGATTTGTTCCTGAGTCGTGGATGTTTTACATGTATTTAAGTATGTATTTCTCTAAATAAGTATGTTTATCGTTGTCTAGTACCCTGGAGCTTAGTTTGGGGTTAGGTCAATTTGTGTGAGATTCTCCTCTGATATTTATTATTCAATATAAAGATTTCTTTCTAAGCAGGTGGGTGCTATGCCTGGGGAGTGGGGACCCAAGTCCACTACAACAAATTTGGAATTGGGTATATGTCTCAACTGACTGGGGAAACTTCGACAGCGCGATTCAGCGCACTGTCAGATTTAGTTGTGTCATTGTTGGTAGTTGTCGCTAGATGTGTCTCGGTTGGCACGCACCCTGACGACGCCGTCGGTGGAGCCGGTGAGGATGACGTTGAGCGGGTCCCACTCGCGCGTCTCGCTGAAGGCGCAGCACAGCACCTGCTGCGAGCTGTTGGCGCCGCCCGTGTCCACGGACCCCAGCGCGCCGCCGTTGATGTCCCACGCGTGCAGGTAGCTCCCGCTGCACGTCGCTATGTCACCCTGCGACGATATCATGACAATCACTCTTCATTCTACATGCCATTCGATATTAGTCTCTTCAATCCACGGCGTACCCATTATTGATAGTCGCGCCGTGGGATATCAAAATTTATGAAAACGTTTTGAAATTATGCGGTGTGGATAGAAAAAGGAAATAGCGATCTATTTAAAAAAAAAGAAGTTTTACGACGGTTCTAAAGGTATGGTTTAGATTTTTAGTAATACGCGTGTAACGTAATTAACCCCTCGTCTGTCAGAGGTGGAAAAAATACCAAGTTCTATTCTCTATGGATTATGATTGTCTGAAAAAAAAGTTCTAATAAACAAAAAGCCATCCCAATTTTGGGCACAGATCTGGGTCAAGACAGACGAGGGGTTAACGTTCAAAATGTTAATTGTTAATCAGAACTATTTTGACGTCATATTGTAAACTTTTTCGAGTGATAATATATACAGCAAAAATGAAAAGCTTTTCAATAATTTAATTCTCATAAGTAATCTTTGTCGGGCTACGCCACTATGACGGAACTGTCTGACGACAATTTTAGTGGCGGCACGCGCAGTCGTGAATTATAAATACTAATAGCCAAGTATAGACTAAATGATGCGCCCTAGCATTTGGAGACCACGGCGCGAGGTAAGGCCGAACCGTTAGTTATCTATCTGGAGATCTCAATTTAATGGCAGGATTTAAAAAAAAAATAACACAACAGACAACAGATAACTTAACTTTAAAATTAAAATAGGTAAAACACCATTTTAGTCATTGGACATCGTGCTACGATACATAATAGGTAGTCGATATTTAATATACCATGCAGCTTGTGTACTCTTTTGCCTTCTCCATACCTTAAAGAAACTCTCACTAACCGTAAGGTCGTCTATAGCGAGCGCCGACACAGGCGGTGGTGAAGGCACAGATGGCGACAGCTGCCTTATAAACGCGCCTCGCTCCACATCCCACACGATGGCTTGGCCGTCCCGGCTGCCGCTCACGACCAGGTTATACGCGGGGCTGGCTGCGAGGCAGGTTACTGCTTCAGAGTGACCGTATAAGCATGTTTTTACAGTTAGGCGGCGACGTCGCGCCCAGTATTGCCATACTGTTACCACCTGAAAATTGTACGCAGTTTCCTATTAAAAGAGCTCAAAATTCTTATACTTTAGGACGTGGCATTCTTTCAAACAACTCGAAGTCTGTGCTTAAAAGGACGCATGCACAATTCAATAGTCAACACAAAGGACCATGGGCTTTTTGGTACCCGCTTAATAGCAATGATGGTGATGTCGTTGAATAGGTCATACAAATGGGAGCAGCAAATGGAGTTGTGGGTCGTTTTCAAAAAAATTTTACATAGTTAAGGGCTTTAATTAAAACAAAACTTAATTGATTCCTTTGTGTGACGAAAGTTACCCATACAGGTTGTATGACTAACTTTCGTTATACAAAGGACGCGATCGTGATTTTGTTTTCATTAAGCCTTTAACTATGTACATTTTTATTGAAAACGACCCTTATGCGCGCTGGTTATCTTTGCTCTACATAAAAATACCTTTCTGTTGATATATAACCAAGGATCGTTAACTGCGAGCGAAATCCATTGAAGTACTAGGGTTGCTACCCAGTTAAGTCAAGTCAAAGGCAAAAAATATTTATTGAGTAGGCTTAGAAACAAGCACTTTCGAATCGTCAGTTATGCTACTTATTCATATGTATGGAGGAATATGTTTATTTATCATTAATATCATTATATTATACTTATCAGTGTCTAGGTCACCTAGACACTAATAAGTAATAAGTGCTATCTATGACATTCAACTAAAACTTCTTGGAATTGATAAATATATTGTCAATAGATAAATTTACGAACTAGTAGGTATGTTCTTGTCATGCTTGTCAATGTGACTCCGTCAAGTACTGGTTGTGTTTGCTTATTATTGCATTTTCAAATAGTTTTGTAACAATAATTAATTTAAAGTAACAATGGAGCTACTGCTTGAAGAGCATAGGTTTTTAAAAAAAGAAGATATATCGGTTTTGTGTACATATTGTAATAAAAAACTAAAACCAATAAAATTTATTTTAGAAAGTCACATTAAAAGCAAGAACCAAACTACAAAAATTTACCTTTTAACTGTAATAATAACATTACATTGAGATTCAGATTCTGTTCAGTTATATTTATTTGTATTATTTTAGTACATAATATTTTAGTTCATCAATTTAGAACCATCGCCATCCCTAACTGGTTGTCATAAGTCATTTCAATGGATTTCGCTCGCAGTTAACGATCCTTGTATATAACTTACTAGCGACCCGCCAGCGGCTTCGCCCGCTGCAATTTTTTTTTCTTGACAATATTTTTTATTTTTGTATATACATATATATTTTTTTAATAAAAAGTATCCTATGTTACTTCTAGTACCTCCCAGAATATGTGTAGAAAGTTTCATGATGTTTCGTCAAGTAGCTTTTGCGTGAAAGCGTAACAAACATCCACGCTTTCACATTTATAATATTAGTAAGGATGTCCATTTTCACCCATTGTCCTTTAACCCCAGATCTTAGGGAATAATAACAATAAGAAGAATAAGAATAAATGTATTTAAACGAAACACATGGTTATAAACACAGGCATTATCCAGTGGATATCAAAATAGGCCGAGCCTGAATCTTGAGATCCACGGAGTCAGATGACAAACTGCCCAGAGAGATGGAATGTCACTAATACATACGCGATTCTAAGAGACATACACCCTTTTTTCTAAGGAGATCAATCGTATTTACTTTTTTGTTAGTAATGTCTAGGATTTTTGAAACTCTATGTAAAAAAAATGGTTTTACCTAGACTTAGATCGAGAAATTCCGAGCCCAAATCTTTTAGTAATTGTATTCTAAAAACACATACCGTACTAGTTCCTGCTGTGACAATAGTCTTTGCACTGGGACACACACACGTAACGATCTCCCCACACGCTTGCGCCACACTCTCACACACGAACACAGCCTTGTCGTTGTCATAGTTGCCGACTCTCAGCGAATGGTCCGCGAAGCCCCACGCCACGTATTTGTTGTAGGTAGGGGGCATGAGTACTTTGTTCTGTTCCACTGCGAGAATGGCTTTGTCGGTGTATAGGATTTGACCCACTGGGCCTTTTACCTCTGCAACGAATTAAACAGTGGTTAATACTGTTTACTGTAATATAATGTGCACCAAACGCCACATCATCATAATGCCGATTTAGAATTAAATCGAATTAATCTATAGATCGGAATTGAGATATTTTTCATGCTTCAAACCTATATTCAGAGTACTACTTGTACGACTGTTCTTAAACAACTAGAAATAATGTAATCATCAATAAATTGAAATAAAGCCTACCTTTAACTGGTTGTAATGATGGCCTTAAATTCTCCAAATTGTGGAAGAATAGCTTCTCGGGCGGTGTGATCCCTTGTGAAGGTATAATATTGTTCGGGTCCAATATCGTGGAACTACGTTGCGACATCTTCTTACTGGGATGGGCTTTCTTGAACAGCTGCTTCGGGATCTGACCGAAGTTGTTTATAAAGCCGATTGTGGCGTTTTTCTTTAGAGGGTCGTCGATGCTAAAATAAAATTACTAGTTACATTTTGGGAACAAAAAACTAAGTTGTCTTGTCTAAGGTGTTCGACGCTGCTGTTGGTGATGTTACAAAATACGTTGTTCTTCAGGATAGTATTCTTGTTTCTGTACTATTTCGTAAACACTTAAAATAAAAGAAACATATGACTATATTGACTTGTATAAGACGTTTGATACCGTGTTCGTTGTCAGACTTAGTAAATATTTTACGGTGTTCCTCAAGGCAGCATTCTTGGTCTTGTATTATTTACTTCAACTGAACACATTAGTCTAGCTCTATATTTCCAAATACAGCTTACTTGTATATATCCACGTTGCCCTCATAGAACAAATGGTGGAACACGTTGCAAGAGTCAACGGCCGGCTGTCCTTGTTGCTTGTATCCGAACACGAGGTCGATCCAGTGGTGTAGCCTGTGGGATACGTAGTCGGACTCCAACGCCGCGCGGTGCAGGCGAATAAACTCACGCGGGTCCCCGCGCGCCCAAGGGGGAAGGACTACGTCGCCGAGGGCTACGCCGGATTGTTTCGAACCTATGACAAAAGTATTTCATAGTCTCTAAATAGATTTTAGAAAGGGAAATCAGGCTCGAAACGATTGAGAAGAAAGATGTGTCTACTTTCTTACCATGTAATAGTAATCAAGGTGAAGACATATCTACCACATTTTTCTAAACATTTCGTTATTTTTATCGTTTCTTACATTCCGTTTTAACAATAAAAAAACACGTATGACTAACCTAAATCGAAATTATTGGAGTTGAGCAAAAACTCTGGCAGGTAAAAGAACTCCGGTATAAGTTCCTTCACGTCAGCCATGTTGTGTCTTGACGCGGAGTTCCACGCTTCTTTCACCGAATGGAACATTCTGGAAATAGACTTAATGTTAATGTTAAGGGGGCTACATATGATGAAGTCAGAAGTGTTCGGCAATCTGGATCTCAATACCCGTAACGCCTATGTGTCTGTTTGTATTAACTTAATCATAATTCCTTGCGTTCAACGTGAAAAAACGGTAAGTAAACAAATCCTACAGGGTTCTATTTTTCAAACATGAGTAACATGACACCTTTATCGCATATTTTTGAGTGAATCTTCGAAACTCTACAATCTTTAATGATGATTTTTGATTCAATAGTTGAATATTTATAAATTCTTATTTTTTATAAACCATTTTGTTCCTAAATTTGGTGGAAACTATTTGAATTTGTCGCTGCCATCAAGGCGTACGCAAACTATCTCCCTCTCATTTGGAGTCTTTAGGATTGCAGTCTGGAGATTTCGAATATCTATGGGTCTTAGATCCCACTTCCCATCAGGTGGAATGTCCTGTGTGCTCGTAAGCCCACACCATTGTCAAAAAAAATAATGATCGACCAAACAACTCCAAACCCTTCTGCCCCGACGCCTATCGGTTCTATCAGCAACGTGCCACTATAAATTGCAATTGTTTACTCCAGTATGTGATTAACTTGTATTACCTGTCTGCGAGATCAAAATGGCCGCCTTGCAAACGTAGAAAGTGCTGTGTGAAGGGCTCCATGCGAAGTAGGTAGGAGCACACGATCATAGCCGACGAGTAATGTGTGCCGAAGTGGTACGGAGGGGTCTCACCGTGTGGATCATCCCATTCCTGTCAAAAGGAAATTGTTAAGAGCTGCCTATTTAAAAATGTCATTTGAAAAAATATTTATAAAAATTATATACTACATCTCTCCCGACATAAAAAATGGTAATGTGGCGTTGTAAAAATCTCACCTGCTTGCCTTTTATGGTTAATGAGAAACAGTCCGCTGACAAACATACTGACGGATCCATTGGCACCCTTTG
Organism: Acleris holmiana; assembly: GCA_949316455.1. Classification (NCBI taxonomy): domain Eukaryota; kingdom Metazoa; phylum Arthropoda; class Insecta; order Lepidoptera; family Tortricidae; genus Acleris; species Acleris holmiana. The sequence goes on along the minus strand of OX438765.1, from coordinate 16,447,335 downwards.
GGTACGGAACCCTAATTAAGTCACTACTGAATGAACAATTTCGACCACTGTTCGAGATTCTAGTGGTTCAGTTTTAAAATCCGACCCACCTTATATCTCTTCCTAAACTGCTCCAGCCTATCAGGGCTCTGCGCACCCATAGGTTTAGTGAGGTCCCTGAAGGTCGCCGGATCATTGAGATCCAACTCCATCGAATCGTAGTCAGCCAGGATCCAGGGAAACACTGGGTACTGCATCAGATCGTTGTATGATCGCCCGGCCAGAGTGTTTAAGTGCATGAGATATTGGAAGTTAGATATCTCGCCTCTCTGAAAAAAAAATCTATTTGTAGATTGATAGGTTGGTGTAGGTGTCGTGGTCCGAATAACCGATATTAGTGTCATAAATATGAGGTAGGTTTAGGGCATGTTAGCTCTTCAGCTGTCCCGGTGGGCCAAAACAACCTAGAAATAGGAGCTCCGTCAACTGTGTTAAATTAGATTTTGAAATGGAAAGATTGGTCAGTCGGACAACGTTGTTGAACGACGTGGCCGGAGGGCATGGGGTTATAGGCGACTTGAAACAATGCATATAGTCAGTGATAGTGCGTAAGTAACAAAAATAAGGAGCAAAATGCACCTTACTTGACATGTCAATTAAATACATTTTGCTCCTTATGGATTTTGTTAGTTTTGCTCGTTATCTCTGACGATATGGACATTGATTATTAAGCCACTAAAACTCTGGAATATAGTGTTTATTTGATCTGGTTTTATGTGTCAACTCTGTAACTTCTCAACCGATCCACGTGAAGTTTGATGTAAAATCGAAGGTGCCCAGTTTCTTTGCAGAGGGCCAAGAACACGGGCACCTTCGATTTTTCAAGTAGTTTAAACATAGTGAAAGTAAATTAGATTATATGCCACAATGAATTAATTATCATTATTATACAAATTATATCAATCAATTTCGTAGCATATAATATCAATTTCTTACTCTGTATTTAAACAACTCGAAATAATTGTTCTATTTGCAAAGTGATTTAGCTAACACTAAGTTACAACAAATATGTTTTATCACTGGATAAACAGTAGTTTGTCGTCAAACAAAGGAACATCACGCTTGCATGTGTGCGTGCCTCGACCGCACGCGCCGCGAGCAACCACAAGCAAACTCAATAGGACGGACCGGGCCGGTTTAGTAGTGGCCGCGCCGTCGCCGCGTTTGGTCGCGTGCGTGAGTTTATGTGATAAGGTTGTAAAGTTACCAGCCAGCGCTGCGTGACCGAGGTGTCGCCGATGAGCGTCGCGAGCAAGCTAGCGGGCTGCTCCACGGCCACGCCGCGCTTCTGCCCCGCCACCGAGCCCGCCGCACTGTCGGCCATGCCCGTAGCTAGCGCCGTGAAGCGACTGTACACCTGTTATAACAAAATGGGTCAAACAACTATCCATTGTATACTATTGCGTTCAAATGGCCTATTGGTTACAATTTTTAACCATTACTTTGAGTTAACTATGGGTCAAAAAAATATCTAGGAGTGGAAGATTTTAATTGGTAGAAGTCCACCCGTTATAAATTCTTCTAGAAATTATTCATCTCGACGATTACGAGCCCGATAGGCACCAATATATTTGTATACTTGCCTTATTCCGGACCTTCCGCGGAAACGCGAGCAGATAGTTTCTCCCATCACTTGAAAACACTTCCAACGCGGTTGGTTGGAGGAGATACCTCCTCTTATGTACCTCTCTATGGGACAAACAAGTAATACATAACTAAATTAATTTAAAACAATAAATCGTAAATAATTTGTTCCCTTGTCGATCCAATCCCCAGCATTTGTGTCCAATGTCAATTGATATAGGTAAATACAATGAAAACTAATCAGTATTGCTTGACACATAATAAATAAAGAAGGAAAGATAGAACATTCACAACAATGAAACATACACAAAAAAAACGCCTTTAAATAAAAGAAAAAAATATGACACGGACTAGTGCAACTGTTGCGAAAACGGTCCCAACTGAGCATGTGTTGGCTGTGAAGCCAACGCTGTTCTTCCGTTGGTACCGCCCGGTGAAATCACGAAAGGTGACACCACGGTACAACTATATTAACAAATAATGAAATGAAAATAAAGTACCAATAACACATACAAACCAGTGCACACGTACGTCGGAACAGACAGCGCTCGGGTGGCAAATAAATTCATCAGGTACTTATAGTAGAGACATACATACTTAAATACACAGAAAACATCCACTATTCATTAAATAATACTCGCGGTCATCACACAAATATTTGCCGGGAATCGAACCCAGGACCGCTGGCTGCGTAGGCAGTCACTACCAACTAGGCTAAATGTGTCAACGAACAAAATAAACTAGCAAAAAAAAATACCGTATGTCTTCATATAAAAACTTGTTGCACTGTCTTTGATTGCTCCTCTGTATGCCCTGACTAGGCAATATCGGCTCGTAATCATCAGGGCAGCTGTCAAGATCGCGAATCTCTCTGTTCTTGAGTATAGTGAATCCGTCTATGACGTAGCAATGTTCTCTGCCAAACAACAGTAGACCTTCTACCGTGTCCAGACCTTGAATTCTCGCGCATCGGAACATGTGTGTGATCTAGGAAGGAATATTATGTTAGTTTAGGTGAAATGGTGCCTTAGACATAATTATCAGTTACTTGACCTGCCGAGTCCCTAGATTTTCGCTTGAGGACATAATACCAAACATAAAAGGCACCTTATAGTTAACTCAACAAGGTTGCAACCACTTACTGTGTTTTATAAAGAATAATTCAAAATCAGGATACGTGTATAATCATATTAACATACCAAAACTGACCGATACAATTTATTTAAATCGAATTATGCAATTAAATTCAACCTAATATTTTTGTGACGCAGTAACAAAAATAAAAGGTTTTTATAATGTACTTGAAAAAAAAATAAGTCCGTGACAGAACGTACGTAACGTGCGCCGATGTGAAAATCCGGCTATATTAATAATATTAATAATGTTGAATAGTAAACAGCATGTTAACTAAACATGACCTACCTTTTCATGATGTTCTAATAATCGTAGAAGCGTCTGATTGTCCGGCGGCGGGGACTGTTCCTCCTCGTCCTCGTTGTCCGGACCATCTTCATTACCTGTGTAAAGATAGCCAAGTTTGTATGTATGTAAGCTCTAGTAAACTTCAATAAAATAGGGGTTAAAGTTACAACTTTATCTTTTGGCTAGTGGAAGGGAAGTCTTAGGGAGGTAGCACACGGCGACTTTTAGTAGCGATGCAGTCGCGTGTTTTGTATCGCTGTCACTTTTGCGCTCTAATGTGTGAAGTGACTGAATTAGAGCCCAAACAGCTGTTAGGACTGTATAAAAAAACTGGGCTAGTTCGACGCTGCCGTACCGTGTTTTATGTATTTATCAAAACATGAGCTTTAGTTTGGGGCCGTAAGCGCAAACCCGACTCTTACTTGAACGGTTTTTACCCTTAACCCTTCGTATGTTTAAGGTTGCACCTGTCGTCGTCGACAAATTTAAATTTAGAACTGTTTTATACGTTTCATTCAAGGAAGGAAGGTGTTCATTGGTGCATTGAGAATGAAGATGAAGTGAATGAAAATGAAGTGCTTGAACACACCAAGGGTTCAAACCGACAGTTGAACAAGCCCTCAAAACTTTTTTTGTTTTTTCATAGGATATCCGCCACAACATAATAAACCCTTTAGCGGAACAACAGACGTTATAAATGAAAAACTTAAGTAAATGACCAGGGCTGGGATTCTACACGGTAATAACGATATCGTATTTGACGCGTTTCCGTATTGTCAACGTTCTGACAACTCTTATGTCATTTACAATAATGGCGACCCAGTCATAAACGATTCTAAAACAGGTTAAAAGCGATATCGTTATAACGCAGTAGAATAGAGCCCCAGTTGATCGCACAACATTCTATATTTGTTTTTTTTTTCATTTCATTTAGTTTTGCTTCGTCATGGTTAGATATAAATATTATTATTATTTTATTTATTTGCTCTTTTGTTTATTAGAAGTTTCGACACGTTTTCCTGCTAACTACGCATGTTTTTTTTTTTAATTTTATTGTTTTATATAATGCTAGATTTTTAAAAATGACTGACTGATGAGTTTTTGTGGCGCTTCTTCTCAGCAGTGGTCTTCTCTTGGGACGCGCTGGTACAACTTTTTTTATTTTGACTTATGCTCTATGTACACAACTACATACAACAGGTGCTATATCTAAGTGTTTCACCCATACACCACTAGGTCAAATAGTCCCTGAAAAGGACAAAGTTACCTTCAGCCGAAGTTTGACTGGTGCCTCGACTGACCACGCCGCTACTGACCAGGTCCGACGGCGACCCGTTGCCGCCCGTCTCGTCCTGAGACGGGTCTCGGTTACTGAAACAAGAAGACGTTTTAACAACAACGCCGATGCCTATACCATCCAGCTGTAGTCTGCTATGTTAAAAACACCTCGCCGACGTTTCGTATGAGACGGTGTGTGCTCATTTTCTTAATATTATGTTATGCAACTGTCACATAATAAAGTCACTTGTGAAACAAGTGGAGGGCGGTATGGGTAGTTCCACGAGAGTTGAGGTGAATGATTACACACACAGCTTCAAGAAGTACTGATAATCAGTACAATCTAAGAACATTAATTTCAAAATCCCGCTGTCATTACATGACAGTATTGTTGTGTGCGTGACCTCAACTCTCGTGGAACTGCCTACATCAGTGTGATACTGTTTCATTGGGCAATAGCCCACATGCTTGTAGCAATCCACTGTCGAGTTATTTTAACATTTTTGAGCCAGGAGCTATTGAAGCGGTGCAATGTATCACAAACCCTGGGTTCCTATATTCAAAACGCCTCGTTAAAATTTAACACATTTACAAATACATTTACATTTACAAGTTTAGTGAAAATATCAGTTAGTTCTTCTTTTATATTATGAATGTTCCCGAGGATGTCTGAGAAAAAATAACCTAATGAGGCCAGGCCAACCGTGATAATACTCTCAATTGTCTCAATGTTTCCACTTACTTAGTGACCTCCTCCTCATAAGTCTGAAGGTCAGCGGGTTCGATGCCGTCGGTCTCCCCCAGCATGTTTCCCGCCGTCCGCCATTGCTGGTACACTCTGTAGAACTCCTTGCTGTCCAAGCTCTGTGCTACTTTGTATTTTAATTGTTTCTGAAAAAACAATAACTTTAGGTGGACAAAGAAGACCCCAATTATATTTATTAAATAATAAAAGTCAGCAATTAATCTAACATCGCGAGACCCGATGTGCTATAGGAAGTACATAATCAAGGCAATTTAGAATAAACTATACTTGAGTGAGTATAAAGTTCACTTTAATTTGTTTCAAAATTAAAAATGACATTTAAAACCAAAGGTAATTTAGGTATTTTCTTGCAGTTAGATTCTAATTCCCACTTAGGGTGAAGCCAGACGAGCGTAATTTTCTCAGTTGTGAACTTGTGAGTAACGTAATTTCAGTCGCGTAATTTATGCTACATTCGATTTCATACTTGACAAAACTAGTTGGACTTTTGTCTGAAGCAGAAATTACGCGACTCACAACTCAAAAAATTACGCTCGTCTCGGCTGCACCCTTACAAAAATGACCCTGTTTCTAATATGGAGGGCCTCGCGAGTTTTCTAGATAAATCATTGTATTTGCTAGAACATAACCTAAACATTTCTCGCTAAACACTTACATTATCCGGATTATCCAACTCCGGTCTATACGGATAGTGCAAATAAAACAAATGGTTCCGCCTCAACATCTTCCGCATCCTGCAGGGTCCCTCAGTGGAGTCCAGGGCCCACTTGTCGAGGGGCGAGGCCCGCGGCGGGCCCCACAGGCCCCGCTCGCGCGTCAGCTCGCGCCACGCGCCCGCCCATTCCGCTTGGACGTAGCGCGTTGTGTGCATACATGTGTTGGAGGCTGTTTGTAGTTGGAGACACCACGATTGCCTATACAGACAGATATAGGGTACAAAATGCCTGCCAAAAATTAAACAGTAAGTTACGCTGCTGAACACGCATGCCAAACGCCAAAGAACCTTGAAAATATTATCATTGAAGAGTTACGGCGGTCATCTCTAAAATTTGGTTCTCTGCGTTTTTGCCGACAAATCTTTGACAAATGCATCGTTTCGCAACCTATTCATTTGCCAACCCGCTTTTTTTTCTGTAACTAAAAATATTTCAGGATTTTTATAACACTAACCTAACCTAACTAATAGAGTTCTACAAGATGGTTTCGGAAAAAAATCGCGGGTTGTCAAATGATATGTTTGTAAAATGAATAATTTGTGAAACAATGGTTATGAAATGATAGGATCCCCTAAAATTCATCATCAATTTAAATTAGCATTTGAAAATTTTAAAAGAAAATTTGAATTCGACATAGTTATGCAATTAAATATAATAAAACAATATATCTCACATTAACTTAGTACCCAAATACAGCAAACAATACATAATCCATTGCTACCTTCAATTTCATGTTTAAAATACTTGCTAGTGCCAAAACGTGTTACTTTAGTTTTATATTATCTGGTTACCTACACGACTCGATAAGTTGCTAACAATATATTTCGAAGTTTAGTATATCGATCTCTCCCTATGATCCACCATAGAACTGTGTCACAGTGACGTTATTAAAAATAGAAAACTTATTTGTACGGAAAATGTGTTGACTAATATCACTGTCTTAAACTCTTAATACACCAGATAGAGTTGCGGACCGCTTGACGCTCCGCCAGCAATCGATATTGAAGACGATGTTCATTTCGCCGTTTAAACTGCAATACCGCGTAACTAACAAATTGAATTAGTTGTAAAATACTCCTTAACAAGTCCGTAAGGCACATTTTGCAACTTATTGTATTTGCTAGTTACGCGGTATTGCAGTTCCATCGACCATTTCACAACTTTGTGCGATCTAAATTTCATATATTCGAGCGAAATGTTGACTTTATAGTATATTCCTTACCACCATACTTTGAGACCCCCTTGTTTAGCTTTTATCAACGAGAATGAAAATCAGACTATAAATGTCGGCATCTTATTTGTCGATATCAAATCCCTGCCCCGAGTTAGCAACCGAGTGGTCATCTCATCAGTGCATACCTGACTAGTTGCACATGGTCTTGCATGTATGCCCGCGCGTGGTCCTTGGGCGGGTGTGGCCGCTGCTTAGCGGAGTCTTCCTTCTTCACTTTAGTACGGGATGCTAGGCGAGTCAAGCCGCCTGTCACCTTCTGGATCTTCGACTGGATTTGGTTATGCAGTTCCCATGGTACTCTGTACACCGCCTGGGAATAAATATAGCTTTAAACTAGTAACTGTTAAATAAGACTGTTAATTTGACGACATGTTGGCCTAGTTGGGAGTGAACCTGCCTCTGAAGCCAGCGGTCCTGGGTTCAAATCCCGGTAAGGGCAGATATTTGTGTGATGAGCGCGAATATTTGTTCCTGAGTCTTGGATGTTTTGTATGTATTTAAGTATATATGTATTTCTCTATTTAAGTATGTTTATCGTTGTCTAGTACCCATAGTACAAGCCTAGAGCTTAGTTTGGGACTAGGTCAATTTGTGTGACATTGTCCCCTGATATTTTTTTTTATTTTTTTATGATATTTAAGGTTCATGTGATACGATAGATCAGCTATTATTTATTGTGCTGTGTGGAGCCCCGGAACTCCAAAAAGCCTCTGCAAGGGTTTCGTCGAGAAATAAAACTATAAATTAATTTATATATTAAAGTTAAGTTTTTGGTCGTAAACAATGATTCAAATTATTGACTATTTGACTCTTGGTAAAATAACTTTTAAAATATTTGGGGTTACATAAGGGGTCGGTCGCATAAAGTTTAAGGATCAATGAATATATTCTTTATCGTTGGTTCAAATCCGGTCATAAGGGTCATTTTAAGGCAATATGAGGACTGTTGTAAACAATCTTTTATTTTCTTGTGACCACTTTTGTGACCCTTTTGGTCACAAATAAAAAAACACTGGTGGTACAAACTTCTTTAGAGTCTGCCTGGATCGTTACCACCTCCCACCATCTCTTGCTAAACAGCTTTATCATCTGATTTAGACTCTTTTAAACTATTTTAAAAAGAAATAATTAAAAAGTTAGTTTCAAAACTGATAACTTTTAAACGACTTATATTTTTTTTTCTAACCAAGGTAAGAACCATCCCAGTTTTAAAAATCTACATCTAAATCGGTCAAGCCGTTTGGGAACCACAATGCCACGGAGAGACAAACACACAAGACATACGTAAGCATGTAACTTATAACACCCCTATTTGAGATTAAAAAAGTCCCACACGATACAAAACTAACCTTTCGTTCAGTATCAATATAATTGATCCACAGTTTATGGGCGCCTTCGTTCAGCTGTTCTCTAACAGAAGGAAGATCGGGCGCTTTCGCGTTCCCCATTGGCAGAATAAGAGTGATTTTGAACACCTCTTCAATGGCTGGTTTCTTACATGCGTACAACTCTTCCCAAACTCGACGGGCAGCTCCCGCCATCAGGTTGCGACCTAATGAATAAAATCCTAAATTAACAAGGGATCATGACAAATGGTCAAGTCGGCAAAAAGGTGATCAGTATAGGCCAAAGGTCGCTTCTACGTCAGTTCATGCATTGAAGGATTCATGGTATAGTATTAAATTTACAAACGCACGCATCGTCTTTTAAATTGGCAAGTAACAACGCGCATACTTTTTCACTACCAAAGCATTATTGTCTTTGGGAAAGTTGAAAAAAGATTGAAAATAATTAACCACAAATAATCCCGCAAGTGTATCCTGAGCAAGAGTTTTATTAATTCCGATCTTATTTCAACACATCCAAAGAAGATAATGCTTTGGCATTATAAGCCTGTAAATTATGCATGATTCAATTGTAACGTTTACTTTAATACACATTAGCTTACTCCGACTTTATCATAAATAAGTCGAAATTAAATGGGATTGCGACGACTTGTTTGCTTGAACAAAAGGCTATTTGTTTACGCTACGTTTTTACGCTTACAACTACGGGAGCTTTAGAACTTTATTCGCTTTTGCTGAACAGGGAACGGGGGAATGGAGAAAAATTCTGCACATTTTCGTGAAACCCAGGCCATAGGAGGTACATAATCAAGGCAATTTAGTTTATAACCATATTTTAACAACTATAAAGTTGGTTGTTGTTGTTGTTGTTGTTGTTGTGGTGGTGGTTGGAGCCCGTGTGGATGCCGGGTTAGAATAGTGCCACTCCATGTCTTCCCGTGGGTGTCGTAAGAGGCGACTCAGGGAATAAGGGCTTATAGTATTGTTAGGCGATGGGCTTGCAACCTGTCACTAATACACTAGTAAACTTCTTGGCCTGATTGTGCAAAATGTGGTTACAGAATTATCAACAAGTCTTTTTAGAGTTGTTGGTATTTCTGTAGCTCTGCCTACCCCACTCTGGGAATGAAGGCGTGATGTTATTGTATGTATGTATAAAGTTGGTTTCAAATTAGAAAATGGTATTTAAGTGCAACGGTAACTGAGCTGTTTCCTTGCGGGTGGATTCCAATAGGCACTTAAAAACATATCCCTGTTTGTAATAATACTAATAATAATATAGTGGGCTTCATGAGATTATCTCGTAAATGGCTTCCAACCTTGATGCGTATTCAGCTTGTCGTCCCTATACTCCAGTTCTGCACTAGGGTTGACATGCCAAGTTGTCCTCATATGGGAGTCCAAAGCGATCTTCATGTTAGAACTGAGTTGCAGAAGACAGTATGTAAGACAGCCGATGAATTCTAACTCGTGGTTGCCAGCGCCGAAGATAAGTAACCTGAACATATAAACGTTAATGTACAACGTCCAAATCCGTAATTCAAAATTAAAAAATAAGTTCGTTTTGTCAATTTAACACATACCTATTACAAGTAACTTTATGCAGCGCTTCCAGCACTGACATTTGGTCGGCAATGGATTCAGTAGAGCGGGACAGCAAGAATAGTATCGTCCTATTCAAGCAGTGGTGAAGTCCTTCTAAAGATATTACTGAAGACTTCTTCTTTGCTTGCGTTATCAATTTTACTATGAAGTCGAACACCTGTTGAGAATTAGTTTTAGAAATTAAGTCAGTGTTTCGTTTTTAAAACTTGAAATAAATGGTTTGTGTTCATGTATTATTTACTTTAATGACGTAACTGAGAACTTCCTAATCAATTGGACCACTAAATTTAGATAGCTTACAATATTGTAGATATTAGAAGGGCTGGCGATTACTAATAATATGTAATATCCTCGCGAGACTTGGTGTGCTATTAGGAGGTACATTATCAACACAATTTAATTTAAACTATATTTTAATGTATGTAAAGTTCATTTTGATTAGTTTCAAAGTTGAAACTGGCACATAAGAGCAAAGGATATTCAACTGTATTCACTTGCTGGTAGATTCAAATTCCGACTCACAAAAATCTCCCTGTTTGTAATAAAGTGGACCTCACGAGGTTAAAAGAGAAAGAAGTAGACGGCATTAAGACATTAAATAACTTCAAAGTCTACTTTTAAATTAGCACTACCATCTCTACAATATGACTGACGACCTGTTTACCCTAGTTGATAGATTCCGGGTATGGGCAAATAATTGTGTGATGAGCGCTAGTATTTTGTTCCAGAGTCTTGGATGTTTTCTATGCATTGTTTAATTCTCTACTTCAGCATGTTTATCGTTTTCCAGTACCCATAGCAAAAGCCTTGACTTTAGGACTAGATCATTTTCGTGTGAGATTATCCCTTGATATTTATTTATTTGTGTAAATCTCACACATTCTTACCTCATGAGGATCCCTAGACAACTGTCCTTGCCACAGTTTATCAACCAGCCTCGCAGCGAGATAACAAACGTTAGATATATTAGACTCCGAACCAAACAGTTCAGTATTTAACAAATTTTCCATCAGGGTCGTCAGAACGTCCGTTTGGAACTCGATTTGCTGTTGACTTGTCGAATTAGGCGGCGATGCGTCTAATACTAGATCGATTACCTGTAAAGAAAGAAACTGTTAAAAGCGATCCTTGACTGAAGATAACTTGTCAAGTTTAGTAATGTGCAAATGAATTGCTTATGTTTTGGTTATTCATATACAGACGCAAGTGATTTTGGTTTAGGATTGCTTTTTCAACCGTAACATAAAAACATTTGACAGTCAAATGGCAAAAGAAAAGAGCTATCATTAACAGTGATCTGATTTCCGGATGCAATTCGCGGAATATCGAGTCGTTATCTCAATATGGACGGGACTCTAAACCCGCGACCGCGTTCGTATAAAAAATGCTGTTATTGATATACGTATTTTTAACTGTCTATGAATGAATATTAAATATTCAGCGCAAATCGTAAAAAGCCGCCTTTTTTACACTTTACAGCCAATAAAAAAAAACATTGATATAAAGACTTACCTATGTTATTACTTTTGTACTTAGTCGTGATGTTGTTTGCGATTTTTTAAAGTATGTACTTATTACTAATTAATCTGCCAAGATTATTGTTAAAGACAAATATTAAAAAGATTTTTAACAATCATGTAAACATTTATTTCAAAATTGTATTTGTATTTTCAATTGATATCATTTACAATAAAATAATTTAATTATCCTCCAACAAAAACATAAGTCCCGGAATCCCGGGATATAAGTATCCATATTAGCATAATGTTTGAGCCTATTCACCAAGTGTTGCACCGGGAAATCCGATCACAGATATTTACTCATATTTCTTAGTTTCCTGCGGTTGAAAAATCTGCCTCTAGCCTACAAGCAATACAGGGCGCACGTAATCGCCGCTAATTTCACAGCCATTATGTTCATAAGCACATACAAAACATATTAACGGTCAAATACGCAACTTGCATTACGCTATTAGCACGTACCTACTATTCTGCCGTAAAACCAAAGATGATGGCTAACTGCAATGTAGTATTCGAAGCATTCTATACTCTATTGGGAACAACATTAAATTCAAAATGGTTATACTATTAGAATTCAGTTAGCTGCCTTCTTTGGTATTACGGTAGTATTCTGACTAGTTCAGGCGCGACCGACCTACGGGGTTACAGATGTTAGCGGGGACCAAAAATGTGTCAATACTCGTCTAAATCCGACTCAAACGACAATTTGAGATCTGGGGGCAATTTTTGAAGCCCACCGACGAAAAATGACTAACTTTAAATCAATTTCTGCAGCGTTTTTATCTACGAGCGGTTCCAACTTTTGGATTAGATATGATAAAGGCGTTATGATATTAAATACAAAAGGTGAGCTCGCTCGTAGATTAAATTAGTGCACAAATTGTTTTTTAAGTTAGTAACGGTGAGCTTCAAAAATTGCCCCCCTGGGGTACGATTGTTGAATGTCACCGACAAAAAAATACTAACTTTAATAATATATGCAGCGATTTTATCTACGAGCGGGCCCTCCTTTTGGATTTCATATAATAACGCCTTTATCATATCAAATCCAAAAGGTTGGTTGATTTTAAAGTTAGTAGTTTTTGGTCGATGAGATTCAACAATCACTTTCTAAACTATTCGGTTGCGTCCTTGCCGGAGGATGATGTCAAAATTCGAACAAGTTCAAACTCGTTGGTTGATCGGGCATTGTCGGACATCCTCGGACAAAGTAGGTTCTAGTGAAAACAACGTCCCAGTATAGTTCAGCCGATGGCGAACCGTTAAGGAGCGGGCTTTGGAGCTAGCAATCGCCCCACCCTATATTTGTCTCTCCACGGGAAAGTCGCGCACGAACTTGTCGGTGATACCTACAGCTAATTACTAGAATTACTTCAATTAGTATGTGCGGTGATAGTAAGCCGAACGTGATTATGAATGCTTGTACATACACGATCATGGTAAATGGTCGAAAAGCCACAGAAAAGAGAAGTCACATAGATTTGGAATTCAAACAAAAATTGCGAGAAGTGTTCTACGGCTTTTCAATACGGTACTTTGAAAAATGTTTTATATTATTCCTATCTATATATAACAAGGATACCAACAATGTGGCAAAACACTAAAGCGTTTACTTCACAAACAGAAATTGTACTTATCTTAACCTAACAAGGTCGGGTGGTCAAACCCGATAAGTCGATATAAGTTGTTGTGTCAAAATTGTCATAATCACAGACAGACATGCCAGTTTAAATTAGAATAAACATATTATTTAGATTTCGGGTTTGACCACCCAACCCTCGAAATGCTTGAATGAAATAATGACCAAAGTACGAGTAACGCGGTTGGCAAAATAACAACAGTTAAAATGATAGTCTTTCGAATTTCTAATTAAACTCCTTCGGCTCCGTGCGAACTAAGGTGCAGCTGTTACCTTTCTAGATACTCCGTCTATGTGACTTTCCTTACCCATAAAAACAAGAACAATAGTATGAATATTTACGCTATAAAAGTTGGACGTCGGGGCGCTACAGGGCGTACAAAACATTGACGGTGGCACAGAGTCAGCGGCGGTCTACAAACAACAGTCAAGCGCTAAGGTCAACTAATAAACTAACCTAAATAACAAAATATGCTAGCCTTATCTGTTTAAAGTGTAAATGGTCAGGACCTCGGGACACTTGACTAGACAGGAAGACCGTCGGTGGACAAGGGCAATTTCGGAGAGGAGGCTTAAGCTGGGTACTGACTAGCAGCTGCAACTGTATCTGTAGCAGTTACAGTAACGAGCTTCTAGAAGAGAACATGCTCGCGTACCGAGTATATATGACGATGTTGCGTGATACAATTAAAGTTACGACTCGCTAGTGAGACTCGGCTTTAGACAATGGAAGCGGTCAGATGATCTGAAAGGAGATGGGGAAGGCGTTGGATGAGGCAAGCATAAGACCGGACAGTGGCGCAAGAGAGAGGGCTATGCCCTTCAGTAGGTTAATCCGGGCTGATAGGATGAATAGGAATTATCTGTTATTGAGACATTTGAATTTGATAGAAAGTTACAAATGCATACTTTAACCAAAATAGGTTTAGTGCGTTTATGAATCTGTGAGGGTGTAAATTTACACACGTACATAATGTCGCGCGCAAGGTCGATTTGAACTATCTATGCTAAAGAATATTACTTTCTAGATTGTAACTTCGTGTTGACTCTGTGTTATAAGCGTGGACATATTGTATAATTTTAATTAATAACTAATCCAAGCTTCTCGAAAGATTCATCTGTTACTATGTGCTTTACAACAATCATGCATTTCAACACGTCATGCCTTGCGCATTTTGATAATACTCTAATATAGCATAGCAATTAAAACAAAACAAGATACTCATTGAAAAATAAGGAAAAAAAACAGTAAACGAACAGGGATCAACAAGATTACGAAATCGCATAAAACTAAAGAGCCTTCATATTTAGAATCATATAATCGTAATGGGAATCTCCTAAGAGACTTAGAATTCCCCATTAAGACTTGGAAAGGCTGAGAAGCGCAACCTCACAGTGACAAGCGTAATAATTTAAATTTGTTAGCTAGTCGCTGCTGAGTTTGACACACAGCTAGGCATTTTTACACAAATCAATCAAACAGTTTCCTAAGAATGAGGAATTTTGATTACTATATATCTAATACAAGAAAATACGTCCTAAAACAAGAAAGTCGAGGCGGGGCTCTAAAGACAGTTAACCCTTGCCGCCGCAAACTTTCAAGTAACTTTAACCTTTTCAACGCCATATATCCGCACTACTGGTTCAACGCCAACGACGGACATTTCCGTCATGGTTGACAGCGCAAAATAGATCTGAGTATCTATGAGACAAGGTCGATATTAGCTTTCAGTAGGTGACATCTTTTGTATTTGACATAGCGTTGAAAAGGTTAGTTCAGAAATTCGGTATTCGGTATTAACAGAAATTTTGAAAAATGTACTGTTTACTAGAAAAAAAAACAGTTCCTGATGTATCTTTTAATGCGAATCTATTTCTTAACTATCTAATTCTTACAACGCCTTACTACTTACGGGTGCATTCTTCCCGGTCACATTCAGCGGTAGTGAGTCCAAAACAATGACGCGTAGAAAGTCCATCACACCGGCGCGCGCGGCGTGCTGAGTCAAAGCAGCTGATCCGGACACTATGACCACTTCCTTCTCGGAGCCGGGCGTAGATGCGCCGGAGTCTTCGCCGCTTTCGCAAATCGCTAAACAATGGAGGCGGTATTTTTTTAAGTGGCGTCTGGTGCTTCATAGCTTTTAGTCGGTAATGTGTAACGTTTGATAGCTAATATTGGCGATAAATTTTTCACTTTAATTGTTTACGTATATTTAAGAATGTAATAGTCACCAATATTAATATTTTGTGCATCATTACATTAGGCTCAATATAGGGTGTCTTGTCATTTCACCAAGAAACGTTTCACAAACTTAT
Organism: Acleris holmiana; assembly: GCA_949316455.1. NCBI lineage: Eukaryota > Metazoa > Arthropoda > Insecta > Lepidoptera > Tortricidae > Acleris > Acleris holmiana. Next base: position 16,431,867 of record OX438765.1, on the reverse strand, counting down.
CATTTTACAAACCGCTTTTTATCCAAAACTGTAAATATCTTAGGATTAATTTCAGGCCCGTTGTGTAGAACCCTATGGGTATTTATATATTTATATTTTTTTATGTTAAGGAGAAGGCACCCGAGCACTCAGGCCACCTGATGGTAAGTGGAATCTGAGACCCATAGACATTTGAATTCTCAAGACTATAATCCTAAGACCTCAAATGCGTTGCCAACCCTGAGGACTAAGATGGAATGCCTCTATGCTAGTAATTTCACCGGTTGTCTTATCACCACACCGGAACACAACAATGCGAACACTGTTGCTTGGCGGGGTTAGGTTAGTTTTACAACAATCCTGAAACATTCACAGTTTTGGAAAGAAGCAGTTGGCCAAATGATGTGAAACGTTTTTTGGTATAGCATTAGTGAACCCTTAAAAAGATAACACAACTATATTACTGGAAAAATAAGAGCATTTTAATATTTTTGAACGCAGCTTTCAATGAAGGAATCACGCACTTCTCCGCGCTACATACAGAGCGTTAACTGTTAAAACCATCTTCGGGTTGTAATACTCATTCGCTCTCGTTCGCTCATATGCGAGTCTGACCGACTTGCCTGGACCCGAAAGCCGGCCATGCGCGAATGCTTTGAACTATAGTCTTCTTCTATCTCTGTCGGGACTGACGACTTCTCCTATTGATTTCAAATTATAAATATAAAAATGGTTGCCTTTTGGTAATACTTACGCATGTGAATATCATCCGCAGTGTAAGGAGGGAATAGAGTTGACGCCAACGCTGTTAAAACCTCGGCGGTCATCATTATCGTCACGAAATCCGGCAAAGTGTTGTACAAGGAAAACAGCACCTGCAACCACGCAGTAATATCAGCTGGAGGCCATAAACTCGGTGGACCGAAGAGCTAGGAGCCCCATAACGCCCTCCTAAATAAAAAAGATACATGTGCAATTTGATAGTCAATGCAAATTTAACCCCACGTCTAAAGAATTTTACTAACACATACGCCCTTTTTTCTTCGGAGGGCAGCATAGGCGTAAAGTTTGGAACATCGGCGTAAAGTCGCTTGTTTATCGGTTTTTTACAAGGTGTATTATGGTGAGTGTACCCAGGGTATTACATGACCTTATCCCGCCTTCCAATTTCTCCCATCGGTCATCAGGACGCCGGGAGCCCTCCCGGGCTTCCATCCGCGTTTGGTGTTTTTGAGGCAAGAGTGAATAGGCTTTTTTCGGGGTAAGCGTACCACTTTCGACCTCGTCGTCACTTAACATCAGGTGAAACGCAAATTCACTTTTTTTAGTAACTTTAAATAAACATACATCCAATCATTCAATCCACGAAAAACCGCCTAACCCCAGGTGAACCCACCGCAGTAGAATTATAAATGTCACTAAATTTATACCAAAGTGTAGTAACTCTTTAATAACGAGAAGTATTAACTTCGGAATACAACCCTTTCAAATAAAAAAAACGCATGGAAAACCGTTCACCCGTCCGCGCCAGACTTACACGAATATATATAAAGGCTTAACACGCCCGCTTTTAGAAAGACTAAATTACCAGAGATTGAAATATCTTGCACCAGTAATCGATTCAATTCAAACCTGCTTTATAAGCATCATTGTAACTTATATGTATTAAGTAAGCCAATTTCAACCTACTTCCAGTGATAGGTTTTATTCAAGAATACTAATGACAATAAGGACCCTTTCACAGGCAGTGGATAAAAAACAGCTGTAGTAAAAAATAACTACTAGCTGTTTAGCAACTTGCCTGTATAATAGCGACAGGATGGTCTGCCAGCCACTCCGGTATGGCCGCCGGGTCCGCATGTATCAACGCCCTCACGGCCCCCAGCAGTATGACCACCGCCTCAGGACACGGCGTGATCCTCGCGGCCACAGCAGCCGAGGACTGCCTCGAAGGTGCCGCGGCACCCCAAGCGGCCGCCCAAACACGCTCAACTGACACAGTTCTATCTGATCCCACGCTACGCATAGGCTGTCCGAGGGTTAGACCGAAAAGGAGATAGTAGAGCTCTGGAATGTCCAGGTGGGATAATACTAGCCTGGAAAGAGATAGATATATGTAAGCAGTAATCATTTTGACCAATGTTAGTGACCGCTCTCGATTTAAAAAACAAAAGCAGGAATGTAGGGTACTTGAAACTATGTAATAAAAAAAACAAGCTAAGTCCGAGTCTGACGCGTACACGAAAGGTTCCGTACCATTCTTGTATGGAGGGTCCCCTCAATTTTGTTTTTATAGCAGCAAGCAGTCTACCTATTACGGTTCAAGAGATACTGGCATACATCGATTGTTAAGATCGAGCAAAAACCGCAAAAAGATCCGTTTCTTGTATGGGGGCCTCCTTAAATAATTTTCATTACGCAATACTGCCGTGGTACCAAAGAAGGTGGTTATCTGCATAGCTGTAGTATAAGCATTTTAATTTTAATGTGGTAATCATACATACATACATAACATTACGCCTTCATTCCCAGTGTGGGGTAGGCAGAGCTACAGAAATACCAACAACTCTAAAAGACTTGTTGATAATTCTGTAACCACATTTTGTACAAGTAGGCTAAGTTGTTTACCAGTGTATATTAGTGACAGGTATGGTTACCAATAGAGTATAAAATGCTCCGACTACTACATTGCAGTTAGCCGCCTTCTTTGTTACTACGGCAGAATAGAGATTCACACTCTTGTGAACATTTCAACTGTCTACCTATTTATTTTTATGAGATAGAAATAAGCTGGAAAGCGAAGGCTTAGTAATAGAGTCCCGTCTCAACCTTATGGGTACGGAACCCTTAAAACTAAGAGTTGCTACGATGTCACTTAATCCTCATGTCCGTCAGGACAGCTAACCAGTTCCGGCCTCTTTTTCCCAAAGTCAACACTGACAAAATACGTGACGTTTCGGTGTACATTGCGTATGTTACATGAATACCAGAGATAACAAAAGTCGTCAACTTTGCGATGTGTACCGACTTGTCACCTGTAAACGGATATGTTCTCCTGGTAAACACGCAAAGCTACCGAATTTTTACCTGTCACCTGTCACTTAGCTTTAGTCATAGCGAAGCAGAGCAAATACACAGCTCCACGATCACTTCCGTATGATGGAACAGCTGCCGTCACACTACTGACTACTGCTGAAAGTTACCAGGAGAGCATGGCGAAGCCGGAGCTGTGCAGTAGCGCCATGTGCAGGTGCGAGTGCGAGTGCACGGCCGCGGCCATCACCACGCCGGCCTGATGCGACGCCGCGATCACTTCTGTGTGGCGGAGCCAGCCGCCATTGCCGAGGCCTTCGCGGAACCTGTGTAATCAATCAAACGCTGACTAAGTCATGTCGTCCTGGTATCGAAACATGAAAAGTTAGCTTTCTGACAAGCTAGTTTGAAAAACCGGAGCATATCGGTAACAACCTTCGGTCTTATTTGTGCATCTCTCTTACTCGCTCTTATACGCTCTCATGCAAGTCTTACCGACTACCCGAACCCTAATAAGCCGGCGTCATGCTCCCCTCGTGTTAAGTTGCGTTATGCGCTGAGAGAATAGGTCATCACGCGAACGCGGTTTGATTTGTATAAAATCATGTTACCTTTGCATTATAGCAGACTGCTGCCCCTGACCCGAGCAAAGAATCACCAGTATCCTCAACGCCCAAAGCACAGTCGTGTGATGAACGTTTTCCTGTATAAAACTCAGCAGCCAATCCATTCCCAACACCCTTGAGATTTCCTCACACACTATAGTATTTACTAGATTTCGTGCAGTGAATAGCAATCCATGCAAAATGTTAAAACATTTGTTTCTCAGTATGACTTGCTCGCCTTCGCACTCCTTTTCACAATCGCTTTCTTTTAAGTTTAGTCCTTTTTCAGTTTGAGACGGTAAAGGGAGAGTATAAGCCATGAATTGACCCAAACATAAAAGGTCGCTTGGTCTCGGCTGGCCTCCTAGTAACGCAGCGAGCAATTGTATAAGAACATTCTTTGTGCTAACGACTTTTACATCATTTATTATGTAAAGCAGCTTCGAGACGAGTTGCAGCTCGCGCATTGTGCGTAAATTGTGCGTTTTGTGCGCGGTTTCAGTAGCGAGTTCCAGTAAATGTTCTAGAAGCGACTTTATCAGGCCACCGGGAGCGCCAAGCCACACTTCCAACTCGCAAATGAGATCCTGAAACGAAGTTAGGCAAAACTAATAAAACATACATCACGAGATCTTTCCTAAAATAACAAAACCGAAAACGTATGCACTTGGAGTTACTAACCTGAAATGCTGTTAAGTTTGGTATGGACGAGGTTTCCTTTTGGCTGTCAACTGTTCCGACCAGACCGAATATGAGGTGTAGTATATGGGAGTTCAACAGTTGTTTTTTCCTCTTTAGCAACATGGCGAGGGTTTGGTATCCTTTCCGCCGGTCCATCTCAGCCTGAGCCGCTTTGTTGGAGCGAACCACGCATACGAGCGCTTTGACGCCAGCGTATAAGCACTCTACGTCTTGCGCCATAGCGATAAGACCTAGCAGGACGGAACATCCGCCTACTGTATCAATCTGTAACGCAAATCCATAATATTATAAATGTGAAAGTAACTTTGTCTGTCTGTTTGTTACGCCTTCGCGAGTAAACCGCTGAACCGCTTTCAATGAAATTTGTCATGGGTCAGGGTAAGTTATACCCACAAGTAGCGATAAATGACTTCTACGAGAATGGAGGCTCCAGAAACAGCCAGTAGCCAGTAGGCAAAATATAATTTGGAATAAAACGAGGATGTTATTTGAAATGTATTTAGAAACATGGTAACACGTATGAAATTATCAACAAGTCTTTTTAGAGTTGTTGGTATTTCTGTAGCTCTGCCTACCTGGGAATGAAGGCGTAATGTTATGTATGTATGTATGTATTTAATTTCCATGCTTTTATTGTAGGTGGTGTTCAATAAAGAATATTTGTATTGTATTTTACTGTACAAACCAATTTTAACTATTCACATAAGATCAATTATTTTAGACTTAATATTACCACTTACCATAATCGCAGCCGGTTTCGGGCAGAACACTCTCACACCCAAATAACCAACGACCGTTCCCCCCAAACACCTCGCCGGTCCCATCAAATGCCCCGCAGAATTATGCAATATCCTTATAGGCGTCGCGTTTTCATGCGATGACATCCCTAATTGCTTAGCAATCGCTTTATTATCGTTTTTACTGTACACTTTTCGTATTTTAGCCAGTGTTAGCTGTGTCATGGCCCGAGCATTGATGCCGAAGACTACTTTCTCTTCGGCTACTAAAGGCTGCATTGGTTCTTGGTTGGGACCAGGAGGTGACGGCGCTTGGAGCGTTCCGATATAGTGGGGTCCTAGTTGGTAGATTAATGATACTGTCTGAGCTGGTAGTACCTGAGGAAAGAATAAGGAAATTTAAAAAGCTGGCCAAGTGGACACGAAGGTTTCCATGCCAATCATGTAATTTAAAAAAGTGTTTTCTTTTTTAGAGGCAATAGAAATTCACACTATGCGAAAATTATAACCATCTAACTTAATTCATGAGATATAGCCTGCTGACAGACAGACGGACGGACGGATTAGTAATGGAATAGGATCATATTGGCACCCTTTGGGTACGGAACCCTAAGAATGGTTACACTGATAAAGAGTCCACATTTCTAAAGCAAACATAATACAAAAACCAGTAAGAAAATTTATTATATTTATTATAAATATTATATATTATAATTATTTTTAGACTTACATCTTCAAGCAGAGTGGCGGGCCCTTGACGCCACACAAGACGCGAGTAGCGACGCCACTGTGGCGGTGTGCCAAGCACGCAGTACACGCTCGACGCGCCCGAGAGCGTCGCCGCGCCGCCGCCAGGGTTAGCGCTTACGTAGTGAAGCTTGCCGGAGTGCATATGTTGACCTGTTAATATGATCAATATTGTCAATGGACTATTTATTTTAAGAACATAAATCGTATCAGGGAGCAAATAAGACATAGCCAGCTGGCAAAGACAATGGAGTCAGAAATATATTATATTCTCTAAACCAATGGATTGAACGCAGAGATTAAATGAACCTACACGCTCTCCAGATTTTATCCCAGTACCGATGACGTCAAAATGACGAAATTATGTCCACAGGTGCTATAATTTAGCAGGTGTTTTGATATCAACTGGCACAAATAAAAATAGTAATTTATCATAATTAAATACAGCTTAATTTCAATCAAAATACAGATAACAGCCGAAGCGTAATTTCTTTATCATTTATTATAAAAAATCGCAAATTGAGTCAATACTCTTTCATGCATGTCAATTCGGCGAGTATTGTTCAAAATAATTAATTTTATCTATAATTTTAATCATCCTATTATGCAAATTGTCGGCACTATATGTGCGACCCCAGTAGGGCTAGACAAATTGCATTCGACAATCGTTAGCGATTATGTTTCGATTGAAAAATATATGGAATTGATGTAGGCCACGGAGATAGTACCACGTGACTATCTCGGTGGCTTACGTCAATTCCATACATTTCTCTATCGAAACCAACTCGCTAACTATTGTCGAATGCAACTTGTATAGCCCCACTGGTTAGTATGAAACATGACTTAAACATGGGTTTTCAATCACGCACGTTGGCTTAAATGTAACTAGATCTCTTTTAATTATGGGTTTGAAACGAAATATTGTACGTGTAGGAGCTTAAAAAAACAAAAGAACTCGAAAGACAATAAGTTACCACTTTCTATTGCTGCACCGAGGTTAGAGGTCCGTTCATATAGACGTGAGTATACAGCTGACAAGTTAAAAGAAACGCATGAAACTCACCATCCAAATAGAGCGAGAAGGAAGAGTTTTTCAGCACCGCCCGGTTGAGCACCAACACTAGGTGGTGCCACTGGCCCTCATGCTGTAAATCTGGGCACCACACTCGCGCGCCGCACTCGCCCGAACCCTCGGGTTCCCACTCACCAACGTCTATAAAAAAAAAGTTGGTCATGGGCACATCCAACCATGCCTAGGACTATGGTCGGATTTTTAATCTCACAGAAAAAATGTAAACAAAGGTATTGCCGCTAACGAAAAACATTTGCAGCATTCAAAATATTTATACTTTCCACATTTATAAGAAATTGGCTTGCTATAAAAAATCTATATATTTCAATCAACATGAAAGAATTTTATTTGTTAGTGACGTACTTTATTTTGAAATAAACTCTTTGTTACATTCATTTAAAACGAGAGTACTCTTTTTCTATGCATAATTTATTTATTGCAATGGTATCACTGACTCGATACACCCGTGTCAACAAGTTGAGGGCCGCTTGATTGATGTGAGACGTCACTAACACTCGCTTCACAATTCATGCTCCCGTCGTAATCGCTTTCCAGTGACTTTGTTAATTGTTCTGTTAAATTTTAATTATTTCTCAAATTTATTTTTAATATCACTGTTACAGCGAAATGATAACTTAATATTATTTATGTTGCTGGCCCGAACTTTGAGATCCCCTGAAACGGCACTTTACCAGTGACATAATTTTGTTTACATTTTTTCTATGAGATTAAAAATCCGACCATAGACACACCTGTTTGTAATTACTGAAGACGTTACTACTGGATTTGACTATTGAATTATATATACTAAAGACGAGGCAGTATGGCCCATAGTCTTAGCCTGTCCGAATGTACAAATAAAAAAATAAAAAATAAACCATCTGCTCTGCTAAGACAAATGGCGGTATCTCAGACAAAACTCCTGTAGCAAATGCAACCTTATTACTAACGGCTGAGGATTGAATCTGCTTTGGGTATTGAATTTGAGATACTACCTATTGCACTCCCGGACCGTGTTGCACCTCTCATCTTTTACTTTTCTTTGGATAAACATTTTTTGTCGGTAAGTTACCTAATTGTAGTTTCGATTTAACAAATCTTGGTCGCACTGTACAACAGATATTTAGGGGTCGGTACTTTTGACCAAAGTACGTTTGACAAACGTATCATTTCGCAATAACGTATTTGTACTTAAACCATTACATATTACCATACATCGTTATCGCGGGTACAAAAACGATTTGACAGTACAGAAAGATTATGAAAAACAAGCAATAACAGACACGAAACTCATTTTGAGGAACATCTATGCCTACTGCTACGAGTTTAAAATGTATCACACATTAGGTATTTCTAATACCCAACCTCCATACTTGACTTGAGTACCAATACAACTTAAATAGATTAACTATGCAGTCGCAATACAAACTCTTTAATAATTTTTCCTATTTGACATTGTCATTTGTCAGTAACTACATTATCAATTATCCGACCTGATAACTGTGTGTAATATATTTATTGCCGAGTGCTTTTAAAATGCCGCGAAGGAAAAAAACGTGCGAAGAATTTGTAGAGTTGTGGACAAAGGATTATCCTGAATTACAGGCTCGCGATACAAAATTATATTGCACTAAGTGCAATGTTAGTTTCCCCCAGAACTTCTATGGAACGACATTTCAACTTGGAAAAGCATACATCCGTCAAAAAAGATTTTAGGATGGAATTGACCAAATTTATGGTAAACTGTAATATACCATGGTCTCAGTTAGAAAATCCCATATTCAAAAATTTTATCAGTATTTTGTTAAAATTGTTAAAAAAAGACGTTAAAATATAATTAAATTTACTTATTTCCTATGTATAAACTTGTTAACTAAACAGATGGAAACATGACAACAGTTTAACCCATAACCCTTTGCGGCTGTATTTTTTATTGATCTTTTCTAGAGAAAACTCTCCACATGTAAAGAGCTTCTTAGATGTTTAGTAGCTGTAGGCAGAATACGTCCGTTTCTACCAAATAGACATTCTGTTTTATCTGCTCTTTATCTGATTGGTAATTGTACCCGCGATAACGACGTATGCATATTACATATATTACATGACCTTTTTAAATATATTAGGTAAAGTTTCACAAAAAAAAAATGGAAAAAATGCGGCGGGAAATTTGTTTGCAAAATGAAAGTATGTAAGATGATTTGCTAAAACATTCGAGAACCAAATAATTACAATGAGACGTTGTTCTCGACATGGAAACAATAAAAAAGCAACACTTACTATGAGGAACCATAGTCTCCTGCGTCGACACTATAATAGACTTATCCCTCGCCGACAAAACCACCGCCAAGCATACCAAATGGTCGTCTCTACTGTTGTTGATATTCCGCACCAACGTCATCAGTCGAACGCAGTGTGGGTCTACGCGGGGATCCGAGTACTTTTCCACGCAAATCCAGGTAGAATAAGTTAGTCCAGTTTGAGGCGGAAACACTCGGTCACCTGTAATATTTATTTTGATGTCAAATCCACCGATACAAGATCTGAAAATTATGTAGGACAACTGAAAGTAAGACTGACCACATATTGTAAGAAAATATTGACAGAAAAAGCATGACTATGAAAGCGAAAGTGTGCGTAAGTTAGAATATGTGTAACCTCTTCACGCTGAAATGTCTGGAAGGATTTGGATGAAATTTGGACTGGATATAGTTTATTTCCTGGATTAACACGTAGGCTTCCTTTTATCGTAAAGAACCACAAGTCCGGTGGACGTAGTCGCGGGTAGATGCTAGTTATCCTAGTCTCGTCATTACCAGCAAGGTGTTAAACTTCGAAACAGAGAACCTTCCTGGTAGCTTCAAATTCCTACACACAAACATCAAAGGTAAGGCAAGCTCTTACCAGACCCGATCCCTCCAAGAGTGGCGTTGTCCTGTGTACCAAGTGCATTGAGGTTGGCCGACTGAGGCGCTATGCTAGGTAAGTAGAGGCACCCAAAACCCTCCGCCGACATATCGAACTCCACAAACGGCGGTAGCGTGCATGAGTTCTGGGATCTACGATAAAAAATACACCTTATATCTTTGCACAACTTCTGCAACTTATGTTCATCTATGGTGTAGACTCTTTAATGTTCTTAATGTAAAAGCAACATATTAAAAAATAGCACAGCAATTCTCAAAACTTTACGAGCAATATAGCTTGAGTGCAGGTCGATTCACAAGAGCCGCCATAAATAGAATGAACGAAAGTTTAACACCAGGGCCCGTATAACGGTCCCGTTTATCATATATACTATTATAGCGGTGGATAAAGCATCCGTCACTCTCGCACTGCACTTGACAGAAAGTAACGGATGTTTTTTATTCACGTTTAGTCACGCGATTAACACGGCCATAATTAGCCCCCAGAGAGACAATATGCATATCGCTAACGTTAAGCGGCCTACGCGATACATCGCCAGCACCAATTCGATTGAAATTCTCCCCTAGCGTCCTAAGTCCGAGGTCGGCCCAATAGGGGCGCCCTTAGGCATGCTAGTGTAAAACCCATTTATAGCGTGGACTCCCATCAGGAGTCCGCCCTCTCAGAGGCTAACTACGTAGGTCCGTCAAAAAAAAAAAAAAAAAGAAAAAGAAAAAAAACTGCCTTTTCGCCGACAAATCTTTGACCAATGCATCGTTTTGCAACCTATTCATTAGCAAACCCTCTTTTTTGTATCTACAAATATTTCGTGATTTTTATAAAACTAACCTAATCTAATCTAATAGGGTGGTCCTGAAATAAATCCAGAATTATTTACAGTTTCGGAAAAAAACTCGGGTTGTCAAATGATATGTTTGTAAAAATAATAATTTGTGAAACGTTGGTTATAAAATGATAGGATCCCCAGCTAAGTCCATGAGGATACATATTTGCCATTTTTTGTTAAGTTAGTTACCTATAGTCCCTCGGAGTAGTCATGGAGACCAAGGTCTTGATCCTGGTCAGCGGCACCGGCCCCCCTGGCTTGCAGACCTGCCCCGGTTCGGGTGCGATGCAATTCAATGGATTACCCATCCTTAGGAACTCCCTGGAAATCAAAATGTTTTTTAAATGTTGTGGTTTAAACATCATAAGAAATTGACACGGCGCTTGCGTCGTTATGGCAAAAAAAAAGAGCGGTAACGAAGCCAAGTACAACACTTTCAAAGGAACATCAACATCAAGTTTGAAAAGTCCGTATAGTTGTTTGCAGACTTTATTAGTCGACTTTGATCGACGATTTATCGACCATAATTAAAAATAAATACCTGAGCTCCGCGGGTCGAAGTGCGTGCGCTGCAAGTCGTTCCAGCATGTACATAGCAGGCGCATGCAACGCATGCTTCTCTGCACGCAACGCTGCGCCGCATACGCGAAGTACGGTACCCGCTAGGCCAGCGCCACACATAACTTGCTGGTTGCGCTCGCTGCAAAAAACAGCTCAGAATTAGGAAGAAGACATGGACTGCTATGGTCCGGTAAGTTCGTGGACAATTGTTACGCAAAGCCCCGCTCAATCTAGGCACGAGAATTCACAATCCATTTTAATGGATTGACCGTGTTGTATCCGTAGCCTGGCCACCTTACTCACCATACCTTATCACTGTACAATTTGAAAATGTCTATTTCGAACATCATAATATAACTAAGTTTAATACTGGTTATATCGAAACTTTCCACCGACCTTCGTACAAGACTTTTCAGCACATGCGCCAGGTAATCTCGCAAGGCTCTCGCGTGAGATTGATGCTCAGCGGGGCGGGGCAAAGCCGGCAATAGTTTTGCCAGTACTATTACTACCCCGGAGTGGACCACCCACGCCTCACCGGAGGACGAGCCTGTTGATAGGTTCAGTGGAGCCGTGCGACCCGCTGGCTTTGACTAGAAAAAAAATTGTGAGCCGTCACGGGACGCCTGGCAGATGTGAAACATCGAAATTACTTTGTACAAGTTATATGCATAGCAGAACATTTTACAACAGTAATTATATATGACACAATGAAATGATAAAGCATTATAAATATTTTTCATAAAATAATGATTATTTATTACAAAATTATGCATTTTTATTAAAAACAAAATACAAATTAAAAAAATTCTAAATTTAATTATAATTACGACAACTCCATTCTTTTATATAGCGTGGCGACGCGTCGCCACGGCAAGCGTTGCCACGCCAACGATCAGTTTCATACCTCGGCTATAGATGTTTCACATCAAAAAAGTAAGCAGTTTCGCTTTCCTAAGTTAGAAATACATTGTTTCGGAAAATTTAACAATGGTTCTTAAAAAGATCGCGTATCAAACAATCCTGATTACAACAGTTTTAAAAAAAGACAAAAATTTGGAAAATCAAACGGTTCGGTAGGAAAAATTCGGACGCTAGTCCGAATTATTATAGGTAACCAGCGTATATGACAACTTTAATAACCTTTAACCTTCGTGTAGTAAAGTTAACGGAAAAAGGTGGCCACTCTTTTCCGCTAAGCACTCAAAGTTTCATTGTTATTAAATTATCTCATAACCTTATGTTAATTATATGATCAATAAATAATTTAATTATGTATTCATTTATTCAACAAAAACCACTCTTCAATTTAAATAAAACACCCTAAGTTGATTAGGCAACACAACAACAGTAACGAGGGTGCCACTGGACGTTCAGGACAGTCTTAAATAGTCAGTGAGAATACTCACCTCATTGATAGCCGAGCTCTGTCTCGATAAGCTGGGTGACTTCACATTCAGCGAACCACAAAACGTCGGTTTATCGAAAGAGTCCAATGCTACGTCGTACAGCATCCTCAGTACGATACAAGCGTGAATGAATACCACTGGGATAGTTGTGGGGAAACTGTAATAAAATACAACCATAAGAAGATATTGAATCAAGAGGAAGTATCAAAAAACTTCTTACTATCCTATAATAGCTCACAACGCGAGTGTTGTTTACATAAATAGTTAATTACTCATAAGTGTAAGATATGCACGCTACATGAAGGAAACCCTAGCTTTGTCATTTTATCGAATGTCGCTGTATCATTTCATCGAAATCTATCTTCTGCTAGAACCATAATATTTTCAGGGTATCTTAAATAGTAATTACTATAGGTTAGAATTGTGACTACCAAAAAAAAAACTCATGTGACGAGAAACGTCTTTCGACTAAATATTAGGTACCCTGAAAGAAAGCATGTTTAAATAATAAAAAATGTTATAGTTTCGAAAATAATCTATGGCTTGAAGAACTAGCCCTCATCAGGTCAGGTCTAGATGCCTTTATTTAAAGTTAGTTTTAGTCCAAATGAGGGGGGGCATGGCCAATGGTTATAACAGAATTATTTGAAATGAGAATAATAACTTACGTCATATCCAGAATGTTCCCTGTAAAAACTTCATGGAACACTTCATACAATTCAGTTTCTCCCGCTTCCACATCATGCAACAATTCCACGTCGTCAGTAAAGCAACCCAACTTCCGAATGGTATCTGTCAGCGTTGTCATACAAAGCTAAAAATTACCAGAATCTATGATAGAAATAATTAAGTACCTAAGATCCGACCAAAAGAGGATAGGAGACAAAAACATCATTTTTATTGCCCTTTGAAAATACAGCCTGTACTAAACGATAAAAAATCAAGGTTTTCTTGTATTTTGTCAAAATATCAAACGAATAAAACCTATAACTGTTCAGAAGACCATTCAGGTGGGCTACCCACAACATGTGTGCGCAGATTTTTTGACATTACATGTTTAATTCATCTTTACATATAAATAAAAATTAATCGCCGAAATGTATGTACGTGCATAACTTCCGAACGATTGCACCAAATTGGATAATTCTTCTTTTGTTTTGTTCGTTATTGTGAGGAAAGTCAGATATCTGGGGTATAAAGGGGGTGACGCCACTGGCAGACAGTTACTTTGACATAAAGTGTAATTTTAATGTACAAAAACTTTGATACATCGCTCCACGGGTTAAAGGCTCCCTTTTATGTACGGAACCCTAAAAAACAAGGCAAGGCCTATGATCAAGGGTTACCACTCACCTCATGATGAAATAGCTTAGCATTGGCCGGTTCGAATCTCATCGCCGTGCTAGCCGTGTAAAAAACTATATGCATTAACTGAAGCATATCTCGGTCCAACAGCTCGTTCGTCTTCAATTTGCCTTCCAGTGAACCCAATACACTGGTCACGTATACAAATCCGCTTACCTGTATAGAAAATACAATGAACATTGAATTATTACAGTGTGACTGGTCTTACGGCCGAACCCTATATATTCAAACCGCGGATAGATAAGGCTTACTTCGGGTTGAAATTTGACATTTGCCCATACAAAATGTGTCAAATTTTAATCCGAAGTAAGGCTATCTGTCCGCGGTTTGAATATAGGATTCGGCCGTTAAAAGGACCTTCGGGATCGTATGACGGCAAATAAGAGAAGTCCAAACTAGGGACGTTGCGATGCTTTGAATCTGGTTCCGATAAGTCGGAATTTCAGATTGATATTACACTTCCTGCTGCGAGTAAAGTTCCTATACTTTTTAATCTGGAATTCTAATCGGAGCGCGCTCAACAAATTTTTACCTCTACCTCAGACTTCAACATCAAACCAGCTCCGTAAGATCCCTAGTCCAAGTCCGAAGCCCGTGTAATGATATATTGCACTGTACCTACAGTAAAACCAGTGTTAATAGTACTTGGCAGTACTTTCACACTCTCTCTCTGGCATAACAAACGTACTGACAAATGTCAGAGAGAGTGTGGTAGCGATAGAAAGCCGAGTACTGTTCTTACTTTAAATCATTTTAATTGTTTGGTCGAATCTAAGAACAATGACAACATTGTCCATGTTTTTTTTGAACTACAATAAAATATAACTTATTGGATGTTACACAACAAAATTAAAGGCTTTTAATGGCTGAAACGACCAGAATAAAAAACTACACAATAAAATAATCTTTGTCAATTTATAAACTAAAGTTGTACCTTTCTAAATATAGTTCTCGTCCTATGAGAGTCCCTCAAGCACGCTAATAACGCCTTCAATATGTGTAGCTTGAGTCGTAGAGCGTCGTTCGGCGCGGCGTGCATGCCACAAAGCAAAGCCGACATGTCTTCCTCTCCTGAACCACTCACTATTAACTCTCTTATGACACCTGCCAAACAGTGTTATACTTACTTCTAGATTCTTCTAGCGCCTGGTTGACGCAACTGGTGACCAAAATGCTGGCCTTTAGGCCCGCTTCCCACCGGGACACCATAGCGGCGCAAGCAGTCGCCGCCACCAACAAAATGTATGCCGCGAT
Source organism: Acleris holmiana (assembly GCA_949316455.1). NCBI lineage: Eukaryota > Metazoa > Arthropoda > Insecta > Lepidoptera > Tortricidae > Acleris > Acleris holmiana. The sequence goes on along the minus strand of OX438765.1, from coordinate 16,416,652 downwards.
GTCCAGCCAAGCGGACACTAGGTGTGAAACCTTCCATAAATACATACCGTTTTATTTGACGGCGGTTGCGTTGCCATGGTGTCCTGGTGAGAAGCAGGCCTTACTTGGCACAAAGAGCATTGCCATTTAACTTGGCAATGCTGCCAGCACTGGTAGCGGTTTGTTAGATTAGTGTACTTTAAGTTTGTAAGATCGTTAGTTATTATTGTTTCTTTTCCACTTGACAATCATTAAATAAAACTCCTATACCAAAAAGTTCATTTTGTAAATATAAAATAGATGAGAAGATCTCACACTAGACCCTGAATCACTGTTCGAGTCCCGCGCTATATCTTTACAGTCTTACTCCTCAACAGATCGATATGAAATTTTGGGACAGAAATGTTTATAAGTCTGGAGACGGACGTAGGATACTTTTTATCCTGGGAAATCGATCAGTTCCTGAAGAATTCTGCGCAAGAGATGTCAATAACATGCCTGGAAAATAGTAATCTATAGGTTTTATCACTCCAGAACTTACCCAGTGCCTTACTCCTGCAAGACTCATGCACAACCATCCCATGAACACATTTTGCCCCCCCACAATCTCTGAATACGTTGCAATTATTTGTATTCCCATTAAGCAACGCTGTTAGACCTTCCATCACCAAAGACCCCAATTCCTCTTCCTCTATATCAATTTTAGGGTCTTTTATCAGCGAGTCTTGTCTCAAAGACAATCTCTTTCGCCTCTCAGGCGCTATAGGGTCGCTAGAAGCCTTAGAATCTCCTTCTTTCTTAAGTTTCTCCTCTTCTAAAATCTGTTTGTCTTTCAAAAACACAGCGTAACGCGAGAGGCATGTAACAAACACTTCCAGCATACCAACTTCTCTGTAGACATCTTTGAATATTGCATTATGCCTGCAAACATGACATCCACGTGTGAAAATCACGAGGTTTACCATAGAAATTAACACAAATCTATAAAAATAAACACTCACTTCAAGATATTTAGCAGCGTTTTTATACATAGTATGCTACAACTCCTCGATTTATTCGCTTTCAGTAATAACGAGAGCGATATCAATTCCTTGCATGGAACAAAATTTAATTGGAACACTATGAACTCTAACAGCTCAAAGAATTTCTCTTGGATTTCAGAGTTTTTCGTGTGGACCCTTTCTGAGAATTGACTCAATGTGTTTTGGTTTTCTAGTATGAAGTAGTTGGCGTTGTCGGCGTGGTAAACGCTTGATATGGCATCTAGTATCGTGCAGCAGAGAGCGGCAGAGTTGGATTTTAGGAAAACTGATTGTAAAACCTGGAACAAAAGATTTTTAGGGAATTTGTATCCAACAGCAACTAAATAAAGTTAAAAAACATTTGCTCTATAGTGCCTTTTTGAATTTTTAAACTAAGAAAAACTAACTGTTTCCATTATGGTGTAGTTTAAATTAAATTTCCTTGATTATGTATGGTCGAACTGATTAATAGCTGAACATTTTGGTACCTTGTCGCAGCTATTGATATATTAAATTCAACCCACACATACACACACACATACATAACGTCACACCTTCATTCCCAGAGTGGGTAGGCAGAGCTACAGAAATACCATCAACTTTAAACTTGTTGATAATTCTGTAACCACATTTTGCACAGTCAGGCAAGATGTTTACTAGTGTAGTGTGTAGTGTGGTTGGTGTAATTCAACCCACTTTTGCTTTAATACGTTATTGCGACCAGCCTTCGAGCCTTACGAGGTGAAGGCACGTCAAAACAAACGTCAAGTCATAAAAAAACTATGATTTTGACGTATCTACGAAACGCGTATAATTTAGTTTACTTTATTTGTTTCATGAAAAAAAAACCATATAAGTTTGCATTGCATGTCAGAATTAAAAGTATCCTCAGCATTATTGTTTACAACGAATTAATATTTTTTAAATTAATAATTCATAGTATTTCACCAATAAGGATCGTCATCATATTTTTTTTATATTATTATAAATTAAAATAAAATAATAGCCTTCAAATGATACGATAGTAATAGTCTAAAGATACAATAGTAGGTAATAAGAAATATGCGAATAAGGATTCCATGGCAATATTCACATATACACACATTGCAGCTATAGGGTAAATTCCGTGTACACATCTGCTGAATACAGAACCAAAGGTTTCTCGGAACATCAGCAACATCAGTTTATTAATAAAACTCTCCACATTTCTGTAACTCAGTATTACAATTACCTGAAACGCCTGCACGTTCCTCACAGCCTGCCCAGGCGTCGTGGGCTGCGGCAGCACGAACCCTTGTAACTGGAACAGCTCCGTATTGGCCCGCGTCGGCCTCAGCTCGGAGAAGCCACAAGCACATAACGATGATATCATCAGTACCAAGTTACGGAGAGCCGCCCGCGCTTCTGAACCGCTAACACGTTCTTCTTCAAGCCTAAGTACAGGATAGCATCTCGTTACTTGAAGAGCCAAATTTATAAACTGATTTCTGTTTTAAGAGGTGTCAGCAATGGGTGTCGTTTAATTTGCATATAAACATTTAGCATAATTTTCTTTTAACTACATTCGAAAAGAATATTAAAATTTTAGCTTAATACAATGTGTATAATTTTATCAGGCATACTCATTTAACATAACAATCATTTTCTATTTGTTATGCATTTTAAATAAATTTTCTTACTAGGTTAGGTTAGGTTACATCTGTGACCTAATTAGTAGAAGCCAAAGACGTTAGAATTGTCTTCGTTTTTAACCTACAGCCCATTATGTTTTAAGAAATTACGCATTTCGTTGTTATGCATTGTAATTTTTATATAATAAGTTTATTATGCAGGTCGAAATTATGCAATTCCTTTTATGCAAAATGAAAATGAGTACATTCGTTTTTATGCAAATCATTACACACCCGTCAGCAATGATATTACATATAAACAGGAAGATGTGTTACTGCCGCGCCCAAGTTGAAGATTCATAAGACCCAATTAACCACTCTCGCTCTGTTTACGCCCAAACGAGTTGACGAAAGCTATCTCACTTACTCTCGTGATTTCCGTATAATGTCCATCATTCAAAAGTTCACTCACATTGTAGGTTGTCTATGTACATACAAATGCAATTCACTAGGAACGTAACATATCTATACTCTGTAATATCATTGGATATCAGAAATGCCATTTCAAGTCCAAGCTTAAAATCTTTAATATAGGTAAGGGATGCGTCCCTTCAAATTAAAAAAGAATAATTACGAGACAGATTTATTGCTATTCATTAAAAATCAAATCAAATATTTATTTACTACAGTGAACCAACTTTGTGTAATATAAGTAGTATATTTTTTTTTTTAATTTTCCTTTGTCATCTTCAAGAGGCTAAGCATGTCTCGTGTGGCACTGTACATACGAGTACAAACATTCAATCACGCCAGTTTCCCAGAGAGCTAGGCAGAGACCACATCTTTCCACCTGCTACGATCCTGACAAATCTCTTTCGCTTCTTCCACATTCATACATAATGAATATTTATATTTATCAATAAGTTAACTTTAACGTAACTAGTTTATGTAATCTCTCCATTGTTGACCATGGATGAGCTCAAATTCAGCTATGATGTGCTCATATCCTATTCATTGCCACAATAAATGTAATCAATCAATCAGTAATTCAGGAAGGAAAATGTGTAAAATTAATAAAACATTAGCTATTCCTGTACCAAATTTCACGTTGTTTGAAGCATTTAACCGTAAATACAAATCGTGACAAACAAACACGCTTCCACGTTTATAATATTAGTTCAGATTCATAGATCAAACAATTAAAATAATGATAAAAAGACGTCAATAAACTATATTAAAATGTTATCTAGTAGTCATAATATTATGTTTGTAAACAATAACAGATAAAACATTATAATTTTCAAATCTATATTAGACAGTACTTGTTATTTAAATCTATATCGTACTACAAACTAGATAAAACGCGGTTTTGAAGAAAGATCTTGAACATACAATATCTACGCTTTTAATTACGTACGAGCTATATGTTTAATGTGGACATCTGAATGACGTGAATACTGTGACGCAATTCAAACAAGTACGTGTAAACAATTATTGTAGTCACCGGCAATAACATATAATCCAACATTGGCCTCAACTATATCTAAAACGTCTCTTTATTAGAGGCGTAATATTACGTCAGAAATTTTAACACATTCACTGCCAGCCCATAAAATTCCCACCAGACGCCAGCGTAAAGGCGAATAACACTATAAGACATACATCATGTATACATCTAGCACTCATCGAAGAAACTGACGCTACAAGCCGAGATCCCGATATCGGTATTCACAATCTCTATAAAAAGTGTTGAATGTTTTATTTTTACTTTTCACTATCCTCTATTTTAACTGTTAGATGAGTGCGGATATTTGTTTCTGAGCCTTGAATATTTTCTATGTATAAAAGTATTCCTCTATTTGTCGACTCGTTGGCCTATTTGGGAGTGACCCTGCCTCCGAAGCCTGCGGTTTAAATCCCGGTAAGGGCAGATATTTGTGTGGTGTGCGCGAATATTTGTTCCTGAGTCTTGGATGTTTTCTATATATTTAAGTATAATTATATTTCTCTTTAAAATTATGTTTATCGTTGTCTAGTACCCATAGTACAAGCCTAAAGCTTAGTTTGGGAGTAGGTCAAATTGTGTGAGATTGTCGCATGATATTTATAATTTGTTTATAATTATTATTTATTATATAAAACTTTGAATAGCAGGTCACACATCAAACTAGATGTAAAGGGTAACCGGACGGCAGGGTAGCGGGACCCAAGCCGTTTAAATAGGTCCACAGGACTGTGAGCGCCCTCAATTATCCTGGGGCGGTCGGAAAAAGTCGGAGCCCGCGCTAAGGATCGTCGTCGAATGCGCAAAATGGGATTCAGCCCACGCCAACATCGGTGTGGAGGGTTCGCTGGGTTTTTAATGGGTATTTTGGCCACTCTTGGTTGGTGAGTCCCACGTAACCAGCTTGAACTCCCTGGGCCCATTTGGTATGCGTAAAAGGGGTCTACATCGAGTGACAGAAATCATTGTTTGGTCTAAGGTATTCTTGGTCAATTAGGTGGAACTTTTCTAATCTACACAATAAATGTTTATTACATTATTATTTTTTATACCAGGCTAAAAGGATGTTAGACCAAACAATACATTAAGATAAACAATTGTATGCGTTTCAAAGGGTTCCGCATAAAAGCGTTTTCCAACGTGAAACAAAAAGGTCTAAGGGTAGGTACACAGTACACACCATTTTATTATGTAGAATATATCTTTATATAATCAACATCATCAATATTATTAAACAGACTTGGATACCTTACCGCGTCAGCTGTTTTGTGAATTGAGTAAAACATTGAGTGAAAGCGACAACGTACTGAGGGAATTGTATTAGAAGGTACCTGGTACCTACAAAGTGTATGCTTACAGCTTTGTATTTATTGATTGCTATTTAATGTGTAAAAGTACACGGGTGGTCACGAGGTTAAGCTCCTCTAACAATAAGAATTGTATAATAACAGACACTAGAAGTAAACGTTACAAAGGTTCTCTTCCACCGGCGAGGCGAAGCGAGTAGAAGCTAGACGAGAATTTAAATTTGTATTAAAACATCAATTCCTTTTCCGGGCATCTTCGGTGGAAATGGTTTTTTTTTAAATATAAATTGTAATTCTTGCGGCGCCTCGTCTCGCTGGTGAAAAATCACCTTAATAATAAGTAATATTTAACTTTAGTACCAAGTCGCTTTAACATGAGGTTGAAACAAACACAAACAGTTATCCTTCAACTAACCACAAACTACTACAATATTAACTACAGTACGTAAACTTACTAAAACCATCTCTTACAGGTTGATGGCCAAGTCGAGTTAAGTGTTTACCACATAATCGCTAGAATGTGTCGAATACTTTTAATTTTGTCATTGTTTAAAAATTATAAAAAGTCGGTTAACTCTAAAGTATCACCCGTGGGTAATGTTTACGTCGTGATCGTGACGTGACAGATGAACGCAAGGACTCACGTGTAATTATAAGGGCGGTTACCAGACTGCGTAACAATGAGAGGTTTCGGTTAATAATGGTGGGGATTTTTAGCCATTTTGCACAAAATCCTGGCTCAAATAACGGCTAAAGGCGGAAGCCACGATGAGTTACGTCGTATTTAATCGTAAGTGTGCACATATTCTTACTCTGACATTGTATTGACATTGACCTTGACCCTAACCTTGACATTGGCAACCAGATAACAAATGTTACAATTGTAAACAAATAAAACAGGGTGTTATAGAATCACGAATTGAATATTATTTTTCGTATTTAAATTATTAATTCTTAAAATTGTTACGATTTCAATAATTTATATACCACAACCTTATTTATCGCCTAGACATGACGGATTCAAATAAATGGTTTGAGTAAGTTTACATACTGTACATAATATACTTTATGTACAATCGACCTTATACATAAGTAGCTGCTCACTTAAATACATTATCTCATTAACGCTTTTTACAGATTAGTGCACCAATTCAAACATGACTTTAATATGACAAAAGTGTGCCGCTTACAAGGCCAACCGTAAAAACTCACAAAGCCATTGCAGTGTTTCTAATTTCAAACGCACCACAGTGATGATCACATAACTAATCTATGGTGAATACAACTCGAAATAAATAATAAAAAAACAATGAATGGTGCTTACCCAGACGTCAAATAATCGGGTACGCCATCTCTCTCATGCCTGTGATAGATAAAAAAAAATGAACGAAAAAAAACTGGTGATTTCAAAACTATGGCATGCACGTGCATTTAGTATTAAAGTGCAGGTGAATCACTTTGGGTATGCATCTTGAGTAGTAATGGTCTACGCAACTTTTACAACATTTGTTTGAGGTTAAATGTAAGTTGAGATTGACAAAATTTATTATATCTCACCATTTAATATTTATTTACGAATACTTAGAAATTCCTAAATAAAAATTATATAGGCACAAACACTGAGACGCCAATAGATTAAACCCATTACACCTACATGAGCAAATGCAAACCCAAGTGTTTCATCCATATTTTGAATATTCTCTTACTCACTTTAGAAGAAATTCCGATAGGAATAAATAACCCTGACAAGAACGAAAGTCGTCCAGTAGTAATTGACTAACTTCACTCGAATCCTTGAGGAAACAAAACACCGCCACGAACATTTCAACCACCTGTCAAACAAATTAAATATTTGGATAATTCATCAATAAAATATAAGGAAATATTAGGTGAATAGTCAAACATTAAAAATATTAAGCATAGTTTACCATTTTATTTTTTTATACTATTTCTGTTTTATTTTTAAAGGGTGCTAAAGTAGATACTTAACATTTTCGTTGGTCAGCCTAAAAGTATAGTGAATTTTGTATTTTTTTTAGATATACATATTAGTTATGGTTACCTCTAATGGAGTCAATTCTGGTATTTTCTGCATATTTTCTATACAATGAGTCACACAACCTTTACCTGAAAAATAAATTAACTGTTAACAGTGTGAATGCCAGGGATGTAACAATAAAACCAGCATTTAATTAAAGATATATTTTTCTCTTAATTTGCAGTTCCTTATTATGCGGGTCCACACGGAGCGAGCAGCCTCGCGAGGCAATTACCGCTCGAAGTAGCTCGGTGCGTGTGAACATGCCGCGCACGCAGCAAATGTTCGGCTTGCCTCGCGAGGCTGCTCCGTCTGTGTGGACCCGCCTATTAAGTTTTATTGCGATTTATAACTAGCATTAATGCTTGTTTTGCTCTAACTTCATGCTAGAACAGTACGCTATTGGACTGCCAACTGTTTTAAACAAAACAACACTCCAAAATGACTTCCACAAGCAAAATAGGCACTGGATATCGAGTAGGGTAACCAGCTCGATATACAATACACTAAAATTATTGTTAACCCAACTTACTGTGAATATATTGAACAACAGACGGTGTTAACCCATGCCTCGATAAAGTCATTAGCACTTCAGCAGCAGATTTCCTCCACATAATGTTATGAGGCGCACACCAAGATGTAATGGCGGAGAACAGTAAACTGAGGTCATCTTTCCTCGCCAACTCTTCACAAGGGAATGGATGGCTGCTTAACCTCACAAGGACCTGCAGAGTGGAATGACAAAAGGAATACATTTGACGGTTACAATGTTGGATGAAGTGGGAAAGTCAATGTAACAACGATTTTGAACAAATTGATGCAGACGTATTGTGGTGTGCTTGTGTTGCCAATACTAATTGTGATTGTTACTTATTACACTTTGTTTTGTTTTCACATTAGAATTATTAAGGTCAAATTTGCACATGTTCCCTTTAATAATGAATATAATATTGCAATTATTAGTCTAAATACTCAAATTCTTGTTATTTATTACTTATGAAGATGAGAGAATTGTATTCAATTGTAATGCGGAAATCTGTCTAAAATAATATGTCCATTCAGTTATAACTATAAAATCATTTTCAGGTGAAAGATTTACTGCATAAGCAAGCATGACTATTTAAACCCATTCAAATATTTATTATTAGTGAGTAATACCATTGTTAGTTATTACTTGGTAATATTTTAATGACTTTAGTTATACCCATAGTTTGCTAACCCATAATTATAAAATGTTACTCAGTGATAACATAGCATTCAACTAATGAAATAATTTAAAAAAATTGACCAGTTGTTTTTGAGTTTATCAAGTACAAAACAAACAAAACTCTTTTCTCTTTATAATATTACTTTCCATAACATAACAATGTTTTACCTGTACAAATATCTTTTGCAATAATATCCTTCTTTCTCTTGGTGTAAAATCACTAATGCCATCTTGAACATCAGCCTCCGATTCCGGTATTTCAGGGAGGTCGAAAAATAAGTACAGACACTTGACTAATGTCGAAGGAATAGCAGCTGTGGTCATGACCTAGAAACATAGTTAATTAACTTACCATAACTAATTTATTTAGTGTCAGTGTTTGTTATTCATCACTCATCACCACCATAATGTTATTTTATTAATAGATTACATTTTTTTTAGTACAGTCTGCCTAATAAGTAGCTACACACTTTAGAACCTTGTCGCTAAATCACCTTTATGAGATTAGTCCAGTAGTACACAAGTGGAGTTAGTTTGATAAATAAATAAATATCACATGACAATGTCCCACAAATTGACCTAGTCCCAAACTAAGCTCTAGGCTTGTACTATGGGTACTAGACATCGATAAACTAAGTTATATTGAGAAACAGTATACTTAAATACATAAAAAACATCCAAGAAATATCTGGCCTTACCGGGATTTGAACCCAGGACCCCTAGCTTCGAAGGCAGGGCAGTACCAACTAGGCTAGCGTAAGGTACTAAAATGTGCTAATTCTGGTTATAAGACCAACCATACCAAATAAAATTTCGTCATTTTCTATACTGGGTCAGTATTAAACAAAGTAGTAAACTTTATTTAACATTTTTAACCTTGAAAGGCCCACCATAGCACAAACAGGAAGATTTTTGTGAGTGGGAATTTGTATCTAGCAGCAAGGAAATAAAGTTCAAATATATTTGCTCTGTAATGCCAATTTCAATTTTTAAACAAAGAGATATGTACTTTATTCCATTACAATGTAGTTTAAATTAAATTGCCTTGATTTTGCACATGCGGCCTTAGGATTATTCCCATCCTCCAATCTATCCCACCCAGGTATATGGAAATTAGGTCATATACCTGGGTTTGATAGGTTGGAAGATGGGAATAACCCGGGCCTTATGAGGTTAACTTCTATGAAAATCAATCATGCAATTTTTAGAACATTCAATGCAATACAAATTATAATAACCTGTATCAATGACTGATCTCCAGCTGCCAAAAGATTCAATGTAGAAAGCAGCATCCACCCATTACTGGATTCTTCAGAGTTCTCAATTTCCAAAAACTTTGCAATAGCACAACTCGCCGCTTCAGTGCTCTGGTTGCTTGCCCTCTTCCTAATTTCTGATACCATTAATTTGGATACTTGCTGGCAAAATGATAATATGTCCCAAAACTTTTCGTTCATCTCACTTGAGGGGCTAGAGCCAAATACCTGCATGAAAAAACATTTTAAACATTCGACAATGGCACGCCCTTGCCACACTGCTGATGCTGAGTTTAAGATTTTAAAAATGATTTTAATGTTTTTGTATGTTTTTATAGTAAAATATTTTTTAAGGCAAAACATCATAGTGAAAAAAAGTAAATAAAAGGGACCTCACAAGTGTAAGTTTACCTTGCAGAAGAGAGGAAGCATGTTGTACAGCTTGTCGTCCTTTTCGGCCTCTGTGAGTGGCTGAGGTGGATGGGTGTACTCAGAGAACAGCTTCTTGAGGTGCATAAGCCCCAGCTGAAGGTGCGAGGCTGCGCTGGCCGCCTCAGCAGGCTCCGTCGGCGCAGAGCCCGTCGCCCCGCGCAATTTACGCATCAAATTCATGTTTACAACCAATTTTCACACTTCACTCAACTGGAAACTTATTCTCCTCAACAATGAAAGCATACTAAACAATCACTTTTCTGTTTTCTATCAAGAAACACAAACAGTTTGCGAAATACGTTCATATTCGAAATCATTTTTTTAATATTTACAAAGGACCGTGACGGCTTACTACTTGATAAGAATATTAGACTACATTATTATAATTTTGTGTTTACGTTAGTTTCATGGAAAATGTATGATATTTTCCATTAAAAATGCAATTTCGAACGCCCACACAACTGACTGAAAACAGAAATCTATCAATTTTTTATCAATCAAATAAACAGTGTTGCAAGTGTAATAATATCGTGTAGTCCATTCAATATAGAGAATATTTAGTAACAAAGAAAACATGGGGAACTCTGATTCTCGTAACTGTCAACGAAAAATTACACGCAAAATAATAAATAATGCTAATATTTAAAAGTCAGTAACGTGCGTAAGTGAACTGCACGCGAACGCGAAGCGAAGCGATTTTTTGTCGCTCTTAGCGACGTAATGCGACTGAAATTGAGACCGCGTCACATCTTCCAATGCGCTTTTTGAAAAAAAACTATACTGAATTGCGCAAATATTTGTTTATTCGTGTCACTTACGTTAGTGCGCGAATCGCTCGTATAGGATAATGCGTAAGAATAATAGTAATAAAGACGCTAGGCGGCATAGGGCAGAAGTGAGAGACACTATAGGAAATAATGTGTATACCAGCTGTTGCCTGCGAATCCGTCCGTGTAGAAGTCGCTTATCGCTACTCGCGATTAAAAAGTACCCTTCTTCAGGGTTTAAGTCACGTCCATACGAAATTTGTTCGAAATCAGTTCAGCGGTTTAGCTGTGAGAGCGTAACAGACAGACAGTTTTGAATTTATAATATTACTATGGATACGGATACTGCTATAGCTGTTGTACACGACTACGTTCGCGTATAAGGCATTTATCGCTATTCCCTCAGGAACCGTCTCATTTTCTAGGGTAAAAAGTACCATGTCCTTTCTTGGAAATCAAGCTATCTACATACCAAAATTCATCCAACACGATTCATTGGTTTAGCCATGAAAGCGTAACAAACAGACAGTCACTTTCATATTTATATTAGAACTAGCGGCCCGCTAGCGGCTTCGCCCCGCTGAAAATTTCTGACTTTTCCGGAAATTATTCAAATTTTTCTCGCCGTAAAAACCATCCTTGGACATCAACAAACATTAAAAAAAAAAGAATTGGTAAAATTGGTCCAGGCGTTGTTGAGTTATGCGCTTACCAACACATTTTGCGATTCATTTTTATATTATAGATGGATAGTATAGTATGGATGAAAACAAGTTATTTAAAATGAAATTATACCAAATTATTCATTGTTTGTACAGTCAGCTGCAGAAAAACGTAGCCACTCCTGCATAGAAATTTTCTATAAAGGGGTGGTTATGCTTTTCTGCAGTTGACCATACTATTTTACTACAGATAAAACTTTACCTACTAACAATACAAATATTAAGATCCCACTTTTTTATAACAAATGTGTCATATTTTTATCACAAACAAGACGGTCTTTAAGACCCTGTTTTCCTTATATTTAGCATACATTGTTGACACACGCAGAATGTCAAAATAATGCCCCCACAACAGCAAAGTAACTTCTATATAGTAACACATAATATAATAACTACTTATACTGATCAATGCCCATTCTTAATGTTTAAACCGCAGTTAGATAAGCTGAACATGAATTATAATTTAAAAAAATTTGTATGTTGCACAAAAAGCAACCCTATCTGCAGTTTGAAAGTTAGGAATAGACATTAGACAAATAACAAGAACCGGCTGATATGACAATAAAACAAAATATCATTTGCACTTATTACCCTAAGGAGTATCATCTTTTACATTATCTATTTTATCCTTATACAATATAATCTTAAGTAAACAAAAAAAAATAGACATATATTAAATCACACCTGTTTCCCAGAGGGGTAGGCAGAGACCACTTCTTTCCACTTGCTAAAATCCTGACAAATCTCTCTCACTTCTTGCACAGTCATACATTGAGTCATGCATGGTTTTATAGTTCTTTTTATATTCATACAATACTTGTATGTATTTAAAGAATCTTATGAATCTAAATTCAAATGTTTTATGTTACTATGAATGTTTACATTATTTTACCCTTCCAAATTGTTGGTAAGGCTGCGTTTCCACCAGAGCTGTGCGAGGTAGCGGAGCGGTGTGAGAGGAAAAAATCCACCAATAGGAGAGCTGGCGCTGAGCAAGGCTTGGAATTCTATTGGTGGATTTTTTCCTCACACACCGCTCCGCTACCTCGCACAGCTCTGGTCGAAATGCAGCCTTAGCTAACAATACCGACTATGTCAAACGATTGAACACACAATAGTTGAGTTATTTTTATATAATACAAAGTTCAAAATGATACAAAGCAAATCTTGACTGGTGCAGTATTGTTAGCTAAGTGATGAAATGGTAAATGGTATGTAACTCGATACTGGTTAATGTCAAAGGACAATTTAAACAAATTTGATGTCAAGTACTTAAAATCTATCAGTGCCAATAACCTTAAAGCCAGGTACACTGTTTGTTGCAGATATTTAAAACAAAGGAAAAATGTAGCTACATGCGTATCACTTGTGACATAGCTGGCACTGAATATGTTAATTGCCTTTTCACTGCAAAAAATAAAATGACTAAATATTAAATCCGTATTTTGAAAGGTATCATATGGGTACTATTCAAAGAATTGGACTGAAATAAAGAAACGGTAACTTTTATGTGCAAGTAATAAAAATTAGTTGTACATTCATACAGTAAATTTTTGTGACTCACATGTAAGTTTACTATTTAATCTGCAATCAGTCGTAGAACTATAATCAGATGTGTTGAGTGAAAGGAGTATGGCAAGACAGGGCCAGTGCCCTAACTTCCTTTATCAGGATAGCACATTGGCTCTACATGTAAAAGTTATTGTTTCTTAATTTCAGTACTTAATTGTGTACAATTATTTTTAAAAGTACCCATGTTGCACACTTAGCTTATAATTTAATAAATATGCAACATCAGTCAACAATAGGCTTGAATAAAACCCATAGTTTCTCAAACTCTAGCCTATATTGATCCACAAGATTCTTCTGAGAAGATATAATAACATCTTCCCAATTACCACTCAAGGCTTGATTGGTCCAGTTTAGGGAGCCCGCTATTACAAGAGGAACAGCCCCCGGGTTGTCACTTGATGCATCAATCAATGAAAACTTATGATGCATTATATTTGTTGATTTCATCCATCTAACAGGGATCCCTTGCTTCTCCAACTTCCTCACATGAGATCCTGTAGCAAATGCCATGTCCGCGTCAATTATAACTCGAACATTAACCCCTTTGTAATGCTGCTTCAGCACAGATTGAGCCAAATCTAGATTTGTCAGCACGTACATGCAAATATCTAGCGAGTGTTTAGGAGAGTTTATGAAGTACAGGAGTCTGTCCATACTGGCGGTGATTATGCATCTAGAATATTTACTTTTCTTCAGATGGCACTCTCCGCGTGAAAACATTAGGACTTCGTTTACTTCTTCCCGCGCTGTGGTTTTTTTCCTTTTATTAAGGTAACGATATGCCCAATGAGACACGAAAGCTACTGAAATTAATAGAGTTAAAGTTTTGCCTAAATACATTAACCGTGTCATGATAAACGATTGTTTGTGCCGCCAAATAGAATGCTCTAAAAGATGAAATATTACGGAATGGCGAATGTGTATCGAAACAAAAATAATGACGTTGACTTGACAGTGCTGACAGACAAAGACAAACGTAACGAGGCATAGATAATGCATCACTCATGCATCAAGCCGCCTTCGCTGAGGCGTGTTTTCGATGTTTTATAAACACCTACCATGTTTTTCGAACAGGAATCGGGCGTGGCCAAAATGTTTTGTTTAAAAACACAAAAATTATTTCCGTCACGGATGGAAAACATTCCCCGCGTTCGTCTGTGGGGGAGGGGGTCATGTTTTGACTTTTGAATATTTTGAGTTTCTTCTTCTTTTTTAATTAATGGCTGTCCACATAGTGATTTCGCCAATGTCAAGTCTATTTTGAGTTTGAGTGGGTCTTCCGGTAATCTTCGGGGAGGGAAGATGGCCGATTGAAAGATGTCCGGCTTTTGATTTTGATTTATTCCGTTTACTGTTTTACTCTACTCACTTGACATTGGCGAAATCACTGCGTATATCGCGGTGGACCGCCATTAATAAAAAAGAAGAGTTTGAGTGAAGACATTATAATAATTGAATTCGAAATATCGGAACCATTGAATAAGAACTAAAGACATAGAAGGAGCCTTAAAACGAAAGCGCCAGATTAACCTGTCTCGAAAATTTCAATATGAATGTTCAATAAGTTAAACAAGGAAAGATTATAGATATAGTATTCAATTGTTGCTAAACGTACACCCCTAGTCACCAACTGGTCAACCAACTGGCGACCATCATGTCACCATAGTCGTAAATTAGCCTGCCAAATCAAAAATCTCTTAAAGATAGTCTATGGTATTGAGCTAGGCATAAGGTAGGTGTCAGTCGGTTGTTTGTTTTTTTTTGTCGTGTGTATTGTTTATCATTCGCAGGCTGCCATTGCGATTGTAGGAGCAAGGTGATTGATCGTATTGACATCCGTTAATACGGAAACATGATTGACACAAGACGTCGAAAATGCTCTGAAAAGAGCAGTTTTTGTGTGCCCTGAAAAGGGCAGTTGTTTTTAATGCACACAACGTCGAGCAGTGTTCATCATCTTCAATAATTATCAAAGTAGATCGGAGCGGACGCGCAGCGGATCGACGATGTTTCATCTCGACGGCCAGGAGCGAAAGAGAACGTTTTTGGGCGCGCGTCTATTTTATAGGCGCGCGAGAAAACCAAAACGCGCTTCTGCGCAGGTCGTACGCGCATCACCCCACTTTCGCCCCGTCTCACTCTAGCCCTCTCTTTCTTACTTTGTTCTTATTGCTGTTTCATTTTTTTTACCTCTCGTTCTTGTTTGTAAATAGTTTACCTCGTTAGTCTATAATATATTTGTACATATGTGTTAGCTTTAAGAATACGCTTTTTGTAAATAAATTTATCTCACCTCATCATCATACTTCTACAAGCAACTGGAGTTTCTCTTGTAAACAACCTAGCTACCCTATAGCTAAAGTGGTGACCCATCGACGGAACAGAAAAATGTCAAAACCAGAAGAGCTCCCGACCGGCGTCGAAAAACACACAGAAGCCGCTGCATCAATACCAGCAACCCCAGAAATCAACGGCATCTCACTCGCACTACGAGTTCCACCGTTTTGGCGCGACCAGCCGCGTCTCTGGTTCTGCAGTTTTGAAGCAGCCACTACCGATCTCAAAAAAAGCCAAGCCCAGCTCGCACAGATGGTAATCGCGCAGCTGGAAAAACAAGACATACAGCAAATCTCCAACCTCATCTACTCGCCGCCGGAATCCAATTACTACGCCGCAATTAAAGCAAGACTGATTGCGATGTACGAAGAGTCGGACAGCGCGCAGGTCAAGAAACTACTCTCACAAGTAGAATTAGGAGACCAGAAGGCCAGCCAGCTATTGAGAAAAATGCTAAATCTCAACCGCGACAAGTTTCCCGAGAGCACCATACAGATGATGTGGCTCGATCACCTACCGCCCCACATCAGATCTGTACTTACCGTCAGTGAAGCTTTCCAAATGAAAACCACGCTCAACGACCTAGCCCTCCTCGCAGATAAGATGATGGAAGTTTCACCGATAGCGCAAATTGCCGCGATTTCGCCACCAAGCGCACCTACGCAACCTTATCAGCCACCGCCGACGCAACCGCAATACCAGCCTCAACCAACCATCGATACACAATATCTTATTAACGAAATAAGAAAACTATCGCTAGAAGTCGCTGAGCTACGATCAAGACCGCAAGAAACACACAATAGTCGCCCTCGCCGCCGTTTCCAACCACGTTCACGAAACCCATCGCAGTCCCGAAGTCGCAAGAATTCGCCCATGCCGTACTGCTACTACCGAAACGAAATGCTCGCCGCCATGCAGTTTCAAGCCGATTGACCAAGTGGAAAACTAAAAGTAACGCTGGCTGCGGCGGATACCGGCGTTACTGAAACCTCACACCGCCTTTTTGTGACTGACAAGAAAACAAAATTAACTTTCTTGGTCGACACCGGAGCCAACATCTCCGTGCTACCTAGAAAGAAAGGTTCCCGAGAACAACCGCTGCCATTTCAACTCTACGCCGCAAACAACACCGTAATACCTACTTACGGCGAGAAGTCCCTCGAACTCGATTTCAATCTCCGACGTCCATTCAAATGGAAATTTATCATCGCAGCCGTGTCGAAGCCCATATTAGGAGCAGATTTCCTAAATTTTCATCACCTTATCGTTGACGTCAAAAATCGACGACTAGTCGACGGCAAAACACTACTTACGACGATCGCGCAGATTTGTGTTACGAATATACCTACAGTTCGTAGCATAGACTTGCAACAGTCGTATCACAACATCTTGGCGGATTACCCGGGTTCAACAAGACTTACCTCCATGAAGCTCAGCCCGAAGCACTCCGTGGAACATCTCATTGAAACCACCGGCCAGCCTATCCATTGCCGCGCTCGTCCTATCGCACCGCACCGCTACGAAGCCGTCAGACAAGAATTTGAAAAAATGATGGAACAAGGATTATGCCAGCCAAGCAAAAGTCCATGGTCATCGCCTCTTCACGTTGTGCCTAAGAAAAATGGTGATCTGCGTGTATGCGGTGACTACCGAAGACTCAACGCTGTCACTAAACCAGACCGCTACCCAATCCCGCGAATACGAGATTTCACGTATCAACTCGCCGGAAAAGAAATATTCACCACTCTCGATTTAAACCGCGCCTACCAGCAACTACCTGTAAACAATCAAGATGTGGAGAAGACAGCCATTATCACCCCGTTTGGCCTCTTTGAATTCCCGCGCATGTGTCCTGGACTTAAGAACGCCGGCCAGACATTCCAGCGATTCATACATGAAGTATGTCGCGGACTCAACTACGTGTTTCCTTTCGTCGACGATTTACTTATCGCATCCAGTAACGAGGACGAACACCGAAACCACTTACGCACCGTTCTACAACGACTCGAAGAAAACGGGATCACAATAAACCCGTCAAAGTGTGTTTTCGGTCAACCAGCAGTCAAGTTCCTTGGGTACCATGTTTCGAAGTACGGAATACAACCACCTCAAGACAAAATACAAGCCATCGTCGATTTCCCGAAGCCACAAACTGTAGAAGAGCTACGACGTTTTCTCGGCATGCTGAACTTTTACCGAGACAACATAAAGGACGCCGCCACCATTCATGCACCTTTAAATGCCTATCTTCACAATACGAAGAAACGAGACAGAACGAAAATAGAATGGACTACCGAAGCATCGCAAGCATTCGACGCGTGTAAAGTGAGCATACAAAATGCCGCTCTACTCGCGCACCCGTCACACCAAGCAACACTCGCTATTTTCACCGACGCAAGCGACAAATCGGCAGGTGCAGCTCTAAATCAATTTGTCAACAACTCATGGCAACCACTCGGCTACTTTTCAAAAAAATTCACCGACGCTCAGACACGCTACAGTACCTACGACCGAGAACTACTTGCAATCTACATGGCAACAAAACATTTCCGCAAAATGTTCGAGGGACGAGAAATAATAATTTTCACCGATCACAAGCCGCTAACCTACGCATTCACGAAGACGACGACTGACAGCGAATCACCACGACGTACCCGCCAGCTACTGTATATCAGCGAGTTCACGACAGATATACGACACATTAGTGGCACTCAAAATGCTGTCGCGGACGCATTATCACGCGTCGACGCTATCAGCTGTCCCAGCCCGATCGACTACGAGAAGTTAGCGGAAGCCCAAGAGCGAGATAGCAACACTATCAAGTCACTCGCACAGCAAAGTAACTTATCTATGAAACAAGTAACTTTACCCGGAACAAATATCAATCTATACTGTGAAACCACAACTCCATACCTACCCGAAGAATACCGCAACATCGCTTTCAACGCCGTACATAATATCAGCCACCCTGGAATCAAAACAACGCGCAAACTGATATCGCAACGCTACTTTTGGCCCTCTATGAACTCGGACATCGGGAAGTGGGCTAAAGTATGCCTACACTGTCAGCGTGCGAAAATCCAGCGACATACCGTAGCGCAAACGTCACTATTTGCGCCTACCGATCGATTCGAGCACATTCACATCGATATCGTTGGCCCGCTACCTACCGCGGCCAGCGGACACCGATACCTCGTGACAATGATCGACAGAGCAACCAGATGGCCCGAAGCATACCCACTATGTGAAATAACAGCTGAAGATGTCGCCAAGACAGTCTACGAAGGCTGGATCTCCCGCTTCGGTTGCCCAGCAACGCTGACCACAGATCAAGGCCGGCAGTTCGAGAGCCGACTATTTGCGTCTCTTTCACGCTTACTCGGTATCGAACGAACCCGAACAACGCCGTACCACCCGCAGTCCAATGGCATCGTAGAGCGATGGCACCGAACACTCAAGACCGCATTTAAAACAAGACTGCAAACCGCAACCAGCTGGATCGACGAAATACCTACCGTCCTACTCGGAGTGCGCGCCGCGATGAGAAGCGACACCGGTGCGACAATCGCGATCAACAACAAAACACCGATTTCAAGCACCCAATCAAACAAGAACCCGCAATAAGAATCCAATAAGAACCTGCAACAAGAATCTAATAAGAACCTGCAACAATCTAATAAGAACCTGTCACATCAAGTCACGACAAGTCCCACCACCGACCCAACAAGCTCGAACACAACTCGCCGCGGACGTACTATTTGCCTGCCGGTACGCTTCGCTTGAGGGGGAGCACTGTAGGAGCAAGGTGATTGATCGTATTGACATCCGTTAATACGGAAACATGATTGACACAAGACGTCGAAAATGCTCTGAAAAGAGCAGTTTTTGTGTGCCCTGAAAAGGGCAGTTGTTTTTAATGCACACAACGTCGAGCAGTGTTCATCATCTTCAATAATTATCAAAGTAGATCGGAGCGGACGTGCAGCGGATCGACGATGTTTCATCTCGACGACCAGGAGCGAAAGAGAACGTTTTTTGGCGCGCGTCTATTTTATAGGCGCGCGAGAAAACCAAAACGCGCTTCTGCGCAGGTTGTACGTGCATCACCCCACTTTCGCCCCGTCTCACTCTAGCCCTCTCTTTCTTACTTTGTTCTTATTGCTGTTTCATTTTTTTTACCTCTCGTTCTTGTTTGTAAATAGTTTACCTCGTTAGTCTATAATATATTTGTACATATGTGTTAGCTTTAAGAATACGCTTTTTGTAAATAAATTTATCTCACCTCATCATCATACTTCTACAAGCAACTGGAGTTTCTCTTGTAAACAACCTAGCTACCCTATAGCTAAACGATCAATATTTGTTAGGATTTATTTTAACAACAATATAATATGTGGTGTTGTATATATAAATGTGAACAGCAATGTTGTTTTTGAATGCAGATCTCATATGTCCCGCAAGAAAAATCACTCTACTTATAACCTTGCCTAAGAAGGCTATAATTAAAATGAAGTGGCACTCGCTTGCGTGAAAATGTTATGCCATTGCATTTATCAGGGTTAAGTACCAACTGATTGGAAATACAATATGAAGTAAAGCTCTCAAGATCTTTTTGCAATTCAAGACAATCATTGTAAGTTTTAATAATTTTAATTTTTTTTGGGTCATCAGCATAAACAAGATGTCTTGAATTAGAGAAGTATGAGCCCATATCGTTCACAAATAAAATAAAAAGAAGCGGTCCCAAGTGTGAGCCCTGAGGTACTCCGGAACTGACAGGTAAAAATCCAGATGTGTAACCTCTAAGCGACACTGCCTGGCTACGATTTTAAATGTATGATTCAAGCCACCTGTAAAGGTCACCGTGTATACCGATTTCGTGTAATTTATTTAGTAATAGAAAATGATTGATTTTATGAAAAGCTTTGGAAAAATCGGTATACACGGCGTCAACCTGATGACCTTTGTCAAGAGCATTCAAAATAAAGTCTGTGAAAGTGACACTTCGTCCCTGTAGGAAACCATGTTGGTCTGGGGACACTAAACGAATAATAATCTAATCTGTCAATTCAGCAGTGACCATCTTCTCAAAAACCTTACCAAAAATGCACAATTTAGAAATAGGTCTATATAATGTCACGTCGTGCTTGTCCCCGCTTTTATGTACTACACATGTAAGTCCCCCAATAATGACAAAACTGACCAATATTTTAACAAAAACTTAAACTTACCGATGAAATGTTAAATATTTCTGGTTTTTGCTGTTTCTTGCACCACATCCTAACAAACTACACTTAAGAGACATTACAATGAAGTTTCTCTGCCAATACATGTGTAACTTTTGGCAATAGATATGAAAAAAAAAATAAGTGAATTTGCAACGGTTGACACTTCAGATACTTATGACAAGCTAACTAAACATGGCATGCATGAACGTCAAATTATAAATGTTGCCATTATTGCACTGGCTGACGTACTGTCATCTCTTTTTACTTAGGAACATAGAACCAAGTTAAAAAGAGAAAACATTATTTTTCTTGTGTTCGATGTCGGAATGCATAGTATTTACATAACTGCTTATTTTTATATGTCAACGTGTCATATCCATTCTCTTCCTCTATCATTGATTGTTTGTAATATAACATTTCACTTTTCTTTTGACAGCTGTCATCCCAGTACAATTTGTTATCTTTGACGTTAATTCACTGTCTGTTTGTAGGATTGTATTGTAGGATATTACTTACATGCAACGGTATCAAAATGAGTTCCGATAGTTAATAATTAATGCCCTATTTGACTTCTTAACTCAAAACTCAAAACTATCAAAAGTCAAAACATGACCATGGAAACATGGCGGGGAATGTTTTCTATCAGTGACGGAAAACATGTTTAAGTGCTTTTACACAAAAACATTTTGGCCACGCCCCTTTTACGTTCGAGAAACATGTCAGATGTTTAAAAACATCGAAAACACGGCGCAGCGGACGCGGGTTAAAGGGGCGTGGCCAAACTGTTTTTTGTTTAAAAACTTTTGAAAGTTTTGAGTTCGAGTGAAGAACTGTCAAATAGGGCATTAATTATTTATTAATTATAGAAACTCATTTTGATACCTTTGAATATAAATAAATATACTCTCAAATCCTACAATAGATGACAATTGTTCTGGGATGAGTGCTGTCAAAAGAAAAGTGAAATGTTATGGCAAATAATACATTGTTCACTCCAAAGTCGCAATGGACGTGGTTGTACCTAACTAATCATGTTTTGTAACATATTTTGCTAACATGTTCTGTTAGTTTTTTGACGCAGCGGACACGCCTTTTAACCACGGTAGAGTGGAAACCTCATGTTCTAGGTGCTGTAAACTCCAACCTGCAAGAAAAAAGGAGACTGTAATGATAGAATCCAGGATACAGCAAGAAAAAAAATAAGGTCATAAATAAATACCTTTTACACTGTTAAACACAAAGCGGGTGGTCAAAAAAGTACTAAGTTCTAGTCTTTTCTGATTACAATTTAGTCCATAAAATTAAAATTAAAAAAAAATAAAAAATTAGCATAGATCTGTGCTGTTAATGTTAAAGAAGCAGGAACAAGCACACACCAAACACATTTAAGGAACCACAGAGAACACTCACCTAATCACCTTCGATAATCTTAAATTGACGTAACGTGGAAATAGTGGATTTCACTCTTCACTCTTCCAATAGTTCCAATGCAACTTGTCATTTGTCACTGTTATCAGTACCAAAAATACCGAAACATTCCATTTCACGCATTTTTAAGAGGGCTAATTTACTGTTTTTGAAAATCCAGGAGATAACGTAGAATATTTATAAAAAAGCAGTAGAGAAGGAGACTTTACTAAAAAACATGTAATCTCCTGGAAATCCAGGAGAGTTTACAGCACTCAGAACAGTTCTACGTACTCTAAGGTAGGGATGGCGATTCTTTCCGAAAAACATCGATTTTTAAATCGATTCGAATCGTGAACTAATGAATCGATCCACAAAAAAATCGAGGCCAATAAGATCGATTCCTGAAAAATCGATCTTTTTCTCAAGTTTTTGTTTATAATGTAATATAAATCTATTTTATTAAAAACAAGATACGTATTATAATTTAACGATCTCTTATCAGTAAAATCAGGTAATTCGATGATAAAAAATATTTTTATTACCATATCAAAACATCAGCTCAGGTATAAAACAAGACATATTAATTGTAAATACTTTTTTGGTTTATACCGTTTATACCAAAAAATAAAATAAAATCGAATGTCGATTTTCAAGGGTGAAATATCGATTCACTGAATCGATACAGTACTACATATCGATTTAAAAAAATCGATATTTTTGGCTCCAAAAATCGATTCTTCGATTAATCGATCTCAGATCGCCATCCCTACTCTAAGGTGTTATTATATATTAATAGAATTATCGAATTATAATAAGTACAATGTACAAATACGTGATGGCAAATATCAAGTATTTATATCAAATTAAGAGAATAAAAAAAATCGCCTTGACATATGTCAAAATGAACTTTTTTTTTTATTGAGAAAAGAAAAAAAGGTTTGAGCTTGACGAAAACAAACATTGTTGATTACAAATAATTTAATTTTATTAAAAATATTTTCTTTCATTTAAAGTTTTCGGCAGTCATGGTGCAATCTGTGTTTTGCTTATCATGGGACTCGCATAAGTCTAGTATATGCGATGGATTTAGTTCCCTGCAACAGGTAAATAACTCGCTGCCTGTTTTTGTTACTACGCACATATATTATTTTGGTCTGGTTTGTGTACAGAACGGGGAGTTTGTGGACATGACTATTGCGGCGGACGGGCACTTTGTGAAGGTGCATCAAATGGTGATGGCGCTGGCTAGTCCCTACCTCAAGGAGCTCATAACGTCTGCACCTTGCCAGCATCCGGTTTTATTTCTTAATGTAACTATATATTAATAATTATAAAATATTCTCCCCATTTACAACTTGTTAGTGACTTTGGAGACTTGTATATAGACTGCAGAAATGGCCTGTTTTCACATTCAAACTGACTTTGGCAAATTTTGCAGAATGCAACACCTTACATTTAATTTAAGCTAGAGTACAGCTGTTGTACTGCCTCATAGCACTTATTTACCAACACTTCTGTGAGTTTGCTGCTTTTATTTAGTCTCAACATGTCACATTTATTATTCCTCCTTACACAACAAAAAGATAGACAGTTTTACTCTTTAAATATACTTCTATACATTTTGACACAACTACAAGTATTAATGCTATAAATTTATTTTAGAATGTGAGCCACAAGTCTTTGTGTTCATTATTGGAGTATATTTATACTGGTGAAGTGCTTATTCCAGCAGAAAGCTTGTCTGCCTTTGTAGAAACTGCCAAAGCATTGCACATCAAAGGCTTAGAAAGCATGGTAAGTAATTATTGTTAATAATTCATTGATTAACAAAAGGAATGCCACTGGTGCCTTAAGACACCAGCAATACCGGAGGCACAGCCAAGTCTCCGCCTTCTTGTAATTTTGGTTTTTATGTTGAAGATTAAATAGTATTTACAATGAAACACTGTTTAATCTTCAACAACCTCCAGTGTTAGGAATGACAAAGGTACCTCTAAAGAAACATTTTTTGCACTTTTAGGCAGAAAAATAGATATTTTCTTTAAGTTTTGCAAATGAAACTGTGTGTGTTATATCAATGGGCTTCTTGTGAGTTTTTTTTTAATATTATTTTATGATATTTAATTGAAATATAATCTGATGTTATTGAAGAAAATAGGCAAAAATTGAATGTTCTCCCCTCCTTATCTCCATATCTAATGAACCTTAAATTTTGAAAAAATACTTAAAATTTTGTAAGTAACATAGAAAATTTAACAAAATATAAGGAACCCTACTCTTGCGAGCATTAGAGTCAAGTGATGAGGTATTGAGGCTGGACGTTGTGCATTGAAAACACTTGTGAAGTTCAGTATTAATGTAATATTTCTAAACTTTCAGACTTATTGTGCATTTCTTTTTTAGATAAGCAGTGATTGTTTGCCCACCCGAATGGCTATGAATGTGTCACAATTGGAAAGCAATGATTTTAAAAACATAATGACTTCTGACAAATCAGAACAGGTAAGGTTTGTAAATGATTGTGGATGGAGGGATGGGCTTACCATTTTTGTCCAAAAATTATTTTAAGTTTTGTTAATTAGTATTTTCATGAAGCTAAACAATACAACGTGTTACAAAATAATCCGTAAAAAATAAATTACAAAAGTAGTGCCAACCCTTATTAAATAACGTTAGTTAAGTTTTTTTTTTTTTTTTTTTTATATATATGATAAGGAGAAGGCACCCGAGCACTCAGACCATCTGATGGTAAGTGGAATCTGAGACCCATAGACATTTGAACTCTCAAGACTATAATCTTAAGACCTCAAATGCGTTGCCATCCCTGAGGACTAAGATGGAATGCCTCAAAATCATTATCAAAAAGAATGAAAAAATGAATGAATGAGTGGAATGCTCAGTATCTTAGGTATACAGTATACTAGGGTTGACACCACTTTCGTAATTTCTTTTTTACGGATTATTTTGTAACACATTGTATATTGTTACTGGAGGGATAAAAAGAAATAAAATTGTATTTATGTAAATTGTTTTGTAATATTTTAAGATAGATCACTGGATTATTTTTGCTACAATACCCAAGATTACATCAATTTTATGATACTGCAGATGAACATACCGGTAACAAGGAAACTCTTCATTAAACCAGAGATCAGTTCTTCGTCAGTGTAAGTATAAGGGTGGATCAACTTTTCGTTGTCGTTATTCTGTCCCGTAAGCCAGGAGACAACAGTGATAGAGTTCCTTAGAAAAATGGTTATAATATACACTACTAATACGCTTGGAAGAAAACCCATAAAAGAATGGGCTTGTAATTGCCATAAAAGCCGATGTTTGCTGGATTTATATACTTTAAAATCGTGGTTTTAAAGAGTGACCCAGGAGACGTCACCATGGCAACGAGCTACAAAGAAAAGTTGATTGACCCATAAGCAATCACTAAATGCATCTCTCTCATGCTCCAGATACTCACCCAGTTCCGATAAAGTTAACAGAAAAATTTAATATGTAGCAGAAAATATTTTTTTAATACATTAATAAACCATGCTTATAGCCACTGAGTTTGGACTTGTTAGTTTAGTTTCGATAACACATATAGTTCAGGTTCAGGTACATATATATTTTGCCATCTGTAATGTTGACTAAGATCTTTTTGTTCAAATCTAACAAACACCAATCGTAAAACTGCACTCACTCTTTAAACAGCACAGCGTGTTGAAAGGTTTGATACTTGAGCCACATTGTGGATATTACGTTAACACTGAACAAAAGATCGAAAAGTAGATAGCAGACAGCCAAATTATATTTCCTGAACTATACCTACCTGTACAAAAAAAGTACAGTTAAAAGCCTGTGTTAAAAATATGGTTTTGACAGAAACTTATTTAATTACTGGAATTTGAATTCATGCAATAAGGTTTTTTTTTTCTAAAATGTTACTTTCAAATATTTTTTATTCTAAAAAGATAGGAAGGATGTTTATTTCGAAGACAATAGTTTTAGTATTCCTTAGATTATGTTAAATCTATTTATTGTACACGGCGTGACAGGAGTATAATTTATATATTTTTTTTAATTTTTCAGAAAGCATTCGGACTCAATAACGGACTATGCAAACATGCATGACTCTGCGCATGATTCCGACGATGGCCAGCGATTTACAAGTCAAACAATCTTTGAGTCTCAACCACCCACTTTTATAGAAAATAATGTCAAAGAAAAAGGTAAGTTTGAGCTTAGCTAGTAAATTGCAACTGGGTCCACATTTGTATCATTATGTCGTATCGTACCTCCGTCGCGTAGCACCGACGCGTATCATGATCGTTAGTGGACGCAAAAAGATCGCGATCATGCTACGTGCCGTATGTGATCGCCCGCGATCCATGTTGCTACGCGTTTATTATATACCCTACTCGCTTGCGATCGGATATGCGTATAAAGATCGGCAAGTATGGACGTGTTTTGACAGTATCATGATGCGCAGTTATGATTTGGTACGAGGGCTGCACTGAAAGTTTCGGGAATCTAATACTTAGAAACATATTTTTGACACATATCATACCTTTTTATAATCTCTAAAGTTTCATTATTTTAACACACTGGCCACATAGAAAAAAAAAGCGGTGGTTCGGTTTCAATTGTTTTTTTAAGTCGTCGAGTCGCTGTTGAAAATGGAATTGTCCCGTGAAAATTCAAGAGCTATGATTTATTACGACTTTAAAAGTGGATTATCACAAAAACAATGTGGAGACCGGATGATTGTTGCTTTTAGTAATGAAGCACCTTCAAAGACGACAATATACAGGTGGTATGCAGAATTTCAACGTGGCCGTCTATACCTCACGGACGACGTGCGTGAAGGTTGACCAAAATCGGCAATCACGCAAGAAAACGTCGATGCTGTGCGGCAGCTGATAAAGGAAGACCGACATGTGTCATATCGGAAGATTTAAGAGTGTTTGAGCATTGGAATGAGTCAGATACAAATCATTTTACAGGAACAATTAGGCGTGCGAAAGTTGTTTTCCCGTTGGATCCCTCACTTATTGTCTGAGGAGCAGAAAACGATTCATGTCAATTGGTGCCTCACAACTTTGAATAAATTCAACGGAGGAAGCTCAAATGCAGTTTTTAGCATTGTATCCGGTGACGAGTGTTGGATATATGCATATGAGCCTGAAAATAAAAACCAATCTCGAGTATGGGTCTACGAAGATGAGCTCAAGCCGACAAAAGTTATTCGTTCTCGCATCACGGCCAAAAAGATGGTGGCTACGTTTGTCTCAAAATCGGGTCACGTGGCTACTATTCCTCTTGAAGATCGTAGAACGGTCAATGCCGATTGGTACACCACTACTTGTTTACCGAGTATCTTTGCTGAACTCCGAAAAAAAACCCTAGTCGCCGCATTATCCTTCACCACGACAATGCCAGCCCTCACACCGCTCGGAAAACAACTGAGTACCTGAACAGTGAAAAAGTCGAATTACTGGACCATCCTCCATACAGCCCCGACTTAAGCCCCGATGACTTTTTCACATTCCCCAAAATTAAGGATAAGTTGCGTGGTGAGCGCTTTCAGACGCCGGAAGCAGAAGTGGAGACTTTTAAAATGGCCATTTTGTCGACCCCTACTTTAGACTTCAATAAGTGCTTTAATGACTGGTGTTGCGGACGGCTAGCTTTTAAATTTGTGTAAAATGTTTCGTTGATTGTAGGAGCCAGAAATTAGTTGATTATGAGAGGGATAGCAATTGATTAGCGTTAAGTATTAGAGTAGGATAGCAATTGTACTTAGCGTAGCATACATTAGGGCCGATTGCCGCCGCTGAAAATAAAATACAAGGTTGGATGTTGTTTTATTTGGTCCCCAGGAGTGCTCCACTACTATTAAAGTCTGAACTATAGAGTGGGAGCGCTCCTGGGAGACGGGAGGCGTCGACCTCTGTAGGAAATGAGGTCGGCGCTCCCACAGCTGTGAGAAAGCTGGCCCTGCCGCTATTAAAGTCTGAATTATAGCGGCAGGGACCCCGTAGGAAGTAGGGCGGCAACCCCCTGCATCACTGTGGCCATAAAAGAAAAGTCTTGTTAAAATAATTAGGAAATCATAGGCCACAAAGAAGGAATTCCATAGTGAAAATTGTACCAATAAATCATCAAAATTGCGTAATAATTAATAGCCAATTAGAGGCAAGACGTCATGGAGGGAGAGGACTCTCCATGGTAAAGTAGGGCAGTATATAAACCGGTAAGGTTTCATGGAAAATTGTAGTAGTAGTCGATCGGTAGTAGTCGACCAGGATCCGCCCTCAAGAAAACAGGAAGAAGTAAAGGAACAAAGTGCCAAGTCTGAACAGTGCATAGTAGGGAAAGTTCCAATTAGCTTAGGATCCGCTACCTCGTCGCTCCACTCACTAGTGGCGCCACGTGGGGTCGCACAGTGAGATTTCCGTGAGCGTCGATCAGCGACCTGGGTGCTCCCCTCACTAGTTGCGACACGTGGGTCACAGCCGCGAGCACAGGTCGCCGTACCCCTGGACGGTCGGGGTACTAAGTGTGCCACGAGGGCCACTATTGTGAGAAAAGGGACTCGAACTAGGTTAAAGGACTTGTTAGTGCTAAGTGTTTTAGTTATAGTGTTTTACTAGTGTTTGTACTTTTGTGTGACTTTATTTGTTGTAAATATATTTGTAATTAACATTGTGGTTTTCTTGTTCGTGTCTGAGCTGTGTGTTGGTGTACTTTTGCCAGTGCCCAAATCCGGGGGCACTCGACGCCGGCCTGGTTAAGGCCGCGTCCCCCACAACTGGTTTGATCGCATGGGAAAGTGCATAAAATATAAAGGAGGATACTTTGAAAAAGAATAAAAATACTTTTATTCAATTTGACCGCATATTTTTTTCTATTCCCGAAACTTTCAGTTTGACCCTCGTACGTGATACGCCGCGATCCACCTCAAATATCTTTTCCCGATCATCAAAAAGGATACGCGTGCTTGATGCGATACGCATGATCGTGATCGCGAAAACGATACAAATGTGGACCCAGCTTAATAAGATTGCTGTGGGGTAATTCATTGCTGTATTTCATATTAATTATTTGAAATTTTGAAATTATACAGTTTAGTTGGATTTGGACCTTTCAACAGGCCAGTCGGCAATACACGTTAGTGGATTTGTCCTTATCAAATATTGTGCACACGTAGCTAAAAATAAACCCCTTTTCTAAGAAATTGGACGCTTACGATTTTTTCGAGTGGTGTAAATATAGATTGAATTCTTCCTTAATTTTGTTACATATCCTGCATTTTGATGCGAGTGCGGAAAGTACGAGGGTGATCCATAACTTCCATAAGTATTGATGATCGGTATAAAAATGGGAGATAAGTAAATCGTTATACTTTTATTGGAATATTCACACTTTCTGTGTTTGCAAAAACTTAATAACGTCATTCAATTGTTTTATTTTACCCCTTTATTAATGTTTTTACTTTTGGAGGTCAAGTTTTGTACCTTCACTAAGTCATCATCAGCTCTTGATTTTTGAATAATAAGTTAGAGTCGTAAGTAAGGGCTACATAACAGGGGAAGCGGTTATCAGTTCTGAAATTTGGTCGAAGACCAGCACCGTTGTCAACTAGAAGGCTCTGAAGCACAATTCCTGCCGCAAATTCGTATTTTTTTTTTCTCTAACTTAAGGTTGATTAGTGCCATGGTATAGTTCTCATTTATAGAATATCATTATGGGGATGGTTCATACCGATTATCAAAACTTATGGATCACCCCTTGTATTTATTTTTACTGGTAGCAGTTAGTAATTTTCCAGGTGAAAGACCTGTCGAGGCATTGAAAAAATCCCTTTATTAATGCATATTTTTAATGGTATTAATGTTTAAAATAAAGTGGTGGTAACTACTGGCTATTTTTCCAGTGGTAACACTACTAGAAATAAAAATTGCCAGCTGTTACCAGTGGTAAAAAAATATAGTAACACGTGGGACTATACCAGTTTCTGTAGCATGCTGCTTAGCTTAATTGATTGACACGACTGTTTTTATATACATTGCAAAACGCGCGTAAACATTTTCCGATCATTACCATATCCGTGGTAAAATGAAGTAAAGTATATTGAAATTAGTTTCTATTTCAGCTAGGTGTTCATAGTAAATACTAAAAACAATGTGCTTGAGTGAAAAATCTACTGTTTAAGTTATCGCTTAGAAATTAATTAGACTGCACGCGTTCACCACTTACAGTCGTAATTGGTATAAACTTACAATGTTACAGTCTGCGTTATAAGAAGCTGCATACCTTATTACCTTGTCACTATAACGCGTGACAGATACGTGCAGGAGTTCAAACATAGCGTTAAAGTGACAAAACACTAAAATGTGCAGCTTATAAGGTCGAACCATAAAACTGTGTCACAGTGACGTATTGAGTCTAATCATAAGAAGGGTTAAATTAAATTTTATCGTGACACAGTTCTTTGATGGGTTAGGACTCTATTATGCCAATTGTACAAAGTGCGTCATTGGCGGGAAATGCGTTTAAGAGGCCACATAATATGCACAATGTATAGCATATACATTGAAAAAGTTTAATAATCTTTAACGTCCTTATAATCAGCTTAATGGAAAAAGGTGTCCTTAAAATCCGTTAAGTTACTCGCGTATTGGTCAGTTGTTATTAAATTATGTCCCTATAAATTGTGTATTAATTTATAAGGTAAAAATCACTTTTCGATTTCATGACAATAATTTAGTTTAGTGTTGTTACCGGGTTTGAATAGTGCCACTCCATGTCTTCCCGTGGATTTCGTAAGAGGCGACTAAGGGAATGAGGGCTTCTAGTACTGTTAGGCGATGGGCTTGCAAACTGTCACTAATACACTGGTAAACATCTCAGCCTGTTTGTGCAAAATGTGGTTACAGAATTACCGACCACTCTTTTTGTAGTTGTTGGTATTTCTGTAGCTCTGCCTACCCCACTCTGGGAATGAAGGCGTGGTAGTATGTATTTATGTAATTTAGTTCATTAGAAAACACCATAATACTCGTAGTAATGAGGGTGCCACTGCACCCTCGGTGCAGTCTTATAGTTGAGTGCTTAGCACAAGTGTTTGTGCCAAAGCTTTGGATGTTTTCTATGTCTTTAAAATTAACCCAGTCTAAGCCGATCTCTGTGACAGCTTACAGATTTGTTACAAACAACTTTTCATAAATATTGTTTTAATACCAACCTTGCGTCGACAATCAGTAATTTAAATGTTTTAGGGTCAATCAACTTTTCTTTGTAGCTCGTTGCCATGGTGACGTCTCCTGGGTCACTCTTTAAAACCACGATTTTAAAGTATATAAATCCAGCAAACATCGGCTTTTGTGGCAATTACAAGCCCATTCTTTTATGGGTTTTCTTCCAAGCGTATTAGTAGTGTATATTATAACCATTTTTCTAAGGAACTCTATCACTGTTGTCTCCTGGCTTACGGGACAGAATAACAACAACGAAAAGTTGATCCACCCTTTACCAGTCTTGCTTACGAGTACAGGTATTTGAAATTGTGAAATACGGCTATCACAGGAAATATTGTACATTGACCCTGCCTGCCTGGGGTTCTATTGTACACGGTAAAACTATATGTTGCTTTTGACATGTTATCGTTGTTTTTAACCCCACCATTACTGTCAAGAAAATAAGAGCCACGTTGACAATACGATAACAAGTCAAAAGCAATATGGTTTTACATGGGTTTTACCGAATGAATGGAGATTTTTTTGAATTAAGCTCTTTTCGGTTTCTAGTGTGGTCAAATATTTGTGTGGTTAGCACGAGCGTTTGTCCCTTAGCCATGAATGTTTCAATGTGTTTCGCTTTATAAGTATGTTATCATGGTCTATTTACCCATAGTATAGAGTATCGAATCTTGCCACAAAACAAGTGACGAATACTTTCATTTTGTAGCACAATTAGTGGCGTGCATAGAAAAGTAACCCCTATTGCATAGAAGTTACCTAGCAGGAGGTGTTAGTTATCTCTGCAATTGACTGTACTACTATGTGCTTAGTTTGAGACTGATCCAATTTCAATGAGGCTCCCCTGCCCTGATATATATTTTATTTATTCCAGTGCCTTTGAACCTACAATTCACCGTATCCATCCGCGGCTCCCTACAAGTGATCCTGAACCGGTACATCTATAACCTTCACTCGGTGACGAAACAGACGGGGGTGCGGAGATGGCGCTGCGTCGACTATAGGAACCACAAGTGTATGGCGTTCGTGGTGTCCAAGAAAAATGTAGTGTTAAGCAGGTGAGATATCTGGGCTTAGCTTATAACACGTTAAAACCATAGTTTTTGACTTGTTTCCGTATTGTCAAAGTGATGGGGTGGCGACCTAGTGACATCTAGCGACAACATGTAGCAACCAACTCGACAGCGCCACCAGCGGCACACAGCGCAACTAAATCTGACAGTGCGCTACCTCGCGCTAACGAAGTTTCTTCAGTTGGTTGCCTTTTTTACCACTCCCAACTTCACCCAAACAGACTTCGATCCCCAGGTTAAAAACCCGCCTGGAGAGAGGTCTCTCTGATTGTTTACCGTGTAGAATTTCAGCCCAGGGAAGCGCGCTTCTGTTAATTCGAATGATAAGTTATAGCGCGCCGTTCTACGTGGACCGATTTGACAGCTGTCAACTCAATACAAATTATGCTATTTTTGGAAGAGAGGACAACCTCTCACTGGGCTGAAATTCTACACGGTAAACAATACAATCTTGCCTTTTTCTTGTTCCCGTACTTTAAAACAATACCATGACAATATGGTTTTACCCCAGTAGAATAGAGGCGCTGGAATAGTCTAGAATAGTAATGAGCTGAAAAACCCGGTCAATTTTGATTCGGACTCGCGCACCGAGGGTTTCGTAACGTCAGAGTCAGGCAGTTTTAATTATTTGTTGATTTTGCACTATAAGCACACCAAATTTGACGCTTGTATGTATTAAGAAACCGTTTTGACAATATACTAAAACACCTTTAACAAACATTTTAAAGTTCATCACAATCAGAGAGCGCATAATCGTATATTTTGAGCGACCATTCCTGGGTTAAAATCCCGGTAAGGGCAGATATTTGTGTGATGAGCACGAGCATTTGTACCTGAGTCTTGTATTTAAGTATATATTTCTCTATATAAGTAAGTTTATCGTTGTCTAGTACCCATAGTAAAAGCCTAGAGCTTAGTTTGGGACTAGGTCAATTTGTGTGAATGTTTCTAAATAAATAACTAATTAAATGAGGCCTTCGCGCTAAATATAAGTTAAGCAACCTATTATAAGTGGCATAGGGTCGAGTTGATTTTTTTGACGTTTTGGGAACGTGCACTTATTTATGACATGAACAATTTTGAGAAAGTGACAAATTAAGATTGCAAAGAGGAGTTCCTTACTCAAAAATATACACAACCTATAACTAGTATATTATTTTGATTATAGAGGTAATCTACACAACCACGCGTTCCACGATAAGAAGATACTTTCAAAGATTGAAAAGAACGCAGTTTACTCCGCATTAGACGACGTTGAGGGTTATAGAGATAAAGAACCAAGCGAAGACCCGAAGGATGATCAAGCTATGGATCAAGAAGAATTTCTATCTCTGGACTTTAGTGTAGAAAATGAAGACGCCATGAAGCAGACGTGAGAAGCCGAAGCCATCGTTATACATTAAATTTATTATTAAATTACTTTTACTAATTCATCTGAGTTATTATTTCCTCTTTGAGTGTATAGCCTTGTAAGACCCGGTGTCCTATAGAAAGTACATAATCCAGGCAATTCAATTTAAACCTTATTTCAAGGACTATAAAGTTCATTTTAATTTGTTTCAAAATTGAAAATGTCATTTAAGTGCAAAGGTAATTGAACTTTATTTCCTTGCCGGTAGATTCAAATTCCTACTAACAAAAATCTACCGGATTGTAGTATGGTGGGTCTCAAGAGGTTATTGATCTAACTTTACTAAGTTTCAATAGTGATTAGGATTATGCTAGTATATGATTAACTGGCGGCAGTGTAGTACTGGATATACATACATATCACGCAATCATTCTTAGAGGGGCCGGGAGCGCTACAGAAATACCAACAACTCTTAAAAATTCTTGTTTATAATTCTGTTCCACATTTTGCACAAACAGGCCAAGAAGTTTACTAGTGTATTAGTGACAGGTTGCAAGCCCATCACCTAACAGTACTACGAGCCCTTATTCCCTTTGTCGCGTCTTATGACATCCACGGGAAGACATGGAGTGGCACTATTCTAACCCGGAAACCCATAACCCGGGCTGCTAACCCTTACCGGCAACTAATACTGGACACTATCGGTTTTTTTTTCTATTAGCTATAATAACTAGTCCAATCGTAGTCAATCAAATGAAATGACGCTAAAATGTTACCCCATTCGCGACTTAAGTCCAATGTCTTATTTCTCGCTCGAAAATAGGTACGTTAGACTGCCCAAGGTTTACCACTCACGATTTACGAATAAACGGCGTAACGACCAATGGCAGGATAGAAAAAATCTGGGGTTCGTTATCAATCCAGTGGTGCTAGACAAGTTGCATTCGACAATCGTTAGCGATTATGTTTCGATTGATAAATGTATGGAATTGACGTAAGTCACCGAGATAGTAACGTGACACTTACGTCAATTACATATATTTTTCAATCGAAACATAATCTCTAGCGAGTGTCGAATACACCTTGTCTAGCCCCACTGAATTTGGACTAGTTAAAGATTTGACACTGACGATCAAAGCCGACCGCCGCCAACCGACGCGAATGTCATGTACAGTCAAGTCATAAATATGTTTACATTTTAGTACCTTGTATATTGAACGTCATAAGCTGTCATATATGAAATTGTCGGGATCCTATCATTTCATAAGTTCATAACCAACGTTTCAAAAATAATTCATTTCACAAATATACATTTGCGAACCCGCGTTTTTTCCGGAACTGTTAATAATTCTGGATTTATTTCAGAACCCTATCGGTTAGGTTAGGTTAGTTTAATAAAAATCCTGAATATTTGTAGTTACAGAAACAACGTACCTTTTAAAAAAATATACGAGTAGACAACAGGTAATCTTGGTGCTAAACAGTGATCTCTTCAATCTAAAATATAAATAAGTTTAAGTAGAACATTACACAGTAGCTACGAGCAACACAAGAAATACCTAAGTTCATTCTTTAGAGAAACGCACGCGCATATATCTATACTTGCTAAATATAGGATGTTCTAAAACATGAAGTTTAGTACGACACAAAAAGCCCCTGTTAATTGGTGAGTTGTTAGGATTTAATGATAATGGTAATGAACACTTTCTTGCGTTACACCTTTGGCTCCTTTAGCTATGATGTTTTGATTTCCAATTTGATACCTAATCCTTAATAATGTAGCAATGTATTGAATCTCATAATGCCAAAAAGCCTACGCATTTAATATAAGTGTCCATATTTTCTAAGCCACTAAAGCATGCCTCTTTTTGCATTCAACAGTTTTACGACTTCTGAAAAAAAATGTCTAGACGAAGGTGGCATCTTGTTTCAAAAGTTGGCGCAGCTTTTCGAAATTGTCCAATAGGTAAGTCGGTTGGTTAGTACCTATAGGCAAAAACTAAAATTACACCTAATTTCCGGTCAAGTGACCTAATTTGTATCGGTACAAACAGACATCATTCGTTGCAAATTGACCAATACAGGTGAAATCCATACTAAAACTATTATAAATGCGAAAGTGTGTTTGTTTGACTTTTTTTCACGGCTAAGCCGCTGAACAAATTTCGATGAAATTTGGAGTAGGTATAGGATACTTTTTAACCCGGAAAATTTGACAGTTTTTTTAATGATACGGCGAAGGCACACGAGCACTCAGGCCACCTGATGGTAAGTCGAATCTGAGACCCATATACATTTGAATTCACGACTATTAATCTTAAGACCTCAAATGCGCTGTCAACCCTGAGGACTAAGATGGAATGCCTCTATGCTAGTAATTTCACCGGTCGTCTTATCCCCACACCGGAACGCAACAATGCGAACACTGTTGCTAGGTGGTTGGTTAATGGATAAGATGGTGGTAGCGATCCGGACGGACCCTGCATCCGGAGGGAATAGCGATAAACGATTTCTACGAAACGGCAAAAGCTATTATTGCAAAAAAGCGGCTTCGGCTTTCTTATCCTTTACTATTTATTTAAGTTCTGAGACACATTGACGTCACGATGACCTAGTTGGGAGTGACTCTGCCTCCTAAGCCAGCGGTCCCGGGTTCAAATTCCGGTAAGGGCAAATATTTGTGTGATGAGCTCAAATTTTTGTTCATGTTTTCTATATATTTAAGTATGTATTTCTCTATATAAGTATGTTTATCGTTGTCTAGTACCCATAGTACAAGCCTAGAGCTTAGTTTGGGACTAGGTCAATTTGTGTGACACTGTCTCCTGATATTTATAATTATATTGAATACAGGAATTATAGGATATCTACACAGCTATACCTACTCATACCCTGAAAAACTCATTATACTCTCTTGGCTTCGCGCAGTCGAGTTAAATAATGATAGGCAATGCGTAATGAATAAATCGTCTTTTTTTCCGTAAAATCGTTTGTCTGTTCCAAATTTCCAATGCGCGTAACTTTATCCGAGATAACGTGCCAAACAAATCCTCGGCAGTGGAGCGGTTCTTTTTCCCTGTTTGCGACCAAATCTTTGAATCAACATTGGCCACTTTGCCGTAATGGGTCTTCCTCTGTACGTGCCGTAACATTTTTTAAAAGGACTTTTTCGTGAGCTGTTTCCCTTGTTATTTTTGTGCTATTACCGCTTTGGGGTATATTCGTGATCCGATCATTTGGGAAATGACACTTAAATATGAAATGCCTTATAGGAATTGAGTACACAGTGTGGAGAGTATACCTACTTTAAATAATCAAGATGCAATTTTACGTAATTCGGTTTTGAAGAAGATAAAGAGGGTATTGCAAGATCGTTTTAAACTTTCGTGTTATTAACACAGGGTTTTTGTAGAAAAAAAAACTAAAAAAAAAAACTTTATTCACCAACAACAAGAAAACTCACATTACTCAGCATTGAAGCTGTTTTTCAGCAAAGTAAATAAGTAATAAGTATTTTACGCGATTTACCGCCTGTTTCACAATCGTCAAGTAACGCATATCCGTCAAATAAATTCAGCCCTTTCCCTTTCTTACACTTTCACTACAAATAGGGATTGCGTTCGTGGATTTTTGAAACTTAAAGTATTTTAAAAATAAAGTAACATCCTGTACAACAGAGCCCTACAGCCCTTAGATTTCGATTCTTTTTCTCTAAATAAGATAGTAATTTAAATTAAACCAAGAGTGTAATATCTATGAAACACTTTATAGCACGACATTAATCTCAAATAAGTATCTAATTAAAATACCTACTAAATTGCATTTATAAACCCCAGCACAAACAGAAGGGAGTCAAAACTTCGCGTGTTTCACGACAATCTTGCAATGTTCTACCCTGATCTAGGGCCGGAACTTGGTCGAGCCGTCAGCGCGTAAACTTTACCTGTTCGGCTGTGTCTCGACCTTGGTCGACCCTCGCCGCTAGTTGACGCAACTTTGATAAATTATTTAAGAGATAAACCTACCTTACGTCACGTCCTGATAAACATTATAGGTGTTAAGTAAGCATCTTTTGTATTTTGGGTGGGGGGGCTAGACCTCAAATACTCAAATGTTTATTGCATTCCATAGATGTTAGGCTAACTTAAGTTAATACAGTGGTCATTAATAATAACTTCATTATGGACTCTGTTGGGCATAGCAACATTAGGAGAGGGGGCAGGTACATTTTGAAAGGCCTCCTTCTTCATGTCCGTCCGTCCGCCCGTCCGCAGCCTAGCGCAGAGACTTTGTACTAGAAAGCTGTAATTTGGCATGAATATACATACCCCATCGTATGGGGTATCGTTGGATAGGTCTTTCAAAAATATTGTGGATTCGTGGAATTAATTTTTCAATCAAGGGATCCGTTTATGAAATATTAAGCTTTAAAGCGCTAATTTTTG
Organism: Acleris holmiana; assembly: GCA_949316455.1. Taxonomy (NCBI): domain Eukaryota; kingdom Metazoa; phylum Arthropoda; class Insecta; order Lepidoptera; family Tortricidae; genus Acleris; species Acleris holmiana. The sequence continues at coordinate 16,378,138 of OX438765.1, read as the reverse complement.
TTAGAGTTAACAGGAGCATGTTACGATAGTAACATTGTCAATACGATGGCAATAGGCGTTATTACATCAATGTGGAATAATAAAATAAAAAAAATAAAAACTAGTACCGGGGGACACCGTCACACAAATCGACCTAGTCCCAAACTAAGCTCTAGGCTTGTACTATGGGTACTAGACAACGATAAACATACTTAAATAGAGAAATACATACTTAAAAACATAGAAAACATCCAAGACTCTAGAACAAATTTTCGCACTCATCACACAAATATCTGCCCTTACCAGGATTTGAACCCAGGACCGCAGGCTTCAGAGGCAGGGTCACTCCCAACTAGGCCAACGTGTCGTCAAGATAAGGCTCAGTAGTTTTAGTTTTAACACTATAAATTCACCGTTTTGCTGCAAGTACCAAGAAAATAATTACCTAGTGATGTGCTTAAATCTCTATTCGCCTAATTACAGCATTAATTGGTGAATGATTCTCGCATTCCCTGCAGCGGCGCTGCGGGCGCGCCGCTAATTGAAATGAATTGTCGCTGCGATGTCGCGCATCAATCAGGGCGCCGGCGGCGACCGGCTAAGTGCCTGCCAGCTGCGACACAGGAACTCGTAGATATGTCGCAGTTACGAGTTTTATTTCTAGATGATATTTACTTATATATGACACTGGAGACTGCACGGAGAACAACGCCTTGAAGCGAAGAAAAGTGACCGTGAATGACGTCGTTTATGTTTTTTGTCCCTTTCTTTAGCGTGCTCCTGAGATTTTGAGAAAGGAAAAAAACTCATAAGCAACGTCATTCAAGGTCACTTTTCTTCGCTTCGAGGCATTGCTCGCCGTGCAATCTCCAGTGTCATATATAAGCTTGCTAGAAACGAATTGTGCTATTCCATTAAGTACCCTAAGTGACCGTACGGTCAAACCACAGTATTAATAGTACTCGGCTTTTTATCGCTGTCTTACTCTCTGACATCTGTTATTTTACTGTATTCACATACGAAATTGAAAGCCCCACTAACAACAACAAAAAAAAACAAAAAAAAATATATTATTGCTACACAGATGAGGTCTGTACGTTTCCTAACTCTGCGTACAAGGATGACGAACTAAGAGACACCGAGAGACGAATTAATTCAGCCAAACGCGGCGCGTTCACTCGACGCGCGATTTTTCACCGCGCGTCTGTCACTTCACAAGTGCAGGTGTATCATCACACCGCTAAAAGCGGGCAACGCTGTGTATGGCACAGTGGAGAAGGCTGTTGAATTACATTAATGCTTGAAGAGAAATTTTCAAAAAAAGTGGTAAACGTTCACTAATTAACTACTTATGGTGCGTCCTCACAGAGCATTCGCGAGTACTGAGCATTCGGCGTCGAATGTTCAAGTGGTGGTGACTACAGTGCCGCTCGCCTCGACGTCCAAACCACTCGAATATTATCTTATCTTATCTTACAGATGGGCCCTTTCGGATAAAGTTCGGCCCATTTCGGATCTTTGGTGCAATTAATCTGTTACACACTCAGCTGTTCGAATGTGCAGGTTTCCTCACGATGTTTTTCCTTCAGCGGGTAATGTACTTCAGTTAGAAAAACTCATTGGTACAGTCAAGTTCAAAAGTATGTATACACTTTAGTACCTTGTCACTTTAATCGCTTGGATAATTTCATATGGCAGTTTAAACATGACGTTAAATAGACAAGGTACTAAAGTGTATACATACTTTTGAACTCAACTGTACATGGTGACCGCGGAGATTCGAACTCGGTACCTTAACGATCACGAGTGGACCCCTAAGCAACTAGCCACCAACGCTGTTCCACTCGAATATTACACGCGAATGCTCTGTAAGGACGCTCCATTAAGTTAACATTAGTGTACGTATTTATTTGTTTGAGTAATATTTATAAAAGAAAGAATTATAATATTTATAATCAAGTATTTTTAGAGTTATCAGTATTTCTGTAGCTCTGCCTACCCCACTCTGGGAATGACAGCGTGATATTATGTATATATGTATTATAAATATTCCAGCGTGATGGTCTTATTTTTCTGCAACAGTTGTACATGTGTCTAACTACGTGCATTGTCCTTACTCTCGTAGTTTAACCTTATCACAAAAAGCCCAGTCAAGAGGCCTAACGCTAAGTTAGCGACCTTCAATAATCGTCAAATACTTAGTATCGGATTGACGTTAGCTGGGAGGTTATTATGACATAACTATGCAGTTCAGGGGCCCTAGCCAAGATGCAAACGCTCCTAACGTTTTTCTTTTCTATCGCTCAAAATGTATGGGATGACATTCTCGTGCGTTTCGATAAACCACGTAGTCGACTGTCATCCCATGTTTACGCTCAGTGAAAAAGACAGAGCTAAATAAATTAAATAGCTCAGGGCCTCTATTCAACTGCGTTATAACGATACCGTTTTTGACCTGTTTCCGTATTGTCAACGTTTTGATAACTCTTATGTCATTCACAATAATGGCGACTGTGACATAAACGATTCTTAAACGTGTCAAACAAGATATCGTTTTAATGCACCTGAATAGAGGCCCTGTCCTTTATGCTCAACGTAAAATGAACTGAATAGCTAGGTCATAATAACCCACCGGGACAGATCGCGACGATACATTTCGAGTCAACAGAAAACAGAAACGTTCGCTGAGGCTCAACACGGTATGATAATATTGCTATTGACGTATAATCGTATTGTTTTTAACTCAGCCGCCATTACTGACAAGTACATAAGAGCTATCACAACAATACACATCAATAGCAATTAGGGAATGCAAATAACCGGTTAAAACCGATTATTAACCGTCTTTTTCATACTAAATTCGGTTATTAACCGGTTATTTGGGTTAGAATAGTGCCACTCCATGTCTTCTCGTGGATGTCGTAAAAGGCGACTAAGGGAATGAGGTCTTCTAGTACTGTTAGGCGATGGGCTTGCAACCTGTCACTAATACACTAGTAAACTTCTTGGCCTGATTGTGCAAAATGTGGTTACAGAATTATTAACAAGCTGTTTTAGAGTTGTTGGTGTTTCTGTAGCTCTGCCTACCCCACTCTGGGAATGAAGGCGTGATGTTATGTATGTATGTATTTGCATTCCCTGATAGCAATATTATCAATTATCATACCGTGTTGAATAGAGCCTCAGCTAACGTTTCTGTTTTCTGTTGACTCGAAATGTATCGTCGCGATCTGTCCTGGGGGGTTATTATGACCTAGCTATGCAGTTCATTTTACGGTGAGCATAAAGGACAGACCTATGGAATTTATATAGCTCTGTCTTTTTCACTGAGCCTCAGCGAACGTTTCTGTTCTCTGTTGACGATATGATTTTAACCCAGTAGAATAGAAGAAAAAGAATCTACTGGTTTATCAATCATTTTAAATTAAAAATATTGACTATAGAATAACACGATGCAACGTCTAAGGCACACTTGCGGTCAAATATTACGGGTCCGAGTGCGTTTTTCATACAAACGAGGCTATTTTGAAGCCTTGGTTCCTGGCCAGGGGTTGTTTTGAGTGAGATTTAATAGTGGACAGTCCGAGGTTTAATAGAGGAGGTCAAAAGTTCTTAAGATATCTAACTGATCGCACTATCAGTTAACACCACAGCGTGAGAGTTTGGGTCGGCCTTTGGATTTCCTTACATTTTATTGCCATTTTAGATGTTTATCTGAACAGGCACAATTCCGGCGTTAACCGCAGATTCAGTTCATCAGTTGTGTATCCTAGGCACTCTGGAAGTCCTGTATCGATGCTCGGGGTATCCATCATCAGATTTCACTAAAAGCATCCCCTGGCGAGGAACCAAGGCTTCGAAATAGCCTCTTTAGTATGAAAAACGCACTCTGACCCGTATTGTTTAACCGCGAGAGCAGAATAATCGACTAAAAAACAAGGCCTTCATAAAGTCACGATTGACAAAACAAGCCTTCTCCAAATCTTCCTTCGTGCCCCGAAAACCCTTCGTTCGTTGCCGCTCGCAGCTATGTCTCTAATGATCTCGATAAAAGGTAAGTGATATTCTGATGTGGAACGAGCTATCATTTAGTTTCTGACAGTACATTTGTAGGCTGAAACATAATGAGCACTTGCTTAGATTTTCGTTCTAAATTGTAGCTGTTTATTTCACTACTAAGGACTACTTATGTTACCTTAGTACCATAATACATATATTTTTAGCCGTCAGTTGAGCTGCACACTTTTGTACCTTGTCGTTTTAACGCTTTCGACAGATTACTGCAGCATTTCAAACATGACGTAAAAGTGACAAAGCACTAAAATGAGCAGCCACTTATTAGGCCGACTGTACCTAAACACAGAACTCTTTTACTTAAAAGATTGTTTATTACTCGTATAGGTACTTAAATGTGAATTAATATACCATTAAAAACCGGTAAAGTGCGAATCGGAAACAACCACTTAACCACTTGTTTATGCAAAAAGGATGTGAGTACATATGGTGGACTTAATGCCTATACAACCTGCTAATTGGATGAGAAAGCTGAATGTTGACTTATAATAATCAGCTATGTATTCCCCTTTTCTACAAATCGTCATACGATTAAATAAATGCCTAAAGGAATTCCGTAACAGTCAACCTCCGGGCGAGAAAAAAAACAAAAATAGTTGAGGTTGGTGCACTTAAAACTTAATTAAATCCTGCTGCTGCTTGGTAACGCTTATATTTAACCTTTTCAACGCCATTGACGGATATTTCTGACATGGTTGACAGCGCAAAATAGACCTGAGTATCTGTGAGGCAAAGTTCACATTCCGCCTGGTTTTGTATTTGACATAGCGTTGAAAAGGTTAAGAATCACGGGACACATGTACCAGCTTTATAATAATATGTTGTGGTTAAATTGTTAGGGTCCTGTACTTCAAATGGAAAAAACGGATCCCTTATAGGCTCACTTTGTTGTCCATCCGTCCCTCCGTACGGCCGTCCGTCCCTCCGTACGGCCGTCCGTCCCTCCGTACGGCCGTCCGTCCATCCGTCTATCTGTCAAGAACCTTTAGGCTGCGTTTCCACCAGAGATGTGCGAGAATGCGTTGCGAGGGATGTGTTTGTCATTAACCAATAGAAACGCTTCATTTACCTATCCTCGCTTAGCTTAGCTCTGGTAGAAACAGCTCATAGGAGCGAGGTTTTTGTACATACAAACGAAGGGAAAGATGTGTGCGAGGAATGTTTTGCGAGGCGGCGTCTGGCTAAGATGTGCGAGGTAGCTGAGATGAGGATACGTAGCGAGGATTCCGGGCGAGCGGGGAGCCTCTGTCACCTCTTCGTTACACAGCCTCGCGCCGCTCAGCTGCCTCGCACATCTTTGATGGAAACATTCACACCGTTACACCTCCTCGTTACACAGCCTCGCGCCGCTTAGCTACCTCGCACATCTCTGGTGGAAACGCAGCCTTATCTCGGGAACGCGTGGAGGATCGAGTTGAAATGAAAACCGTATACTTAATTCTAGCCCCTTGAAACTGTGAAAAATTCATACGTCTAAGTTAACGTAAGAAAAAATACAGCCGTTTAAGCTACAAAAAACGTATATTTCGACACTCACAAGGGAATAAAAATTTAGAATTTTTTCCTTTGCTTGCCTTAAGCACAAGTAAAGGAAAAAATCCAAAACTGTTAAATTGTTGGTCTATATTTTTTTTTTGCGATCGCAAACTTATTTGAAATTGTTAAACTAATCGCCACCTACATAATTAAGTCGATGTATGGAGACAAAAGTTTTTAAACGGCAAAGTCAAGTATGACCCTCAATACAATTTTACATTCTTATAAGTGTGTCCGGAACCCTTGATGCGCGAGTCCGACTCGCACTTCACTGTCTTTTAGTATTTAGTACGGATTCCTAAAAACACTATTCACATTTGAGTACCTACAGTAACGCAACACGCTTAACAAAAGCCGAAACACGATCTTGTTCAAGCAGCACAATGCCTCCAATCCAAAATCTTCAAAATAACGCAGCACGTGCTGTAACCAAAATAAAATGAATCCAGAACAATCAGAGTCCGTCCGCATTCTAAATGAGAATTAGCGTATAATAAACAGGATTTAAAAAAATATCCGAACGCTTCAAAACGTCACGCGTACTTTATTTGCTCATTCAAGTGGGGTGCACTTTAGACAACCCCCTGTAACATTACGCCACCCGCCCATATGTTTTTCTTATTAAAATGAACAATCGCGATTTTAAATTCTACTTTTGATTTAAATATTTCAAAACAACTTGAAGTTTTTTGTATTATTGTGGTGTTCAAGATTCGTGAGAGTGTCCCACGGATTTGGTGTTTTCAACTTTTTTAGGCGGTGTAATTCATTCTTTTAAATTTAAATAAAAAATGGTTGCGACTTTTTAAATTTTCTTATTAAAAAAGATGAAAAGAAGAAACCCTACGTAACAACTCCATTTCTAATGGAATAAAAATGCTGCAGGCTGCAGCATCGACCATAATCATTTCAAGTTTGGAAAAAGTTGAAATACAGCGTATATATTTTGCAAAAGAGGATTAAAATTTTAAAGAAGGGCTGGGATACTTGTTTAGGTACAAAATAGGTTTTTTTTTGTGCCCTTGCATTGGTGAGTAAACTTAACTTTCAGTTGGCCAGTTTTGTTTTCTACAGTATTTAAATAATTTAATGATTATTTAAAGTTCCCGATAGATAAACAAACTGCCAATTGAACTACGAAACCATCTTTTGTTTTCAAAAATCTAAGTCCGTCCTTACTTAAACCTCTATTCTACTGCGTTAAAACGATATTGCGCTTGACTTGTTTCATTGTTTTTAACTCGGCCGCTATTATAAGAGATATCAAAACATTCACAATACGGAAACACGTCGAAAGCAATATCTTTTTTACCATGTAGAATCTCAGCTTCGCCCAAACCTTATTTAAATAGTTTTAACTTATAGAAGTACGTATAGATGTAGTACCTAAGAATACGACGTAATAATTTGATAGCGTGAGCAAACACGCAGTTTGATCCCGGCCGTCGCGTGCGGATTACTGACCGAGGGTGCAAAAACAACATGCCGCGGTAATCTCGGACCGGGGGGTCGCAGATACGAGTCCGGAACAAGCCTTTGGAAATTATTAGTTGCATTTTATTTTGTGAAAAGTTTGAACAAGTCATTTTTGGTGTAACCTTGCTTACGAAATTAGCAGTCCTGGTTGGATTCCCGGTACTTTATACTATTTTTATTTATTTATAACAATAATTACAGGCTTACAGTTAGAACCAAGGCGCCTATAATGATGTATGTATGGGCAAATACATGTGTGCGATGAGCGCGAGTGCTTGTTTCTGTCTTGGATGTTTTCTATGTATTTCTTTACATAAGTGTGTTTATCGTTGTCTATTATCCATAGTAAATACAAGCCTAGAACTTGGTTTGGGACTAGGTCAATTTGTGTAAGATTGTGCCTTGATATTTATTTATTCTTTTATTTAATGTTATAGTCATGTAGTGGTAGAAGGACCTTGTGCAGGGTCCGTCCGGATCGCTATCACCATATTAGGTACCCTTTAATCGCACCACCAAATAGTAGTATCCGCATTGTTGTGTTCCGGTTACGGGGTAAGATAACCGGTGAATTGACTAGCCCGAGGAATTCCTCTAATGGCTCCTTTACACGATACCCCATCATAGGCCAGCGTAGGGACGGATCCCTACGCTGCGTAAGAGTGAGATGCAAGAATTTGTTGTTCGTTCTAGGGTCCATACAAACCGGCTCGGAGAGGAGAGCAGATTTTTATCACGCTGGAAACAGAGTTTTGAGTCATTGTAATACTAAAGGTTTTTTATTGCATGTGCACTTCTTTTGTCATTAAGAATGCTTGAACGCGCTTCGTGTATTAATAAGAGGAGCTGACCGGCTGCTTGACGTGCTTTTCCGCGCTCGCGTAGCCGACCGGCTCCGGTGAACTTACCCATAAGGTATATATGCGTGTCTTACCGCTGGCCCATGATGATCCATAGTTTAGAAGGGCCATAAGTTCTCAGGGTTGGCAAACCATTTGCAGTCTGGTGATTTTTATTGTAAGATTGCAATTTCGAATTTAAAAATGTCTCTGGGCTTCGGAGTCCACCGACAATCATGTGGTCTATGTGCTCGTTTGTCTTTACAATGCCATAAGAAAAATGTGTATTATTGGAATCTTCGTTTAAAGCCTTTTTAAGGTTCCGTGCCTCAAAAGGAAAAAATGGAACCCTTATAGGATCACATTATTAATTTAATTGTTTCTTGTAGTTATTTAGTTTGAGCTCTAAACGAATAAGTTTGCACCGCCTGCTTTGAATTTGTGTCCTCAGTTATTTCTCTTACAAGGTTGTCTGGAAGAGATCGCTATTTAGCGGTAACACCGCCTGTTGTTTTTATTTTTTGTTTTATTTATACATACATACATACATACATAACATCACGCCTTAATTCCCAGAGTGGGGTAGGCAGAGCTACAGAAATACCAACAAATCTAAAAAGACTTGTTGATAATTCTGTAACCACATTTTGCAGAAGTAGGCTAAGATGGCTATTTTATTTATTTATTATAAAAATACAATTACAGGCTACCTGTGACTTGAGTATACCTATGATTTAAATGTACTGTTCCGTGTTCTGTTTTTATTTTATTTATTTGGTGTGAACACCAAATATAAAGAGTATTTGTATTGTATTATTGTTCGCCCGTCCGCCCGTCTGTCTCTCAAGACCCTTTATATCGGGAACGCGTGGAGGTATCAAGTTGAAATTAAAACCATTTACTCAAGTCTACAGTCTCATGAAGCAGTCTCTTAAAAATAATACTTATAAATAAACGTAAAAAAAATACGACCATTTATGCTGAAAAAAACTTATATTTTGACACTCATACGGAACTTCCCGTTAGACCTAGATTCCAGAAATTTAGCAAAAAAGGTAGGTAGTACAACAAAAGGAAAAAAACGGATAATCGTTAAATTGTTGCCCCATTGCAATAAAAAAGTATTTGCGATTGCAATTTAATTTGCCGTTGGTAAACTAATCGCGACCCATGTCGAAGTATGGAGACCACAGGTTTTCAACGGCAAAGTCAAGTTTGTCCAACAATTTTACATTCTTATAAGTTTTTACGGAACCCTCTGTGCGCGAGCCCGACTCGCACATGCCCGGCTTTTTTTAAATTTTATGTTGAGTGGACTCTAAAGCATACCGACATTTTCAATCTCGAATTTGTGATCTTACAATGGCACTTAATCAAATAATCACTTACCCATTACTTATAACGTGGGGTAGCTTAAGCCATGCTTTGTCACAATTACAAATAAGGACAAAGCATGGCATAAACTACCCAACGTTTATAAGTAAGGGGGTTATAAGGCCGCTCGTATACCTTGTATGCATGGCAACAATAGCTACTTACATAACTATAGAGGTTGCCCTACTTCATCTCATTAGAGTTATTACGGACTAACGGGAGGCAATTAAATCTGCTTTAGATATTTTTTAGATACCACCGTTTGGCACCGTAACAATGTCGAAGACGGGTAGTCTTACACTTCATAGAGATACATAGAGATTGTTAAACTTTTTGACCGACTTCAAAAAAAGGACGAGGTTGTACGTTCCATTGTATGTTTTTTTTTTATGTATGTTCACCGATTACTCCGTCAATTGTGGACCGATTATGTTTTTTTTTGTGGTTTGATAGAGTATACTTCCGAAGTGGTCCCATTGTCACCAAATCTGAATCTGATAAGGGGATCAGTGATATAGAGATTTTAGTATTTTTAGTAAGAAGTGTAGCATTTGCATTCAGAAAGTATCATTTGGGGAAGTGGAACTGATGATGAAGACCACAGGTGGCCATCGGAACTCCTCAACGGTACCTATTTCAAGGGTGGCGATCAAATATCTCGATTAAGATAGTTGAGCGACTACCACAAAGAATATTGACTTGTTGAAATATGACTATGACTTTCCGGCGGCGTTGCTTGCGGCGCGCTTGAAACTTAAAGTTTCATATCAACTACTAAGTGGGACTACGGAACAGCGTATTATGATCACTAAAAAGTATAAAATAAAATAAATATTTAAAAAAACAAAAAATCGAATTTGAAAACGCAAAAAATAACTTCTTTTAAAATTGTAGGCACCTACCTAATAGGTTAGTCCCACTGAAGTCTGCGACCACAATATTTTCACCAAAAAAGCCGACTTCAGTGGGACTACATATTTAACCTATTAGGTCTACAATTTAAAAAAAAATAAAAATTGCGTTTTAAAAGGCGGATTTTAGTTTTTTGATTTGTAAATATTAATCAGACGTTGTTGTATTTACGCTTTTTTTTAAGAGCACTGTGAAGCAATAAATTTGTCCATACAAAATGCGACAACGTTTTTCTCCCCTTAATAATTATCCGATTTATCCGATTTTTTAATATGTTGTAGATATTATGAAAAACTATGTCTGTCTGTCCTTTAGGAAATATTTATTGATAAGAAAACAAAAACAAAAAAACAAAAGCGCAAACGCACAGGCCTAGTTTTTCATAATATCTACAACATATTTAATAGTAGTGGAAATCGGATTACATTTAGAGGGTGAGAAACGCCCTTGCTTCGCTCCGGGTTAAAGTAAACCGGAATAAAGCTTCCTCTTGAATCACTCTATCTATTATAAGAACCTCATCAAAATCCGTTGCGTAGTTTTAAAGATCTATGCATACATAGGGACAGACAGACAGCGGGGAGCGGCTTTGTTTTATACTATGTAGTGAAGGAATAAATTATATTGATAAATTAGTTAGGTAATTGTGCTTACATTTGGAATCTAAGTTAAAATTGATAATTAGGGATTTATACAAATAGTTTCAAGAAAATTATCAAGAAATTTCATTATTTTCCCGTTTTGTTTGACATAATACTTAAATTAGCCATGTTAGGGAAATCTCTCTCTAAAACCCGGCAAATTAACGTATGGTATCATATCACCCTAACAAACGGTCACAGTACTAATTTCCTGGCACTTTCTAAATAAACCACAAAAGAAAATGGCAACACGCGACTTAAAACGACATTAAATTTAATGAACGTTCTGTGCGTAAGAATATTATGATCTTAAATTCGTATCAACATGACACGCTAGGGTAAACCAACCGACATACGGACCTAAGAAGTTCGAGTGACACGTGACCGCTTCGCTTCATAGCTCCGTTTGTCAGGCACCGCCCCGGCAACCGCGGCCTGTGATTGGCCCGTCGCCGCCCAAACTGCGTCCCTCTCCCACAACACACTTGACATTCTAATGTTTACGATAGGCTAGACATTAGAAATTGCTTCGTGTAAATTATTAAGTTTCGCGTCTTATTTCAGTGAAGTGATTAAAAATTGGGGGTTGAAATATTATTAGAACGATCATACTTAATATTTACTTATTAAACAATAATGTTTTTTGCAGTGTCTTATAATTAAAACGTAAAAAATAATAAACAACAATATGACTTGAAATTTATGTTAATGTTTTTTACAAAATATACTAAATTTAAACTATTATGCATAATATTATTTTAAAGAGGCTTTGTTCTTTAAAATAAAGTTGTGACGTTAACTATGAATTGCTATTTATTAATAAAATATAGTTTTCATAGATTTATATACTCCGCAATCACTTAACATGGTCGTATAACCCTTATCTTCGTAATTCGGTCAGATTCTCGGCCGCCGTGACAATGTAGCCTGTGGACCGGGACACAAGATGGGATCACAGCCGTCTCCCTCGAACCCGACCGCCGCGCATACACCCCTCTCGCTCAGGGGGTGGGACTCGATGTAATCAGGGGATGATGTGACTCGCGATCTCCGCAGCTTCAAAGATCACAATTATCAGACCAGTCTGCCGAAAGCCGCGAATGGGTGGTGAAGTCACCAGAAGTCAGAAAAAATATTTTTTTTCGCGAGTTAAATTTTAATTCGGTTCAGTATAAGTAGCTACATATAAGTAGTAAAAAAAATAATAATAAATAATGTGTGTATTGAGTGAAGTGCGATTGTTTTTATAAGTGTAAGAGAGACAGTAATCGAGCTGTCTACCCTGTGGGAGAAACATCGGGCGCCGGCCGCGGCTGTCCGGAGAATGGGCACAGGTCAGAAAAAAACAACAATAGTTTTTTTTTATTGTGTCAGGTTGGAGGCTATGATTCCAATTAAAAAAGTATGCTCTCGTTTGATGTGTTTTTCTTTACAGACTAGTCAGAAAGGGATACTGAGCGACAAATTTAAGTCGACGGTAATTTAGCTGGACTTAGGCTAGTTTTTTTAAAGCTATAAGATGCGTGTATCAAGATTTGACAATTTGTATTAGTTTCAGATCCTTAAAATAGTAAATTAAGTTAAAACATCTGCATTTCCGTTACTTATCTTTCGGAAAAAGGAGTTTATTTTCTGTTACCATATCTCAGAATTTATACCGTGTTTTATTTTTAAAGATGTTAATATTTTATGATCAGAGTTTGTGCAGACCCAGAAATACAACTATGCTGAACTATTTAGGTAGGTACTATAATTACATTCCTTATAGAACTCTTTTACTGTTTATACCAAGGGAATTATTGATGCAAAAATAATATGAATCCGAATTCGTCTTAATTCTGAATGCTTCAAATGGAACTTCGGTACCAAATACTTTACGAGCTTTAAAAGCTTTGGCTAGCGAAATAAACTTATAAAGTTAAAGCTCCTGTGGACAGTGCTCCAGTTATGAACAATTCAAATATAAGCTTCAAGAGATTGATATGCTTCTAGTGTTACAATTACATTACATTGAAAATATTCGGAATTACCACTATTAGAATGAAATGTTTGGTATTATCTCGTTTTAATTTAAAGATGTTAATGTTCATCACAGGAGCATTGTCCATAATAGGTGCTTTTACCTTAGCTATTTATAAACGAAGATTAAGGTTTTATTTTTTTTGCAGTGAAATGGCCTCTTACGATCATGTGTAGAAATATATATTTTTTCGTTATTAATTTTGTAGCATAAAATCAAATTTACTTACAGAATACATACACTGTAACAATTAAAAAAAAAACCAATATTGCTCCATTTCTTTTGAAGGGGTCATATATTCTATGGGGCTCTATTCTATCGTATTGTATTGTCAACTTATTTATTTGACAGTGACAGCGGCAGAGTTAAAGACAATACGAAAACATGTCAAAAGCAATATGGATTTACTTCGTAGAATAGTCTCTGTTTTATATTGAACCGATTATGGTAGGCATGATGATCAAATTTACCTTTACCATCTTGCTACGATACGGTTACGACTTATTACAGGCTACGTCGTAGGCCGTTGGGTATTCGTAGCAGTTCGTAGCAGCGTAAGATGGGGTTTCGCTGAAATACGAATTATATTATTTTTCTCTTATGACTATTTCAAATATTGTTTTTTTAATTTACTACCTAAAATAATCAGAAATAAATATTGCCAACAATTCAATTTAAATACTTACGCACGAGGATGCATGAAGTCATAGATACAATTTGATAATAAAAGTGCGTTCGGTAAGAAAAAACTAACTTAAGTTAAAAAAACAACAAAATCTGTTGAAATCGATTTTGTTAAAACAATTAAATGCGGGGTCTCTTGTTATAAGTTAGGGCGTGTCCTTTTGCTCGAACGTAATAAATACTAAAGAAGGCGGCTATCTACTTAGTAATAGTATATGCATTTTAAATTTAATGTGGTTACCAATACCCGTTAACCCTTTAAACGGGTTAACAGTGCATTATTATGCTATCTAAGAGCTGATCTGATGATGAAGTCGCTGGGTGGTGACAGAATATCTGCCGTAATACCAAAGAAGGCAAACTGCAAAGTAGTACATTAAATTACAGGGTGGTTCAAAATTGACTTGAGAAGTTCCAAAATTTAACCTAAATACCAAATTTTTCCAAAAAATATAGAGACCAATTTATGATGCTCACTATAATTCTTTTTCACACATTCATTAGCTAATCAAGACCAAATTAAAAAAAAAACAAACTAGGTCTAGGTTAAGTACAGCGGAGATCCTGTTGCCACCTTCCATCATCAGATCAGCTCTTGGCTCTTAGTTTGTCATCAGGTATTTATTGTATGTATTAAATAAATCCCATTACAATCACGGGAAGTGGTTCAAAATTGCCTTGTCAAGATCCAACTGTTCCAAATTTCTGTCAAATAATACTTTGTGACAAGCTTTAGTTGCCGATTGTACTTTTTCGCAGTCATCGTCTGCATATCGAGACCAAACTAACGGATTCAAACTAGGTGGGTCTAAGTTAAGTATAGCATAGGTGCTATCGTTTAAGAAATGTACCTTAAATTGTACAGTTAACATCAAAGTAGCTAAACAGAATAACATTCTCAAAATGATCTAGACACGACGTATTCTCTTGACAATAAAGTCGAGTGCAGATCAGTTTGAGCTCTTCGGTTGCGTAGCTACTTCTGTTTCTGACTGTACCTCGAGGAATAACATTTAAATCGTAACTCATCACTTCATCGAATGTATCATTTCTGCTGATACCATAATGTTTTCAGGGTATATTAAACAATAATTACCTACGTAGGTTAGGCTAGGTGTTTAAGATACTCTGAAAGCAGAAAATAGCGTTCGATGAAGACGTGCAGTGTAAGTTGCTAATGCAAAAAACGTCTCGAACGCGTTTGCGTTTCTCGTATGAATACCATGCAAACTTGTTCGAGACGGTTTGCGGCGTGAACAGCAGCTTACACTCAAGGCTTTGAACCTATCCGTACCACGAACGCCTAAAATAAACTCATGTTTTCATACATTATTTTACGTTTACTTCACGTTTACTACTCGATGACGATAAGAAAGTAAACGTCAGTGTCTAATTACTGTCTAATGTAAGTACTAAATACATAGAAGGCGGTGATATCAATCGCTATACATTATTTCCTCGATGACGCTACATTAACTTTACTCTATATAGTAAAAAAATGTGTGTGGTGTACAAAACCCGGTAATAATAAACTATCTAAAACATATCTGTGTAACATCCTTTGTCAAAACGCACTAACTAGCTGCTCACCATAGTCGGAACTTCATTGTTCGTAGTTGATAAACAAATAGGACAAGATCTCGTCCTTACAATGTAACTTAGGGACGGACCCCAAACTTACCGTACTCAGCTACCCTCAGTGACGCTTCATGACACAGGGTGATGCTAAATAATTAAATATTGGTACACAATAATTTGTTTATATCGAGTTATAATCACGTGTGGAATGGAGGAAATTACTGTAAGAAGTTAGGAACAAATTGGTTTAAATTTAAACGTTTTTTTGTTTAACGTCAAATTAAGTCATGACGGAGAATTACTCGTACCTTAACGTTGAACATGGTGTAAGACAAAGTGCAATTGAGTTTTTAAAGTGGTCTGTACCCGACGGTGACGTTGAAAAAGTTAAGAAACTTTATATTTGTGTAATTTCAATTTAAATATGGATGTTTAGTAACGATGAGATTCTTTTATTACATTCTGAGTGAATATTTTTAATCTTGAATTTGATTTCTTTGTACGTATCGAACTGGTGGGATTATGGTAATACTCTTCCAAAATGAAGATTTAAATTTGTAGCGTTTTTTTGAAAGAGGTAAGGGCTCAAATTGACTTATTGATTTCTATTTACACTACTTATTTAGAGATTTGTTTCAATTTTCAAATAAGTAGGTACATTTTTAA
The DNA here is from genome assembly GCA_949316455.1 of Acleris holmiana. NCBI lineage: Eukaryota > Metazoa > Arthropoda > Insecta > Lepidoptera > Tortricidae > Acleris > Acleris holmiana. The sequence continues at coordinate 16,362,359 of OX438765.1, read as the reverse complement.
TTCCAAAAGACAAATTATCATACATACATAACCATGAGTCTCAATACTTTTGCCTGTATCCAAATGTCTTAAATTTACTTTTACTAACAATTTGTATATTAATGCCACTGACTAGGTATTTTCAATTAATCATTTCAACACTGAATAACTTATGGCTTATATCTAGTCGAACACGGTATACAATGGTACATACATTCACAAAGGACTTATAAGCAGACAGTCCTGTATATGGAATAGTTCCACTATGTAACGTCGGTCGTCTAAGCCTCCGCCCGGCGCCGGCAAATCAACGAACAGTGCTGTATTGTTTCGCTGAAGCCACTGGAAGTGATTATACCGACGACTCAATTTACAGTTCGCATTTGTATAATTTTAGTACAGGGTGTTTAAATAAAACCATCGAGACCGAGAGTAACATAAAACTAAAGTTTTGGATTTAGATTTTGTAAGGCATCTCGATAAACTTCCAAAAGTAGTAGATTGACAATTAAGTTTTTTTGGGCCAATTTGGATCATGTAGGTGTTTTTTAATTTCGTACAGCGCCCTTTTCCTCCGAACTCTTTTTGCCACTAGAATTAAAATCTATGGAGAACTAGACTATAGTCAGGCTACCGATTTTGATTACCTACTGGTTTATTCAAAGAAGTGTATGAAAACTTTTCTACTTTTGCACCTAGGTAAAGAAACTGCAAATGTTCATGGACCTCCGAGCCCACTTGAGCTCGTGAAGCCCACATACAACAAGCACGGAGATATTTGTGAGTGGGAATTTGAATCTATCAGCAAGGACATAAAGTTCAATTACCTTTGCACATAAATGCCATTTTTAATTTTGAAACGACTTAATATGAACTTTATACCCATTAAAATAACGATAAAACTAAATTCCCTTGATTATGTATCTACCTCCTATGTAACACCGGGTTTCACCAGGTTAAGATGGGTCTATTAGCTCGTTTTCTTTCTCCATGTAGTAAATAAATACTAACATGGACTTTAGAATTTTGTAACCTAACTTTTACAGCAAGATATAAAATGCTTTTAATTACATTATTTTATATATTTCAGAATACCAGAACACACTGTAATTAAGGGATCCCATCCAGTTTAAATAGCTATATGCATGTCTGCGTGAGGCTTAAGTTCGGTTTCGGCAAAAGGGGTCCCCATCTTATGCGTACTTGCATTCATATGCACGGGCGTGAAATCTATCTGGATTAATTCTTGAAACAATCGAAACCGAGCGTCACTCGGTTTGAAAACCAATTTTCCCCGGAGTTTGACAGCTCAATTTATGGACCCGAAAACGTTTTCTGTTTTTATTAAATACAAACTTACACAAATAAATACAATTACGTGTTATAATTTATTATCTTCATTGAATAGTTAAAAATAAAATTATTATTAGCCTACTTGTGCAAAATGTGGTTAAGGACTATCAACCAGTCTTTTTAGAGTTGTTGGTATTCCTGTAGCTCTGCCTACCCCACTCTGGGAATGAAGGCGTGATGTTGATGTGATTATATACGTATGTAATATTATCAAATCTAACAAGACCTCTGCTTTCTTTAACTTCAAATAATATATGGTAGCAACTTGACTGAAACGTCAGAATTTTCGATAGAAAATCTTATAAGTAGGTAAGTAATTTTACAAGAGCTGCGATGAATAGATCGAACAAAATCCATTTTTATGTGGGTGCCATCCAATCACGATTCCAAACCAGCCTGTATTTATTTTACACACGTGAATACATAATTTCATTTACCCATTAATGATTCGATTCATTCGTGGTAGCTTTTTTGAAATGACCACGTTTAAGACGTAGCAAAATGGCCGCTAGCGTCCGCCATTTTAATTATCGCCATCTTTAACGTCAAGCACTCTTGATAGTAGGATAAATCTTATAACACTACGATTATCAAAACTAATGCGCAATCCTGTCGTAGGTATTGCTAAATAAAATAAAATATCTAAATACAGGAAAACGCGTGATAAACATTACCCTTCCTTATTTTCTGCGCATGGGTAAAAAAAGGCGGCTACTTTACCCACAGCTACTAATAGGTACTAAATTGTTTTAGTAGTAATCGCTACCAGTAGGTACTAAAAGTCAGCTAATTATTTTATGAAAAAGTTAATATTCCACGCAAATACTAACTCTGAAGATCCTGCATAAAATATGATAACTTTAATTTACTTTAACATGCTTAAATTGACTTTTTTAAATTAATTTTATTTGACAAACGAAAACAATAAAAATTAACGAAAGAACTTACAAACTTACTTAAAACTATTCTAATCTAACAGACCGCTACCAATGGCCATCGTTCCCAAAATATTGGCAGCATTGTCACGTTGAATGGCAATGCTTAATCTTTGTGCCAAGTAAAGGCCAGCATTTTGGTCACGAGTTGCGTCGACCAGGCGCTTAGAAAGGTCTTTAACCCTTTTTTCGCTCAACATATTTTAGGATTACTTTTTTATATTTTTTATAACTACTTTTTTGTACTCTATCAAAGTCCTCTTTTGACTTTGATAGAGTACAAAAAAGTAGTTTGAGTTCACGACTTTTTTCAAGGGTTAAAAATACGGTGTGCTCCTGGCCCCCACTTTCAGATTAGTATAGTTTTAAGTAAGTTTGTTTTAATCTTTCGTTAGTTTTTATTGTTATTATTCGTCAAATAAAATTAATTTAAAAAAGTCAATTAAGGCATAGTTTTAGTTAAAAAAAATAGTTATTGTTTTAATCTTGAATTATTTTATGTAAGTAGTTTGTCAATTTTTCATTTTTTTTTTAGAGTTCCTTTTTTAGCCGAATAAGACTGCTGCTTTAATTTAAGTCATTATCTGTGTTATTGAGCCACTCTGGCACAAAAGCGATTGTTAAACGCAAGCTGAGTTTGCCTATAATTGGGTAAACACCCTGTCACTCTTCTTTACACTGTAATTGTTAAATTAAGTTAATGGTGTTATATCTGTTGGCAAACCAAATAAATAAATAAATAAATAAATAAATTCATTTCATACTTTAACATAAAATTTATGCATAACACAATCTTTAATGACACGGAAAGTTTTTTTACTAGTCATGTACTGCAAAGGGCGACTTTTGGAAACAGCCCGAATTTCTAGGCTATTTAAGCTTTTCATTTCCAAATTCTACATGAATCAGTTGAGGCGTTGAACAGTGCATTCTTACAGGAAAACAAACACAATTTTGTATTTAATATTTATATACTAGTAAACATCTTAGCCTGACTGTGTAAAATGTGGTTAGAGAATTATCAACAAGTTTAGAGTTGTTGGTATTCTGTAGCCCTGCCTACCCCACCCTGGGAATGAAGGTGTGACGTTATGTAAGTATGTATGTAATATTTATATATTAACGTAGAAGTTGGTCATCGCTATTATCTTGGGAAAATTTGCAATTCAAATTCCCCGTATTATCCTATGTCCTTCTCCGGGACTCAAGATCTTCATACTAAATTGAATCAAATTACGTTCAGCGGTTTAGGCGTGAAGGCGTAACAGACAGACAGACAGAGTTACTTTCGCATTTCTAATATCAGTCGGTAGGCATAGATAATCTCTACTGTTGTTACACAGATTAGGCTTGAATCTATCAAATTACATCCTAAAACAATTAACAACGATCCGGGATAAGCGCAATATTAAAATGATCGATTAGACTAAACTAAAACATCGACTAACACCCGAATGATACGATCGTCGATTACATATAACACTCGGCTTAGTCTGTTACGTTTCGCACGGCCTCCTATGATATATAACCCTGGATGAGTTACGTCCACTGACCTCTAATTATTGCCAGTTACACTGGAGAGGCTGTGGCGTATACAAACAGGGCCCCTATTCTACTGTGTTAAAACGATATTGCGTTAGACGTGTTTTAGTATTGTTTTTAACTCGGCCGCCATTACTTTCAAGTGAATAAGAATTATCAAAACATTGACAATGCTGAAACTTGTCAAAGGCAATATCGTTTTTACCGTGTAAAATCTCAGCCCAGTTAAGCGCGTCTGTCGATTCGAGCGATAAGTTATTGCACACCGTTCTAAGAGGCCCGATTTGACAGCTGTCAATTCAGTACAAAGCATGTTTGAGGTTATATTTGGTACAGACTTGACAGAAGTGGAGCTAACCCCATGTGCTTCTGTTTAGTCCACAGGAGAAAATATTATTTAACCGAACAATTGTCCTCGTGTGTGATAAACATGGATTTATTTAATAAGTGCATGGGAGTGTCTTTAGGTAACTAAGCCATATGTTAAAATTTGAATCAGATTAGTTGACAGCTGTCATAACGGGCCTCTTAAAACGGCGTGACTATACATTACGTTAATATTATTGTCTTGGCTATAATAAGTACAAACATACATAACATCACGCTTTCATTCCCAGAGTGGGGTAGGCAGAGCTACAGAAACACCAACAACTCTAAAAAGATATGTTTATAATTCTGAAACCACATTTTGCACAAGTAGGCTGAGATGTTTACTAGTGTATTAGTGACAGGTTGCAATTCCATCGCCTAACAATACTACAAGCCTGTATTCCCTTAGTCGCCTCTTACGACATCCACGGGAAGATATGGAGTGGCACTATTTTAACCCGGAAACCAATAACCCGGGCTGCTAACCCCTAAGCATCAGCACCAAAGTAATTGCCTGGTATATAATTATGTACGGTCCGCTTTATAACTAGTTGCATCCTTTAGAGCTGTTGATATTTCTGTAGCTCTGCCTACCACACTGTGGGAATGAAGGCGGTATCTACTTTAAACTTGCACTATTGATGTCCCTTGTACAGGTAGTCGACGTCATAAATTTATATGTCACTTTCATTCATGAAAGTGACATGGTACTAAAGTGTAAACATATTTATGACTTCGACGTACATATCTATCTATACATTCTGTCACCGTCTTCCAATTGTAATTTCAATGTACGTTTTATCTCCTGTTAAGGTTTAAATCGCCAATGTCGAGACTCATTAGAGAAATAAGTCCACGGATATCTCATGTGGGGACGATTGTTCGGTAAAATAGTATTTTCTCTTGTGAACTAAAGAGAAGCTCATGGGGTTAGCTCCACGCGCTTCTGTCAAGTCCTCTGTCACTTTCTTATTCACCGAAGTAGAAAGTGATAGCATGCGGTTTAAACGGCATAAAATTAAATGAAAGTTTATACAGAAAAACAATGTTTTTTACAATCAACAATTGGCAAAATTACTATTACACGAGTAACGCTTCTTGAGTTAGTAATTCATTAACGCCCCCGGTATTTTGTCACGCGTGGAATTCCGATTCGATGCACTCGGGTTCATTCGATATCTGCATCTATATTTCAGGTTAGCGCATAGGTAATACGATTTGATTTGCATCGGCGGCTTTTGTACACTTGGCGGGGTATGTAAAGCGATTGGGTTACACCGTTGATGGGTTTTAGAGGATGGATAGGCGATAAATAGACGTGCGATGTAGAATTGCAGAGACGCCAAATCCCTTTTATTGATAGCTGCAATTTTGATAAGAACAATATATTATATCAGAAATGTTTGAAAAGTGAAACTCTCGTTACTCGCTGTATCTTTAGATGTGAAGGATATAATTTCACCTACATGTTAGAACTTTTATTTTCGATGTAGGATTTGTGGCTGATTTCGTGGAACCCTGTTGACCTTGAACCCGCTTTTGGAATCGCCGATGTAAAGTGCCGAAACGGATTTAAGGCCCTATAGAGTAAATACAAGTCCATCCATCACATTAAAACCATTACCCTCTTTATCGGGGACCCGCGACATAAAATTGCTACCCTTACTTTCAGTGTCCATATTATGGTCGCCTTTATAGCGGTTGATATAGCATCCGTCGCTCTCGCACTTGTAAACTGGTCAGAAAGTGGCAGATATCCAAATCGATAAACACGACCGTAATAGCTGATATCTCTTAATCAGCCCAACCTATTTTCATCACACCAAGCTAAGAAAGAACCATCCAAGTGCTAAGATGGAATGCCTTTACGTGTATGCTAATAATTTTGCCGGTTTTAAAGTTTGGTGGAGGTAGGAGCATGTGCAAGGCTACCGCCATCTTATTCTTTACCCTACGATAAAGCAGCAGTGTTTGCATTGTTGTGTTCCGATGTGATGAGACAAACGGTGTATTTGCAGTATTAGCATTGCAGTCTCAAGAATTCTTGAGACTGTAAATGTATGGGTCTCAGATCCCACTTACTATCAGGGTGGCTCGTGTGCTCGTTTGCCTTCTCTTTGGCATACAAAAAGACATAATATCCGTTTGGGAGCTAAAGCAAACCCTGGTATGACGGGATCAAGAATGTACTTGGGCGTTTTCCAAAAAAAGTGTACATCGTTAAAGACAAAATTATGAAAATTTAACTTATTCCATTTCGTCACGAAAATTAACGTATCTAAATGTATGGCTAATTTTCGTGACGAAATGGAAAAAGTTAAATTTTCTTAACTTTGTCATGAACGATGTACACATTTTTTGAAAAACGCCCACTTCTGCTAGTGTTTAGTTAAATATCGACTCTGTGTCTCTATCGTTTGACCGATGTACATATGCAATATGATAACGATAATGTGCCATAATATTAATTTGCCATATATTTTTTTATCTGAAACCGTGAACTATTCAGTATTGTAATAAAACAAATGTACCCTAACCTATTGGACTCTATAAGATGGCATATAAAAAATACATGAGAGGTTTAAGAATTCGGAAATAATGCCTTTATGGCAAATTAATTTATGGTATGTGATATTAGGGAAAATGAAGGCCATAATATAGCCAGTGACCATTATGGCAAATAAAATTAGTGCAAATGAAATTATGAAAAGTAAAGGGATATCATCGACTTTTCTATCGACATCCATTTGAAGCGATTTTTGAATGATCGTAATTATAAAATAAAAGCGTCTATACTAGGTATATAAGTACTTTTCCCATTACTTGCAAACTTCATACATATCGCAATTAATTGTTTATCAAACGGTATCTGACATCGACTCAAGTCATTATGTCAATCTAAGAAATTAGTTTAATTTGAAATGCCCCGATTACAGTTGATTTATAACGTTAATTTAGTTGGCTAAAAACGATACTATCACCAAGGCGAAGAAGTTTAAAATCGGAAATTTAATAAAAATGCTACGAACATAATAAAAAATATTAAAGAAAAAACATTTTTTTTTATTTTTTTTATTTGCAATTATAATATTTCGGAATGACATACCGGTGGTACAGTACATGATACTTTTATATCGACATTGATTTATAAATGTGTCCTCGCACTATTAAGACGTCAGTACATAAATACTCGCGTCAAACCCGGCTTTGCTCATGCCACCATACTACAAACATAAATATTTTTGTGAGTGGGAATTTGTATCTACCAGCAAAGAAATTAAGTTCCAATACATTTGCTCTATGCCTAATGTCATTTTGACCTTTTAAACAAAGAAACATGAGCTTTATTCCCATTGTCATGTAGTTTAAGTTGAATTGGTTACAATAGTGCCACTCCATGTTTTCCCGTGGATTTCGTAAGAGGCGACTAAGGGAATAAAGGCTTATAGTACTATTCTATTAGGCGATGGGCTTGCAACCTGTCACTAATACACTGTCACATCTTGTCAAACAGAATTATCAACAAGTTGTTGTTGGTTTTTCTGTAGCTCTGCCTACCCCACTCTGGGAATGAAGGCGTGATGTTATGTATGTATGTACATCCTATTGCACATTCCATGCAGCTCCGGGAGCTTATGTCAATCCTTTACATTTTGTTGATATCAGGGGCCCTAGTTAAGATGCAAATGCTCCTAACGTTTTTCTTTTCTATCGCTCAAAATGTATGGGATGAAATTCTCCTGCGTTTCAATAAACCACGTGGTTGACTGTCATCCCATACATTTTGAGCGATAGAAAAGAAAAACGTTAGGAGCGTTTGCATCTTGGCTCGTGTCGCCACTTTCCCGAACACATGGTTGAGAGAGGTGATGGCTGAGATACGCGTCATACTCGTGAACGGGTGCTGTTTGTGGGGTCCGGTCTGTTCACCTTTGCAACGACTGGTTCTTCAGTTTATTATTCTAGTTATGGCTTTTGACGTAGAGACCTCGTCGTGTTGTTCTCCTAGACTTATTATTTTTAGTTTAATGTTATTAGCCTTACATTTGTATTGATTTTATTTGTTCAAGCTTTAATCATTATTATTTATTGCTTTATTAAGTTCTTGTAATGTAACTTAATTTTAAGTATTTCTGTACTTTATGTTTGAAAAAATGACCTTCCGCTGGAGTTTCTTGGCGCTTCTTCTCCGCAATGATGGTCTTATCTGAAGCGCTAGTAAATTCACTTCATATTACCGACGTGTAAAAGAGCCCCATGGGGGCCTATTTACTGAATAAACATTTTGATTTGATTTTTGGCTAGGGCCCCTGATCGCGTCAAACGCTTACGTCAACCGCGTACATTTCGAGTCGATAGAAAACAGAAACATTAGCGCATTTGCATCTTGGCTACGCTCTGATGAATTAAAATAGCCATGCGGTGCATTTTCAGAATAAAGTTCAAGATTCATGTTCTAAAGGCAGAGGATTAAAATTCTAAAAAGGTTTTTCTTGCTTCGTGCATTGCGTTTCACTTTTTGGGTAAGTATCTTTTAAAACTCCTCGGGTTTGTCACTTTTGCCAGACTTTCGCGATAAAAATCCTTTGAATTGTACCAAAAGGGGGATAATTACGACACTTCGCGGCTTCGCGTGGAGGCCTGAAAGACGAACAGTAAGTCGTCTAAGCCCGCTTTGCGAAAAAGAAAAGATATTTTCTTCAAAAGGATTCGCGGCATTAGGGTAGGAGTGTATTCACACCGTTTTTTTTAACTTCAAAAAATAACGGTACTTTACATAATATTTAATTGATATAGGTGACGATCCGTCCAACGACGGTTTTTATTTAATAAAAAAACCGGCCAAGTGGGAGTCGGACTCGCGCACGAAGGGTTCCGTGCCATTGTCTATAAAAATGGCAAAAAAATCATGTTTGTTGTATGGGAGCCCCTTATATATTTATTTGATTCTGTTTTTTAGTATTTGTTGTTATAGCGGCAACAGAAATACATCATCTGTGAAAATTTCAACTGTCTAACTGTCACGGTTCATGAGATACAGACGGACAGACAGACGGACTGACGGACGGACGGACAGAGGAGTCTTAGTAATAGGGTTCCCGTTTTACCTTTTGGTACGGAACCCTAAAAAACATGACATGTTAAATCCTGTCAAGTTCCAGTCAGTAAAGAGCCACATAACTATCCTTTTTGCTGCCTGGAACTCAGGTTTTGACATCTAAAATATTCATCATTTTCTAGTATCCCCTCTTCCCCTCTCCCCTCCTAATCCCCTTTTCCCCTCTTCTAATATTCGGTTCTCTGCCTTTTTGCCGACAAACCTTTTAACAAATGCATCGTTTCGCAACCTATTCATTTGCCAACCCGCTTTTTTTTCTGTAACTACAAATATTTCAGGATTTTTATAAAACTAACCTAACCTAACCTATAGGGTTCCACACGATGGTCCTGAAATATATCCTTAATTATTTTTAGTTTCGGAAATAAACACGGGTTGTCAAATGATATGTTTGTGAAATTAATCATTTATAAAACTTTGGTTATGAAATGATAAGATCACGTGGACTCGACTTTCGGGACGTTCCGCATTCAATGTGTTAAGTTATTGTAACAAGATAATAAAATATAGAGCCGAGTTCGAAATACCTTAATGTAGCTATATAAATAATTTCTAATGATAAACTCTTGATCCTCCAAATAAAACTACTAACAGCTCTTAAAAATACAACATCCTGTATATCGGCGTAAGTTTGACGGTGTAAGTGTAGGCTTCGACGCGAAGAAAAGGGGCGAAGGGGAAGGCTCCAGTAAACGGAACAAAAACACCAACGTTATTAGCGAGATTGGTGTAATCTGACTAATCTGTTTAGGGAAGGGGCGCTCGCTGGCGCTTAGAAGTGTCAATTAATATATAAATAACCGCTTTCATGCGGTTTGGAGTTATACATAACCGATTTAATGAAAACCTGGTTTATAAAGTCTATCGATTGTTGGGTTTCGCTCTTAGAGTCGGTTGAGGGTTTCGTGGCATCGACACGAACGTTTCCCTATTTAATTCTTTCGTTAAGCCTATATTGGAGTACGCACTGACTGTCTGGAATCCTATGTATGTGGTCTATATTGACACATACTTAACAATAATTGTGTCGGAAAATGTACGTGAGCGAAGAAATAAGAATAAGTGAAACTAGTAACCAAAGCAACCAAACCCGAACTTCGTAATGTGGCGGTGATGAGCAATCCAAATCTAGAAAACATATTAAGAAATTATTTTTAAACTCTGATTGTATTTTGAATCACCCTGAATATAACGTAGATTTAGTTTAAAATAATCATTTTTACACCATCAAATCCAGTTATGGGATTTACGTTCTCTTTTACAGCCAACGTTATCTAATCCTAAATACTGCGACAGCAGTCATCTCAACAACACAAAAGAACTTAGGTCATAATTAGGTTTTCCTTATAACATTAATCATATAGTACGCAAAGTAAGTAACTCATTATTAGTCTTCGCCTTTCAACTTGTTTCTAAGAAATGTAGGTCAGTTGCGAAAGGAAGTGTGATAGAAAGGGCGAGTTGTGTGTCTACAGTGCGCATCGTACTAGAATACGTATATGCAATTTGATTTAATCCTTTTTTTAAATTAATAAATATATATTGGGGGACAATCTCACACTTTTGTTCGCATGAGGAATATAGAAATAAATAACAGGAAGTTAATTGATTTTGTAACTTAAACCACAAAAAAACCGGCCAAGTGCGAGTCGGACTCACGCACGAAGGGTTCCGTAACATTATCTATACAACCACGGTGTCTGTATTATCATCGAGCAAAAAACGGCCAAAATAACACGTTTGTTGTATGGGAGCCTTAAATATTTATATTATTTTGTTTTTAGTATTTGTTGTTATAGCGGCAACAATAATACATAATTTGTGAAATTTTCAACTGTCTAGCTAACGCGCTTCTTGAGATACAGCCTGGTGACAGACAGACGGACGGACAGACAGCGAAGTCTTAGTAATAGGGCCCCGTTTTTACCCTTTGGGTGCGGAATCTTAAAAAGCATTAGACATCATATTCAGTTAGATTTACTTAATAAAGAGAAAACCTTTTCAAATCATATTATTCACATAGATCGATAATACCGTGGGTTTGTGATCGATTTAAAACATAAAATCGGGTAACCCACTCAGGTTTTTTTTATAATACCTAATACTGAAAAACCCGTTTCTTTCATCAGGGGACCGGTTGCTGGACATCCCCTGTAATGTCTGTGGAGACAGGAGCTCTGGCAAGCACTACGGCATCTACAGCTGCGATGGTGAGCCTTTTATCAGCAGATTGACTTCTAAAGTCTGCGTGTATTCTCCATTTTCTTCAGCTCCGGTTTGGTGTAAGCCTTTTCAAGCCAAAAGGGGAATTTAGTGGGTGACGGAACAAAAATCACACAACTATAAGTACCGTAGCATACAGCCAGTAATTAGCTTAGAATATTAATCTTGTTTAGGATAAAATTTATCCATAATTATTTATTTATTCAGAGGAGAGTAAAGTTCAGGAGAGAAAATAATCTTTAGAACTTTACTACATTTTTACTCCACCCTTTACATTACGTTAAGAATGTCCTTTAAGTCTTTATGGTGTTTAACCCATCATTTTACCGAATTTCACTTGTTCCAACGTTATTTTCTGCTGAAACAATGATATTTTCAGGATGTCTTAAACATTACGTAGGTTTAGGTTACACTGGTAAACAGGAAAAAATAACTCGTGCTGCGAGAAATGCCATTCGATGAAATTAAAATTGTGGGTATTGAGTCGTTTGTTGAAAGGCTTTTTGCTGCAATTATTTACTTATACAGTGTGTTCAAGCACCGAGTTTGGACAGAGAATAAATGATACTATGCCTTTGCGGTTGGGGCACCCCCTATATTATACAGTGTGTAAATGGTATACGGGCGTTTATTAAAACTGGACATAGATTAAGACTCTACTAATCATTAACAGAAAGAATTATTTTGATTACGCTAACGTATACACCGTTATTAATTTTTGAACATACTATCGACCCGCAATGTACATCGAAGTCCATCTGTCAGGTAAGTACGTAAAGTTTACTTGTGAAAATGTGTATTTCGGCTTAAGTAGCCTCAGCTTTAATAATACTTAACTTTGAAACGTCATTAATTGAGTTTTTAATTCATTGCATTTTTCGTTATACATTGCGTGTTAAATTATTTTGTATGGTTATTTTTTTTAATTTAATTTTAACAAAAGCTGCCTAAATGTGCTCAGTAGGGCTTGTACTAACCACAGTTAAAAGGAACGCCCGTATACCATTTACACACTGTATAGACTTCGACTTAGAAATCCAAGCCGGTACGGTATGTATTGTTCTGCCCAGGCTGTTCGGGGTTCTTCAAGAGGTCGATCCACCGGAACAGGGTGTACACCTGCAAGGCGGGTGGGGAGATGAAGGGCCGCTGCCCGGTGGACAAGACCCACCGGAACCAGTGCCGTGCCTGCAGGCTGGCCAAGTGCTTCCAGGCTAATATGAACAAAGATGGTACGTGGCTTTGTTTTTTTATTAGCGAAATAGCAGAGGCATTCAACGAAAAACAGAAAACGGAACAGAGGGAGAAAATGTAGGCGTCGTATCGTTTCAAAGTGTTAAAGATGATGAGAATAGAGGTAATTTTAGGAGATTCTATTTTAGTCTTTAGGGTTAGCAACGCAATTGCAGTCGATTGGGAATGCATTTAGACCTTGAGGCCATCGACAGATATCGCCGCCGCCCAAGCGCACATCTTGTGCCAGGGCTTTACAATGATGCGGACCACGCAGCAACCAACCCCATAAAACCTGCGCCCGCGGCGCCGCGTACTTCTTGCATCTCTATGTATTGTTTTACTACTTTCCACACACCAAAGATGCTGCACCAAAATGCTCGAACAAGAGTAAAAAAAATAATTCAACACTACAGTTTCTCGTTCGAGCTAGAATAATGCTTCCGACCCGCAGGTCGGTTTAGGCTCTTTATTGATGAAAACCATCCAAATCAAATCATATCCAGTCAAAATGTTAATTAACCCATAATATACCATGCTACTGTGAAAAAAAGAGAAACAGTCGGGTTCTCTTCAAATACTTAAATTTGCTTTCGAATATTACAATACACGTCAAAAGCCTATATGCCAGCCCGTGGCCGATTTGTCCGTTTCTCCTGTCTAAACAATCGATCTACGTTCTATCGCATTTCCTAACTTGATTTTAACCCTTTGAACGCCGAGAACACCTAAAGACGTCGTGTACTGTCGTGCATACCACGCCATCAACGCTTATAGTTGTCACAGATACTGTGACAAATAGACACGAGTATTTGTGACGTAAGGTTGAAAGTGAGGACGACTTTTGTATCAAAACAATGGCAGCGAAAAAGTTAAATCAATAAGAAGATGTGCGATAGCTAACATGCAATAAGTTTACTGTGTATAATTCTAACTTGAGTAGGTAACATAAACTCGTTGCATTACACAAGCTACCTAAACCTTAAAAAAGTAAATACTTAATGGCATCCTAACAAACCTGAGTATCTTTTTAACGACTACATTCTCGTATGGTTCATCTTCAGTCACGCTCAGATTCGTCGATAAAACTGATGTCCACTTAACGAATTGAAAAGCGCTAACCAACATTGACAATAGTCCCGGAGTAACGTCCATTGTCGTCCATTATTATGAAAGTGTTTCTATCGGGTATCTATCAGGCTCGCAGCAGGCTGTTTTGTCCTGAAATATCGGGTCTCCCCTATCGGTTTACCCCTGTCGAAACTGTCATTACGTACAACGAATGATATTCCTTACCCGTATTGTTAGCGGCCTTTGTCAGGTTTATTCCTGTCCCGGTTGGTAATTGGTGTAAAAGGTAAGAAGAAAAATATTAAAGGATTTGAAAAACATAGTTAAAGGTCACTTACAGCCAAAAGATAAGTTAAATTCAGTTGGAACTGTCAGTCTTTAATCCAGATTAAGGACCGTTTAGGATTTTTAACCCCAAAGGGAAAAAACGGAACGCTTATAGGATCAAAGTAATCCGTCTGTCTGTCCGTCTATCTATCTATCCGTCACGATGCTTTTTCTCAAGAACGCATGAAAATATGAAGGTAAAATTAATATCAAATACTTATGTGTGCGGTCCCATAATTCTGTAAAAAACCTAAAATTAATGCAATCTAAAGATACGACCATTTGAGCCTTATTTTCTAACATTTCGCATGGGAATCAAAACCTATAGGATACTTTCCATAGACCTAGAATCATGAAATTTGGCACGAAGTAAGATTTAACAGCACAAGTAAAGGAAAACATCCGAAAATCCTTAATTTGTGGTTCAACTACAAAAAAGAAATTGCGTTCCATACTTACTTGATTTTTTTTACGTTTTTTGTCATACCAGCACTCTAAATTTTAATACAGTATTAGGAAATGCTAACTAACACTGCGTTTGGGCCTGTTCACCATACCTCTAGCCATGTCCTTATCATATCGTCAACGTTATTCACTAGATAGTTAGGCGATCGTTTTGTAGAAAACTATGTGGCTTGGGAACCAAGATGGTGCATATTGATCGCATGGAGAGGGTACAACGATCTTTTACTAGATTTCTTGTGTACAAAGTTGGTGGCAAACGTATTTCAAAAAGAGCGGACTACAGTGCTAGACTCGATCACTTTGGGCTAGATAGTCTGCAGCAGAGGCGTATTTATCTTGATATGGCACTCCTACATAAAATTATTAATGGAAAAGTCCAAGAGCCGTCTTTGCTGCGTTGTCTAAATTTTGCTGTCCCCAAGCTGAATTCACGGACCTGTCGTCTCACGTTCTTCCGCCTTGATCGTACCAGGACTAAGCTGGGAAAGTCCTTGCCTCTCTATCGTTTGCAGAAGCAATACAATGATCTAGCCAAGGCCCGTTGCATTGACGTTTGCCAGAATTCAATGCCAGTTCTGCGACGTAGACTGCTGAAATCATCGTCACCACACTCCCGATTTTCACAGGGCACGTAATTTATTTATGTTTATAAAATATAAATCTCGTTTGTTTTTTTTTCCCATTTCCTGTTTCTTCAAATTGTAGTCTTTTTCAAATGTTTTAATTAGTCTCTATACCAATGTTGTTGCACGCCTATAATTGGTGCATAAACGGGAATGTAACTTTTATATTGTGTTATTGTATAATCTGTTTATGTTACTGTTGGTGTGTCTTTATAAATAAATAAATAATAAAAATAAAGATGCGAGTTAAAACAAAATGGCCGCCTTTATTAATAAATAATACTTTCCATAACTTTCACAATACGATATTGATATGCTTTTAAACAGTAGAATAGAGGCCAAGCAGACACCTACAGCTATACATAAGCGCTGTAACGGCTTCGGGCAAGTTTCAAGCGGCACAATTACGCGAGCGAGTACACATATAAAGGTAATCCGGGTCGCGGCGGCACAAAGTGATGCTCGTGAATAAATTACGGAGCACCTGCGGCGCGGTGGCAGGGCTGCGACGCCTGCGACGCGGGATTGGGGGAGGGACTTGTACACTAATGTGTGCTAAATGAGCTGCAGGCCAATTTTAGAAGCGCAAGTGTGCTTTATCTTATTTGACTAATGATACTTATACATGCTGAAGTTTGTAAATGTAGGTATTATAGAATTAAAAGAACGAAATCCCAAAAACTGAAACAAAGGCCCTAGCCAAGATGCATTCGCTAACTAGCGATTAGTTTTGATTTTAAACCAATCGCGACACTGGTAGATCACGCCATACGACAAGTCACGTGATCTACCAGTGACGCGATTGGTTTAAAAACCAAACGAATAGAATCGCTAGTTAGCGAACACATCTTGGTTAGGGCCTCAGGATATTTTTATTACGATGCACGCGCACGCGCAAGACACAAAATAAAATTTAAAAGAGCAGTATATTGCTTTATCTTATTAAATAACTATTATTTATGCTGAGGTTTGTAAATTTGTTTGAATGTGTATGAAAACACTTTATTGTACATACAAACAAAAGACTTGATGATGAAGACGCCATCTAGCCGTTTTCGGAAACAATGACAGTTCACAAACTCTCAAAAGCTGAAACAGAAGAGGTCAGGTGCCCAGGATATTTATTATGGTGCACAAGCGTACGCGCATGACTCAAGAGACAATTATAAAATGACATAAGATATATTTGCAGCAATTTACAAAGGCTACATTATACCTTAAATGTATTTGTGTGTGAGTTAGTATGATTTTTACTCCTTCACGATACATTGCTAGATGGATTTGGATGAAATTTGGAATGGAGATAGTGATAATCCTAGATTGATAAATAAAGTAGATAGTTCCTGAGAGAAATCCGACGAGTCGTGGGCAAAAGCTAGCATTTCCGTAGTTTTTTCGCTCGTGTTAAATGAAACTCGAAAGTAATAACATACAGTATATCTTAGATCTGATGATTAAGTTAGGAAAATGGCAACAGGATATTCGTTTTAATTAATGTAATAAGCAGCCGATGACTAATATTACTAAAAGCTCTCAAAAACAATATTTTTGGCATAAACTTATTTCCCTAGACTAATTCAATTTTAACTATTCTCCGTTGACTCTGCCAGCCCTGATTACGCTGAGGTTGTCGAGATTTGGAACCCGACTTGCGGCCGACATGGTGCCCCTTGAATATTCATTAGATATTACTTAGTGAATTAAGATCCGCGCGGCGACGGTGTTAAATCTATGCGCCGACGCTTGGGTGAAAATAAAATACGTGATGGTATTATTGAATATAAGTTGAATATTGCCTTTTATTTGTTCGTTTTTATTCTTATGCAACATTGTTTTGTTCAATTTAGGACAACAAAGCATTAAAATCGATGAGACAGGTGGCAGCTCGCTCAACGTGGAACACTCATTGCTATTCGAGGAAAGGCTGTCAGTATGTCGTTAATTTCGTTTTAAATTGAATATAAAGTAACAAGTTTCTTGATTCTTGACAAATAAAATGATATTACGTTGTCTTAAATGAATAGAGTTATTTGAAATGTAACTCCCATGATTTACAAGGCTACATATAGTGATCAGATTCGCGATGTAATGAATAAGGGCCAAATCAAAAGCACCCGAAACCGACGTACGTGAAGAGGTGATGAAGCGAAAGTTGTACGTTTAGACAGGTGCACCTGGCGTTCCAAACGGCGTTATCTGTCTACCCCAATGGGAGACAGGCGTGAAGGGATATATATGTATGTATGTTCCCTCGAGAATGAATTTTACATACACATTTCTAATATTTTTAACGTTACATAAACAATGCCATTTTCAGTAAGCCTTAAAACTTGCCAATTATGTAACGCCGCGGCGCCGTGACCGAAGGACTTAAAGCATGGAAGACAACAGTTGAGCGTGCAACATTAATGCGACCGCACACACTGAGGCGGTAATGGACCGCGCCCGGATACAGCCGGCAATAAATTACTTACGAACGTCAATAACAGCTACCATAAAATCAGCAGTATTTGCCGTGTGGTTGTTGGCTTAGAATAGTGCCACTCCATGTCTTCCTGTGGATGTCGTAAGAGGCGACTAAGGGAATAAGGGCTTGTAGTTCTGTTAGGCGATGGCTTCAACCTATCACTAATGTATTTGTAAACATCTTAGCCTGTTTGTGCAAAATGTGGTTACAGAATTATCAACAAGTCTTTGGAAATGATCTCTGGAAATGATGGGGTATGTAGGTATGTGTATAAAATTAACAGTGAAATAGAGTCCATGTTATATCGGTTATCTAAGTGTATCTAAGACAATTTATTCACTTACACATTAACACAAACACACTTTTTTTTTTTTCAGTTTCATAATAAACCCCTAATCTTTAAAATAACATAAGGACAAAAAAATTGCTTAGTGTTAAATTCTTTTCTCATCCAATTTATTGTTTCTTGTTTTCTTAGCAATAGCCGCATGCGTTTTTGAAATCCTCATGTGTGTACCGACCTCCACGATACAGGCTACGCCTAGTGTGGACGTCACTGTTGGTTATACAAATGTAACTCCTTTTTTGGCAAAAAAATAATCTATCTATCTATTTATTTTATGTTATTTACGTTAACATTTTTTTTATTATTTAATATCATTTTAGAATCACACTAAAATTATTAATGTGGATGTTTGTGTGTGTTTCATTTGTGTATGTTTGTATGTATACTCTGTATGTGTAACTCTTTATTAAACATAAAACCAATGACAAGTAAGTACGTACGTAAACTAAACATTAGCTTGTGTAGTTTGTTACTTCACACGGCTCGACGGATTATGATGATGTGATAACTTATATCCTAGATTAGCACATGCTACCTTTTATCCCGAAAAATCACTGTTCCCGTGGGATGGCAAAAATACTAATTATACGCGAAGAGGCAGAAACTAGTAACAAGGGTAAACAATGGAATTTAAGTCTTAAACCCATTTATAATGGAACGCCGCCGTGACCGAAGCACTTAAAGCACGGAAGACAACAGGCGGCCGGTGCAACATTAATGCGACCGCACGCATTGAGGCGGTAATGGACCGCGGCCGGGTATGTACCGGCGAAAAATACAATCAACAGACATTGTCGAATAGGAGCTTAATACGGATAGGTTGAAGCTCATCTTGCATTTATAGTGTAATTATAGTGACTAAGAACTGACGACACGGTGGCCTAGCTGGGAGTGACTCTGCCTCCGAAGCCAGCGGTCCAAATCTGGGTTCAAATCCCGGTACAGGCAGACTTGTGTGATGAGCGCGAATATTTGTTCCTGAGTCTTGGATGTTTTCTATGTATTTAAGTATGTATTTCTCTATACAAGTATGTTTATCGTTGTCTAGTGCCCATAGTACAAGCCTAGAGCTTAGTTTGGGACTAGGTCAATTTGTGTGAGATTGTCCTCTGGTATTTATTTAATAACTAGCTAAAATTGAATGAAAAAACCTCTGTACGTTAACTAGAGGTTATACTCCACTGGGGTTTATCTTAATTGATTTTGAAATGTTATTGTATTGATAATGTTATTATTCTTATTCTTATTCTTACTGGTAGATTTTACCGTCACTCCAACTTTAATGATGTTATTCGTTGGGATTTTGCCAGCGCCATTTGTGCGGCTATTTTTGGAACTAAAAGGTCTATACATGACGATGGTAAAATATCTCATGGGTTGACTCTTGTTCCACTTGTGTTTACACCCTTGCGCCGTCACACCTTCCCGGAACAAGTATCAGGGCTGGTTTCGCGTTGGAATCAGTGCTGACCCTCAAAAGCCGTATACAGTCAAATTGACCGTAATATTTGAGTCATTCAACGTTGCAATACTGCCCGCATTTTGGGAATGATGCCCTCTGGTAGCGGTTTGTTAGTTAAGAAGTTTGTAATTTCGTTTGTTTGTTTGTGCAAAATATAATAATAAGTATTCCTGTTTTTTCCAATGCAATGTTTTACAAAATAATATTTTTTAGGAATAGGCTTCTCAAATCAATCTCTGCAGTTAAACGTAGAATATAATATAATGTTACAATTAATTATTAATTATAAAATACTTAAATTATTTATTGACATCATGCAAGAATTTACGTAGCTACGACGCTACGGTTCCATTTGTATCGGGTGCTACGATGCTACGATCGATATAGTGTTAGTTAGCGTTGCGATACAAATGATAAATCGAAACGAATTCAGAATTTACAGTTAAAAGTAATAATATCTATACGGCTATCGCGCCAAAAATATGTAAATTTGACCTGTAGTTTAAAAGAGGCGTGTAGATGTTTTTTGCGTCTTGGGAGCGTATATAGGTGACCTTGATTGTACATAACATATAAAAAAAACTTGGAAATTTGATGTTAAGCTAACTACCTCGAAAAATCGTGTTAGTTTTTCTCTTATCTAAAACATACAAACCTGATCTACACTAATCCATATCATGATCAAATTTGCATGAAAACTGCTATCACGAAGTTGACAAAGCCATCCGGCTAACTCCTAACTCCAACAGCGTGTCCAAACAACGCGATCGAGTCAGCAATGTCAACACGCGGACGTGCCGACCGACGCCTACGCACATTACAAACATAGTGCGTGCTTACTTCGTGATTCTAGAGCTACCTTTGAAGTTAGATTGCTCTTTTTACCCAACTGGGGTGCGATTTTAAACCTCACCGACGAAAAATTACTAACTTTAAAATCAATCTCGGATTTCATATAATAAAGGCGTTGTGATATGAAATCCAATAGATGGGCGAGCTCGTATACAAAATCCCTGCACAAATTGATTTTGAAGTTAGTGTATCTGATTTGTTTTAGCTTCCATTTGACTGTAAGGCCGGTTTGGAGTAGAACCCTTACAGGTCCTGAACTCCTGGTGATAGGGTGACTGATAATCCTCATCTGAATGGTGTCATTAGATTCGTCTTAACATCGCGAGTGTCACAAAAAAATGGCGGAATAAAAATCTATAAATTGAAAGTAACTAACAAATATCTAGACGACATAATCAAAACATGTGACTGCGCCAGGTTATTATCATACGTCGTTATCGCGGGTACAAAAACGATTTGACAGTACAGAAAGATTATGAAAAACAAGCAATAACAGACACGAAACTCATTTTGAGGAACATCTATGCCTACTGCTACGAGTTTAAAATGTATCACACATTAGGTATTTCTAATACCCAACCTCCATACTTGACTTGAGTACCAATACAACTTAAATAGATTAACTATGCAGTCGCAATGCAAACTCTTTAATATTTTTTTCCTATTTGACATTGTCATTTGTTAGTAAGTATATTATCAATTATCTGTACTGATAACTGTGTGTAATATATTTATTGCCGAGTGCTTTTAAAATGCCGCGAAGGAAAAAAACGAGCGAAGAATTTGTGGAGTTGTAGACAAAGGATTATCCTGAATTACAGGCTCGCGATACAAAATTATATTACACTAAGTGCAATTTTATTTTCCCCCAGAGCTTCTATGGAACGACATTTCAACTTGAAAAAGCATACATCCGTCAAAAAATATTTTAGGATGAAATTGACCAAATTTATGGTAAGCTGTAATATACCATGGTCTCAGTTAGAAAATCCCATATTCCAAAATTTTATTTTTAAAAATGTTAAAAAAGACGTTAAATTATAGTTAAATTTACTTATTTCCTATGTATAAACTTGTTAACTAAACAGATGGAAACATATGACAACAGTTTAACCCATACCCCTTTGCGGCTGTATTTTTTATTGATCTTTTCTAGAGAAAACTCTCCACATGTAAAGAGCTTCTTAGATGTTTAGTAGCTGTAGGCAGAATACGTCCGTTTCTACCAAATAGACATTCTGTTTTATCTGCTCTTTATCTGATGGGTAATTATACCCGCGATAACGACGTATGGTTATTATTGTTAGACTTGTTATTTTCGTTAGTATTTTTTTTTGTCTGTATTTGTTTTCCACTTTCCGACATTCGTTCTTATTTAGCGCATGCTCCCGACACTCGTTTAAAAACACGTCCAAGAGTTTCAATGGCTCCCTTAAAGTTCAAAGTGTATCTTACTAAATTTTTAAACCGACCGCAAAAAAGGAGGTGGTTATAAATTTAATAAATATAATAAATTTATTTAATTTTTGGGTGTTTGTTACGCGATTACTCCGTCAATTGTGGATAGATTTCGAAAACCATTTTTTTGTTTGATAGGGTGTACTCCCGAGGTGGTTCCATTGCCACCAAATTGGTATCTGATGAGGGGATCCGTGAGGAATTGAGAGAACTCCTCAAATATTATAGGAATAAATATACGTGGACGACATTATTATGATCACTAAAAGGTACGAAATAAAATAAATGTTTTAAATAACTAAAAAACCGTCTTCAAAATGCAAAAAATAACTTCTTTTTCAAGCATTTTTTTATGATAAGGAGAAGGCACACGAGCACTCAGGCCACCTGATGGTAAGTGGGATCTGAGACCAATAGATATTTTAATTCTCAAGACTAATCCTAAGACCTCAAATGCGTTGCCAACCCTGAGGACTAAGATGGAATGCCTCTATGCTAGTAATTTCACCGGTTTTCTTATCCCCACACAACAATGCAAACACTGTTGCTTGGCGGGTAGTTAATGGATAAGATGGTGGTAGCGATCTGGACGGACCCTGCACAGGGTCCTACCACCACTAAAATAGTAATAGTTATAGGTCAGTCCAACTGAAGTCGGCGTCCCACTATATTTTTAACCAAAAGTCGAATACAGTTGGACTGACCTATTAGCTATAATTTAGAAAAGTTATTTCTTGCTTAATGAAGGCAGTTTTTAGTTTTTTATCTCAACACTACTCTATATATTTGGTCTGGTTCTGGTTTATGACACGCCGTTCAAAGACAAAATTTAAATTCTTCTCAGCGGTTTTCGTGCTATTTACGTAAATGCTTAAATAAATAAATATTGAAATAAATATTGGTCCTGGGTTCAAATCCCGGTAAGGGCAGATATTTGTGTGATGTGCACGAGTATTTATTCCTGAGTCTTGGATGTTTTCTATGTATTTAAGTATGTGTTTATCTATATAAGTATGTTTATCGTTGTAGTACTAGAGCTTAGTTTGGGACTAGGTCAATTTGTGTGACATTGTCCTGTGATATTTATAATTAATTATTGTTTATTTTATTGTATCGCCTCGCAGTAGATGAGAAAAGCACTATGTCTGTCTCGGCAGAAAGTGCAATTTATGGACTCGTACACTGGCTCGTCCATAAATCGCCTACTTTCTACCCTAGGCAACTGTACCTACTATTAATTACAAATCATTGAAAAAATGGTTAACAATTTCCAGCGCATGAAGAACTATAGTTCTATACTTTAGTACATTTATATCTGCGGGTAGTCGCATAAGCCTGTCTTTCGAATGATCAAATAAAACATAATCCCCAATTTAACTTCATAAAATTAATTTAAAATCGATCAGTCGCGAGCAAGCTACGAGACTGCGACCCTGTATCTGTACTTTTCAATATTCGCTCTGAAATTTTAAGGGTTCCGTTGAAAAGCTTCTCAGAAAGCTTTTGTTTGAAAGTTAATCAGTTGCCTTTTAAGTGATTTTATTATTAATCTTGTTCGTTTTGCAACTTATGCACTTATCTGATCGATCTTATTATGATTTCAACAGAAAATATTTATAAAGTAAGTTAAATATGGTTGATAAAGTTTAATTAAGATGGTTAAGAACTCGAAAATCTGTTTCAATGTTATTGAAAAAAACGCACCATTGTAGCACCATTTTTTTACAATCCTCAATTATTTATTTGCCTTCACGTTTCGCAGGTAAAACCTGTGTTTCAAACCATTGTTTCTTCAAAGCAAATACAATTAAATAGTACAATAATTCGATAAAAAACATGTCTATAACAATCCTACAATTTCCCATTCAGAGAATAGATAAAAAGCCGTCCATCAAAAATGACTATATTATGTAAATAAATTATTGCTAACTCCTAGCACATTAAAAAAACACATGTTCCACGACTTCACAGACCACATTCGCCACCAATTACAGTAAATTCCAGCTATAAAACCTAAGTCGCAGCCGCGGTCGCCCCCGGCGCTCGAGGGGCAAAACTTTTCAATTACCGCCCGCCGTGTTACCCCGCAGCGGGTTAAATTAATTCCCTTCACTTCACAAAAAGATTCACCTTACCTACCCCTGTGAACCGACACCGGCTAATTCTAGGAGATGGCGACGGAAAACACTTGTCATTTTGACAGGGGAGTATACGTATGACTAAAGGCTCAGATTCATTGGTGGATAGCTCGTATGCTTTTCGTTATACATTGCACCGCTGTAATAGCTCCTGGCTCAATAATGTTATATCGACTCGTCAATGCTACAAACATGCGGGCTATTGCCCAATGAAACAGCTTTTAGTCGTCTGCTTACTTCGTGCAGCCTAGTACTAGTGCTGCATTTGCATAATAAATAAATAAATAAAGTGTAACAAACAAAACAATAGACAAACAAAATGATTACCTACCTATCACAAGGTTGAATTTTAGTTCCCATTCGTTTTATTTGTCCGTTCA
Organism: Acleris holmiana; assembly: GCA_949316455.1. Taxonomy (NCBI): domain Eukaryota; kingdom Metazoa; phylum Arthropoda; class Insecta; order Lepidoptera; family Tortricidae; genus Acleris; species Acleris holmiana. Next base: position 16,338,017 of record OX438765.1, on the reverse strand, counting down.
TACCGTTTATAATAGATGCATTAGGTATGTTAAAATCATATTACCAAAACATGATATTCGTAGAACATCATATTCGCAAAACATGATGTTCGCAAAACACAATATTCGCAAAACATGATATTCGCGAAACATGATATTCGCAAAACATCATTATTAAGCAAGACATCAATTAGACAGTGTCGACGGAGTAACTCTACCGCGGAGCTCCTTATTTCTGGGTGGTTTGGCCCTCTGGGCCCGCTGTAGAAGTAACATAACCTAAACCTACCTACGATTCTATAACCTAATTCCACTATTTGCAAATATCATGTTTTGCGAATATTGTATTTTGCGAATATAATGTTTTGCTAATATCATGTTTTGCGAATATAATATTTTGCGACGTACAGGTTACACCTGGGTGTCTATCATTTCATCAAAACACCCTTCATCGAATGTATCATTTCATCGAACTTCATTTCATCGAACGCTTTTTCTGCTGAAACCATAATGTTTTCAGGGTATCACATTTAACCTAACCTAACGTACGTAATTAATGGTTAAGATACCCTGAAAACATTATGGTTTCAGCAGAAAATAGCGTTCGCTGAAATGATACATTAGATGAAGTGAGATTCGATGAACTGCTGAGTTACCGTCACATCTAATGCTGATACCATTTAAATCCAAACGCAACATTTCTAATACGTTGTCTAATAAAGTTTCGGAAAAAACTTACCTATAGTTACTCTTATTTCCTCGTCAAAATCACTCGTTTTTTCTGCCACTGCCTCCTAGACTCCGTGTTCAATTTTCCCCGAATATTTTTTCCCCGTAACATACTGACGTCTCGCAATATTTATTTTTAATTTAACGGTTCTCGCGCAGGTTTTGATTGTCTACCTTTTTGAAGTTCTTTTGTGCCAGTAATGAATTGAGGCTGGTTACCGTTTTGATCGTTTTTCGCTGAAATGGTATCGTGTGATAATGTAGCGTGCGATTTGTTATTCAAGTCGTACGTTTATGATGAGTTAGCTACTTGATTAAAGGTTATTGTGTAACTGGCTTTAAACTTTTAAACTCTTGATTTTGTCTTACAATCGATTTTATATGGTTCTGAACTATTTTCCGGAGTTCCCGGTTTGTAACCATGTTTGGTTTTACCCGACTTTTAATTGCAGTTTTATTCTTGTACCATAAACCATAATCGATGCCTTCGAACAGATTATTACTGATAAACTTTAGTATGTGTGTATTATGTTTAACCGACTTAAAAAAAGGAGGAGTTTTTCAATTCGCATGGTTTTCTTTTTTTAATGTAGATTTCCCGATTACGAAAATATTTATATGTAGTTTCTAGTTGGTCCAATTTTCAGCTCTTCAAGATCATGTGATAGGATCTTGGAGTAATCGAGGGATTTCTCAAATGTTATAGGAATACATATAGCGATTTTAGTCATCATAAAATAAGTCTATCATTTTAAAAGACGTTATTTATTGCTTTTTGAACACAGTTTTTACTTTTATTTAATATTTATTTTATATTGAGAAACTTCAACGCAGAATTTTCATTTCATCGAAAGGTATTTATCGCCGCGTGAGTTAATTTTAAAATTAGATGAAATTATACAATCGATGAGGTGAAATTAGATAAAATCGGTCGGTGGTCTAAGGCATATGGACTTTAGCATTTACTCGAGCATTCTATTATAGACTAAGAAATTCTTAAATATGTTTTAGCTAAATTCGTCAATTTTCACCATAGATTTGAGGGTAATATTGATCTAACTTGATAGCACTCTATTAAGCATACAGAGCTCAAGTATATGAGCACAATTAGGTGATCCTTTGGATCGTAAGGTACCGAGTTTGAACCCTCGCGGTTACTATATGCCAATGAGTTTTACAAACTTAAATACATTATCCGATGCTCTTGCGGTGAAGATAAAACATCTTAAGGAAACTTGCACATTTTAGCATCTGATGGTATAAGAGGGAAGTTGCACAAAAGACCCTAAAGCGGTTGAAGTGTCTCCGAAAGGCCCAAGTAAGATAAGATAAGAAAGATACGACCTTACGAAATACCGATGGTCTTGTACTTTCCAGATAAGGTAAACCTAGGTTTTCATAATACAGCGTGTAACTTTCATACGGGCATATATTTTAACACTAATTAACGCTAAGTATTTTACTTTTTTAGGGTTCCGTAGCCAAATGGCAAAAAACGGAACCCTTATAGATTCGTCATATCTCTCTGTCTGTCCGTCCGTATGTCACAGTCACTTTTTTCCGAAACTATAAGAACTACACTGTTGAAACTTGGTAAGTAGATGTATTCTGTGAACCGCATTAAGATTTTCACACAAAAATAGAAAAAAAAAAACTATACATTTTGGGGGTTCCCCATACTTAGAACTGAAGCTCAAATTTTTTTTTTCATCAAACCCATACGTGTGGGGTATCTATGGATAGGTTTTCAAAAATGGTGAGGTTAGTTTGCGCGAGAGACACTTCCAGAGTGTTGAAATGTGTGTCCCCCCCCCTGTAACTTCTAAAATAAGAGAATGATAGAACTAAAAAAAAATATATGATGTACATTACCATGCAAACTTCCATCGAAAATTGGTTTGAACGAGATCTAGTAAGTAGTTTTTTTTTAATACGTCATAAAAACATTTATTAAAGCTACAACGAACTTTTATATTATGTTACTTGCTGCTACGGAACCCTTCATGGGCGAGTCCGACTCGCACTTGGCCGCTTTTCTTACTAATTAATTCAGCAATCAATCTATCACACATTGCGCCAATTAAATTAAAACACCTACGTAAACGTCATGAATTGGTTTACGCCACCAATAAAAGCAAAAAAAACATTTATTTTTTCTGTTTTAAATTAAATTACTTATAATCGTGTCAGTTCACCCGCCTGAGATAGGTACTTATTTTCCATAGTAATATGTCGTCCGTGCACTTGGGTACAGGCAGTATACATTGACGATTGATGAACGCCCTCTCAATTCGTAAATTCGTTTTGTAAGAGGAAGTCGCACGCGTTTCATTGCTCTAAATCAAACTTTAAAAATTAACTACGCTTCAATAATAAAAGTTACAAACAAAATATCTTTCTCACGTGATCTGTATGATTATTTACTACGTCTGAATAAATATGTATATGCTCGTATGAAATTTACACGCTTTATATTATGGGCTGACATGCCCGCCTTAAACCCTGCAGAATCGACAGTTTTCTATGAGTTTTTTGGAAGATGTTTCAAATTTGAAACTCATAATTTTATCACATTTGATTTCCTTAGAGTCTAGTTTGGGACTAGGTCAATTTGTGTGAGATTTTCGCCCCGATTTATTTATTCGTTAATTACAGCTCAATCCTTTACATTCTGATAACAAAATCCGAAATTTAAATGGTGGTAGGACCTTGTGTATGATCCATTCGGATCATTACCACCATCTTACTCTTTACGCAACCGCCAAGCAGCAGTGTTCGCATTGTTGTTTTCGGCGTAGGGATAAGACAACGGAGGGAATTAATAGCACAGATACCGTCTTAGTTCTCAGGGTTTTGAGAATGCAAATGTCTAATGGATCATAGATAACACTTACCATTAGGTGGCCTGTATGCTCTTTCGCCTTCCCCATTAAAAACTAAAAAGACGCCGGGCCGTATTTTGAAACCAATACGGGCCGAGATGCCAGTCTAATACGTTAAAGAAATTGACAAATTATAAAACGGTCAGTTTTAACGTGTGTAATAAATAATACGGCTATTAATAGACTTATCTTGACCGAGATAACGAAATCATACAACGAAATTGATCGGTTAAGAGACAAAAAAAAGTTGTGAAAAATACCTTAAAAGGAATACTTTTGGATGGGTTGGCGTAGGTGAACTTTCCAACAGTATCTTTTCCTCCTATTTTTCAATAATTTTAGAATTATTACTTAATTTGTAATTTAGGTGCATGCATAGAAAATGTAATGTGAACCCGATCTCGCCAACAAATTGTTTTGTTATTTTGGCCGGTTAACTTGTAATGTTTACTTGTTATGTAAGCTTCGAAACAATAAATTTAAAAAAAAAAGATGCTCGTTAATACGCCAAGCCATGGAAAATTGAAAATTTTGACACATCTTGAGACGAGCATTATAGTTGGGATCATGACATAACTATGCAGTTCTGTTTACGCTCAGAGAAAAGGACAGAACTATGTAACTATCATAGCTCTGCCCTTTACGCTCACCGTAAAGTGAACTGCATAGCTAGGTCATAATATCCCTCCTGTTTATTAATACGTCCCTTAGACACAGGCATCTCAGCCAGGATCATTCATTAGACAACGAGTCCAATATTCATGGCCTAGTCCTGCGCTAAAGATCCATTTAAACCAACTGTGACTAAAGTAAACGATTAAACCCCTAAACAATTTAGCCCAAACTTAATTTTATTGCTATACAAAGCACTCTATTGCGTGTTACGCTGCTCAAAAGCTCATCCGATCCGTATCAAATCGAGGAGCAGTGTTTAGGATTCGAACACGTGTTTGACACCTCTGGGCACCCCAGCGAGGGGACCAGGGGTGGCCAAAGGGTGATCATATTATACCGATTTTATGCGCTAGTGCAACAGTGTAGTGAAACCTGAGTAATGTTACGGTTATAATTAGGTTCCATTAGGTTTCAATTGCCGTGTGAAAGTAATTTTTAAGGAGTGTGTGTGAATTTTGTAATGATGATGACGTAGTATTCAGGTGAACAATTGATCCATACTATTATAAATGTGAAAGTAACTCAGTTTGTTACGGTTAACTGATAAACCGCTGAACCGATTTAGATGAAATTTGCTAAAGGTTTAGTTTGGGTCCCGGGAAGGGATATAGGGTACTTTTTATCCCGAAAAATTGTACGGTTCCTGAGAAAATAGCGATAAACAACTTCTACGCGGACGGAGTTGCGGGAAATAGTGCTTTAGGTATATTATTATGTTAAGAAAATCACAAATTGTTCTGTTCTCCTAAATTAATATCTCTCCTCCTAGTGCTTGTAAATCTTTATGCACTATTAGGCATTAGTATAAAATCGTCTTTGTTTGCGATTTTGTCCAAATTTGTGTAATGCATTAGCCATTTATTAACTTGTACTTTTATGAAACTATAGGTCTATTTTCTGTTTTTTGGTATCTGTTCATCATTATGTACGACTGTTTGTTTCTAAATAAATTAAAAAAAACCTAAACTATTCTTGATGGGTTATAAAAAAAAGTCTTGCTCTAATTTATTTAGGGAAGTTGTTCATTCAACCGATATTTTCGTAAAACGTGGTCAAAAAAACATTAAGGCATTTCATTTCGGTTAAGGCAATCTAAAAATTGGAAGATTTATTTCGCTGATTCGTTAGTTGTTTAAAACTTCATCTTTCTTATGTTTTATGTGAAAATTAACATTAGCCTATATAGCTACGTTACCATAGAATGAGAAAAACTATTTTTAATGGACTTCAAAGCTGTGTATACCGATTGTCATACGTGAACAATACATGATACCAATTCAATCAAACGACAAAAGGGCGCTGCGATCCTCAGAGAAGATTTATTCATCACTCCCTTGTTTTAGAAACATTTCTCCTTTAATGTAGCAAAATCTATCACAACAGGGGTGAACACCTATCTAATTTCATTTTAATGTTGTGCGTGAAATTATTGCACTGTCATAGCGGATAAAAATGAAATAATAGTGGGTTAATCTGTTACATCTGGCGGGGGAGTTTTTGTTTAAGTTTACGGGATCCTTAATTAATTCTCCCGCCCGTGGTTGATTTGATTACACGTGAGTGGTTTAAGGGCTTTGATTTGGACGATATATTTAATTACAAGTTTTATTAAAGTTTTTATGTTAGTTGGCCAGTACTTCTCTGGGACTAAACTAATTCTCGTGCGGGATGAGCTGGAATTATGAACACGTAAGTAAACTCTTTGACAATGTAATATTTAAGATGGAGTTGGAAGATGATAGAGTTCCTGCTGTCCTAAACTAAACCTAAGCCCAGCGAGTTGACGACGGAAGGGCAATCGTTATTCCATACTTTGTGTAACTTTTTCTTTTTTGTCGTAGTTCAAAATCGATTTTACCATCACGGATGTTTTTAAGTAACCTGAATTTTAGATTTTAATATGTTATTTTAATTTGTATTTTTTTTAATCAAAAAACACTTCAAAATTTCGTTGACGCACTAAAATAACCAAAAATAAAGATACATGCTATTTTTTCTTGTAATTACTAAAAACTTGCGTTAAGTTGGTATGGAAAAACGTTGCCCTACCCGTCGCCTTTAGCAGTTTTACGTTCCTCGGTTTACTCAAATGTTATCTTCTCCTCACTCGTTCTTAAATGTAATATGATAGCCAAAAATTCGATACATACGAAATATGCTTGCATTCACACATGCAAGTTCGCCAGCAAACTTATCGCAGTGAAACAAAGTTATTTATAGTGCAATAAGCGGTGCAGCGCTGCACTCAAACTTGCGTCTAACCAACTCGAGGCAACCGCCGCCGGTAACTTTCGACAACTTTTTGAAGAGATTTCGATGCTCATGCTCACTGTATAAACTTTAAGTAGCTTTACGTTAAAGTAGCAGGAATATTCATTTTTTTAAATATTAAAACATTAGTGCCTATGTGTCCAATGGATGCTGTCCATCTGTATGCCTCGGCTCTTAAAGAGCTCGTAGTAATTAAGTAAGATAGCTTTTATTGAAAGAGTTGGTGAACTGATACATTATATTTGCGCTCTCTTACACGAGGAAAATTCATACTTGACCAGTATTTATTCTCAACAGTATTAATGCCAACCCACAGTAAATGGAACCGTTGATACTGGCATTAAATAACAATTAACAAAGCCGTGTCCAAAAACAAAGGTAAAACTTTGAATGCGAGAAACCCCGTTGTCATCTCGACATTGTTGGACATCTATTATACGAGATGTTTGTCCGGAGAATAAAAACCTGGATATTTCTCATATTTATGGTGCACTCGAAAATATTCTCTCAGATCGGTGGAGAGCCGCGGCGTTTTTGATACGGACGTGTTCTCTTTAGGTGTTAGCGGTAAGGAGCATTTTGGCCCGCAGGTGTGGGAGCGTGGGAGTGCCCACCTGGCGCGCCCCCTCTGCCTCTTCGCTGCCCTCCGCCCTCTCTGGCTCGTTAATGATGATGTGCTCAGCCAGCAGACTATTTCACTTCTGAATACATCTTTCTCACTTTTGATTCTGCGTCCTTTTTGCTCTGAGTTCGCTCCCTCGCTCGGTCCCTTTCCACGTTCGCCTGGTCGCATCCACCTAGTCAAGTCGGCAAACGCGTATCTACTTTGTGTCGGAAATGTAATGGAACAAATGCGGCGGGAATTAGCGTCGGAACGAATGTTGGATGGGACGCGGGGTCGTTCTCGACGGATATTTTCCGCGCCATGATTCTGATGCGCTTCTATGGAGCGATAATAACGTTTGCGGTGATCAAACGTACCTATTTTGCACCTATTTATGTAGGTACGATTAAACTCAGATAATACAGGCTTTTTGATTGTATATCTCAAATTACTTACATCAAGCTTACGGCCATATTTTCGAACTGATTTTGTTTGAGTCACCCGTCTCGAGTAGTCAAGTCATAAAAAATCCGTCATTTGTGACGTTTCTTAAGACGACCTCAGCCAAAATCAGTTTATTAAAAACTTATTGACAGTTTTTGTCCTCGTGAGGGCCGATGTGAAATAGGATGTACATAATCAAGGTAATTTACATACATACATACATAAAATCAAGCCTTCATTCCCAGAGTGGGGTAGGCAGAGCTACAGAAATATCAACAACCCCAAAAAGACATGTATGAATTCTGTAACCACATTTGGCACAATCAGGCCAAGAAGTTTACTAGTGTATTAGTGACAGGTTGCAAGCCCATCGCCTAACAATACTACAAGCCCTTATTCCCTTAGTCGCCTCTTACGACATCCACGGGAAGACATGGAGAGGCACTATTCTAAACCGGCAACCACACGGACGCAATTCAAGGTAATTAATTTGAACTTAATTGTAATGGGAATATGCCATTATGGAGCAAAAGTATTTGGACTTTATTTCCTTGCTTCTAGATACAAATTCCCATCCACAAAAATCTTCCTGTTTGTGCTATGGTGAGCCTTAAGAGGTTAAATGGAATTTGGCGATTTTATACTAAATTTTGTGTCTATAGTACTGTTGTGTTAAACCAATCTTGGTTGCCGGGTTAGAGTAGTGCCACTCCATGTCTTCCCGGGGATGTCGAAGTTAGGCGATGGGCTTGCAACCTGTCACTAATACACTGGTAAACATCTTAGCCTGTTTGTGCAAAATGTGGTTACAGAATTACCAACAACTCTTTTTGTAGTTGTTGGTATTTCTGTAGCTCTGCCTACCTCACTCTGAGAATGGAGACGCGATAGTATGTATGTAATACTTTATTAAACCTAGGTTTAACTTTGGATGCGAGCACATAATAATCCGCTATCCCTGATCTTAGCTGACATCCACGTCTCAAGTCACATCAAAGTCTTATAGAAAACGGACGTTTCTGACGCATCTTGAAACGGTTTTGCTCAAGATTGGTTTATAATAGTGCCCTAAGAGCGCTTTTCTATATCTAACCGTCTAAATGTTACTTTAGAAGAGACTGCAATGAATGGATATTGCAGTTTCTTCTAAAGTAAGATTTAGACGGTTCGACTCGATGTCATAATCTAAAAAACCTTTGTGTCACATGTACGTAAGGTAACTACAGCCAAAACTATAGGTAATAAGAATTTGACAATATTTTAAACGAAAGCACATAATATAATATCATTTTTTTAATTAAACTATCTCCCTGAAGCGCTTATACCTACTAAATGCCTATCAAGTGCGAGTCGGACTCAAAATTATATTGAGGGACAAACTTGACTTTGCTGTTGAAAAACTGTTGTTTCCAGACATAGGTCGCGATTAGGTTACCAACTACAAATAAGGTTGCAATCGCATTTTTTTTTGTGATGAATCAACAAATTAACGATTTTCGTATTGTTTCCTTTACTTGTGCTGTAAGACATTCCTTCTTGCCAAATTTCAGGATTCTAGGTCTATGGGAAGTTAATTTTCATTGCATTGAGAGTATCGAGTTGTATTTTTTTTTGCGGAATAAACAGCCGTAAGTTTGATTTTCTTTTTACAGCTTCAAGGTAGACCTGATTATTCGTATATGGTTTTAACTTCAACTTGATACTTCCACGCGTTCCCGAGATATAGGATCTTGACGGACGGACAGACCCTCATAAAATCTTTAAAAAGAAAATTTTAAGTTATTGTATATTTTGTTTGTCGAAACGGCATTATAACTAAGAGATGGTCCGACGTGCTCTTGCCCCGTATTTGCTATTTACAAACTGTATACTTTATAATGTCAGATGAGTCGTTAAGGATCGGGATTCACACCACACAGATCAAAGCATTTCGTTACTTTAACCTTATTTTAGACTCTTTAACCTATTTCAACCCCCATTTTGTAACCAGCGACGCAAAAGCGAGTGATTTAACGTCTTGATCGGATAATTTGTTAACGTAACACTTGCCTCTTGGCGCCGACATTTGCCGAGTCATGCTCGACGCAACTCAATGCGGAGCGATTAGGCCACGTTATATTTATTTGTAGATCCAGCCCCTATTTTGCAAATGTAACAATGACAGGTGACAATTTAAGACACTATAAGGCCCAATGTTGTCTGGACAATATACCTAGGCTGGAATTCTACAAGGTAATAACGATATCGTTTTTGACCTGTTTCCGTATTGTCAACGTTTTGATAAATCTTATGTCATTTACAATAATGGCGACTGTGACATAAACGATTCTTAAACGTGTCAAACACGATATCGTTTTAACGCACCTGAATAGAGGCCCTGTTGTATAGTTATGATTAAGATTTACTATTCCGTGTTTTGTTTTTGTGTTTATTAAAGAGTTTTTTTAGTAATTGAGAATAGTAATATTGTATTTCTTTTCTACAGGATAAAAGAAAATTGCATCTTACATGATATCGTATTGTTTTATTGCCGCCATTACTATCAAGTAAGTAAAAGCTATCGCAACGTTGATAATACCATACGATGCCGAAAGCATATCATGGTACTTTCTTTTGACGTGTTGCGGTAATTTCAACATTTTGTTTTTTTTTGTAAAGTCTTTTCAATCTTACCTGTCTTATTTAATAAACACTTTTATAACCTTGTAATCCCATTCTATGGTACTAATAACAAAATTGTTAGAAACAAAATATTCCATGTTGTAGAATTGGTAAAATGATGTACCAACCTAAAATCTTTGTCAATTAAACTTAGCAAAGATAAACACCACAAACACCACATACAAAACCAAAAGAACAAATTTACCTACCTTTCAAGATCAAGTCGTAAGGTCTTAGCAATGATTTATATACTAGATCATTATTTCCATATTAAGTTTAAGATGAAATAGCTATTAATTTACGTTATTTCTAATAAAAACACGCTTGGTGAATATTTAAGGTTATGTGTCAAACGGTACTAGTTAATATGGTCTCTATAGTAAAACTATTAGAAAACGGGCGGTGTATCGACAGACGCATTATGAGCTTACGAGTATATATTTGCGCTCCTGTTTACTAGACAGTAATAGTGGCCCAATAAAAAACAATACGATAACATGTCAAAAGCAATATAGTTTTGAAGAGTAGCATTGAGCCCCAGGAGGGCTAGCACAAGATGTCAGCGACTTTGTTTGTCGCCCGGATCTCCCTTTCTATCTATTCTGTAACGACAAAAACGGACTAAGCGACAAGCAAGAAAATGCAACTTGTGCTATCTGTACAGGCTGTGAGTACGCAAGTTTGTTGGGTAAATTTGTGATCTCATTTAATATTTCTAAGAAATATTTGACCGGAAAATTAAGATTGAATTCTAAAAGAACGAAATACAGGTGTTAAAATTAAAACATTGAACCAATCAAAATCTATCGCCGACTAAAACAAAATCATTATTAATGTGACGCTAGGCTACTATGTAGGTATAAATGTTTTTTCCTTTCACTCAGACCTTTGGACGCGTATGTGCGTCTTTAGTTTTTTACGGGTATCTATCATTTTACCGGAATACGTTTCAGTAAGTAATATATCATTTCATCGAACGCTACTTTCTGTTGAAACCATAATGTTACACATCTAACCTAACATAACCTAAGTAATTAATGTTACCCTGAAAACATAGTTTCTGCAGAAAGTAGCGTTCGATAAAATGAAATTCGATTAAATTATACATTCGATGAAGTGAAATTCGTTAAAATGATGAGTCACCAGTTTACGGCTTAATACAAAACTTTAAAACCGTTAAAATACCGACCGTACCTAGCCCCAACTGGTTTCCATAAAACTTACCCAAGCTAAATGTAATCTTCTACTAAAAAAATCTTTGCAAGAGCATGTCGGACCATGCTCAGTGTAGGGTTCCGAAGCCGTTAAATACTACAAACATAGAAATCAACAAGTAATAACTAATTTTCTATTTAAAGTCAATTGGCGCCGTCTTAGATGATTTTAGTAGGTATAAACACTTAAATCGCCTGTATCTCAAGAACCAATGATCTCTACTTAGTCGTGATAGTTTTCCTTTAAAATTCGTTATATGCTCTTTCATTTAAGATTTTTAGTATACGTAGTTTTGGCTGTAGGAGGGGACAGTTGAGTCCAACAAAAATTAGCGCTTTAAAGCTTAATATTTCATAAACGGATTAATTAATCGAAAAACTGTTTTCACAAACCCGTGATATTTAAAAATACGTCCCCAAGTTACGTGTAGGGGAGGTACGCTAATATATATATTTTTTTTACATTTTAATATACCACTTTATTGGCGTGACTAATATGCATATTCATGCCAAATTGCAGCTTTCTAGTACTAAGAGTCTCTGCGCTAGGCTGCGGACGGACGGACGGACACGGCGAAACTATAAGGGTTCCTAGTATGACTACGGAACCCTAACAACCAAGTCCAAATTGTCCCATCCGTTTATAAGTTACGATGCCATAGAAACAAAAACACAGGTACACACGTTAAACTTTATAACACGCTGTTTGCGTCTGAGCTTGAAATAGATGCGACACCGGGAAAAGAGTTGAACAAAGGAACGGTAGCGAAAGCGTTAAATACTGTCATTAGGGTTCCGTAGTCAACAGGGAACTCTTATAGTTTCGCCTCGTGTGACCTCGAGTGAGTATCGTTGGATAGCTCTTCAAAAATCGTTATATTCCATGTTTCTATTAGTTTTTATTATATTTGGGCGAACGTTTAGGGGATATATATTAGTAATGTATATTTTAGTGGTGGTAGGACCCTGTGCAGGGTCCGTCGGGATCACTACCACCGTCTTATCCATTAACCACCCGCCAAGCAACAGTGTTCGCATTGTTGTGTTCCGGTGTGGCGATTAGACAAATGGTGAAATTACTAGCATAGAGGCATTCCATCTTAGGCCTCGGGGTTGGCAACGCATTTGAGGTCTTAGGAGAATTCAATTGTCTATGGGTCTCTGATTCCACTTACCATCAGGTGGCCTGAGTAATGATTAAATCACTATGGCTGATCGCTATAATTCGTCCTTTTCTTCCATTTTATAAAGCAAAATAAATACAGAAAATAAACCAAAAAGATTACAAGACCATTTAGTCGTAAAGCAGGCTCGCCCAAGACATTAAAAGGCCTATCTCAGACGCCTGGTTTACCCTAATATTTAATACGTTCTCCAAAGTCTTGTGTCAGTCAATGAACCTTTTGACCGTTCACCAACTCAGCTTCGTGAAGCTTCCATACTAGCCGACGGCGGGATTATTGGGTCATTAATCATACCCCCCCAGGGCTAGTGCTGGGAGAATGTCGATAAAATACGGGGGAAAATAATGTTGGAGCACATTGAGTTCAAAAAAAGGTTGAAAAAGCATTTTAAGTAGCGTAACGTCGATGCTGTTGAAAAGAACGAGCAGTATTAGTATTTTTTTTTAAATCTATCTCTGTTATATAAAATTCTCGTGTCACGGTGTACGTTATTGAACTCCTCTGAAACGGCTCGACCGATTCTTATGAAATTTTGTGTGCATATCGGGTAGGTCTGAGAATCGGCCAACATCTATTTTTCATACTACTAAGTGACATAAAAGAAAAAAAAAATTTACTTGACAGTAATGTCGTGACGGCCGAGTCAAAAACAATACTAAAACACGAATAGAGCAATATAGTTTTAAACCAGCAGTGTTACAAAATGTCCGGTTTTTAAGCTTGGCCTTTGATAACTCATCGTTAGATGTAATCTATTACGAGTATTACATATTTAAACAAAATATCATAAACCTGTGTTCATAATTATTTATCGACTATCGATAAAGTAGTCGCACCACTGTTATATCGACCGCAGAATTCCATTTACATGGACGTTAGCGGTGTACATAACCCCCCCTCCCCCTAGAATACCGGAGTGGGTAGCTTCCTAGGTGCTTCCAACTAATGTCAGCCCAGACCACCCGTTTCGCTATTAATTATTAAGCCTAAGAGATGTACAGAAGTATGTTAAGATTATGATGAGATGTTTTGTGATGGGATTAACTGCGATTACCATTCGATTAAATGTTGAACTATCGATATAAATCGCTCGAAATTAAGCGTTTCTTTTTAAGTGCACATAGTTAAGAGCTAAAATGAAAAACTGTAAGATTACCATTACGTCACAATAATTCGTCGTACAGTCACCACCAATAACATATTATCTAACATTGAGCTTAACTGGCCGCATAAGAGCGTGTCAGATATTTTTAAGTGCAATATTTTATAGTATAATATTGCTGGTGACTGTACTAAATATACTGAGCTGACGTTCTACACAGTAAAAACGATATTGCCTTTGACGTGTTTTGATATCTCTTATTTAGTTGACAATAATGGCAGCCGATATAATTACAGTAGTAAAAGACGTCAAACGCAATAGGAGTCGTTTTTAATTTAAATCAGGAGGATAGAGGCCTGGCCTCTTACGCCAAGAGGCCGTATCTCAAATAGAATAAACGAAGCAGATTAAATCCTCACCCGTTAGTAAATATTGTTGCATTTGCGACAGTTTTCTCTAAGATACCACCATTTTGTCTTAATTATTATTATTAGCAGGGGCACGTTTCTCGAAACTCACTAGACTATATTAGTTCACTCAATACAAATTTCAACTGAATTATTATATTAGTCTAGTGATCTTCGAGATACTGGCCTTAGTATTGTTAATTTTCGTTCCCCCGTGTGGTTGCCGGGTTAGAATAGTGCCACGCTATGTCTTCTCGTGGATGTCGTAAGAGGCGACTAAGGGAATAAGGGCTTGTAGTATTATTAGGCGATAGGCTTGCAACCTGTCACTTATACACTGGTAATCATTTTGGCCTACTTGCGCAAAATGTTAATACAGAATTATCAACCAGTCTCTTTAGAGTTGTTTGGTATTTCTGTAGCCCTGCCTACCCCACTCTGGGAGTGAAGGCGTGATGTTATGTACGTGATGAAAAAGTTACTGTTATTAATTTTATGATGTACAATGCTTCCACTGTACTTCTAGTGGTTTTATGTGCAGTTTTAGCTTATAAAATGCATAAGTGAAATAATTAAGAAATAAATGTGTAAGAATGAGAATTATTTTATAGATTAGAATGTGATATTATTGTGTAGTATTTCTTATTTCAAGACTGATATGATTCTTGTTGTTGAGTTTAGTCTGTAATTATCTGCACTCTTGAAAATCGCCCAATTATTAATTGACCGCGTATTTCAGCAAAACGTTGAAAGCTTTCACGTCATTGTTTGCGGAGTGTTTTGCTTATAAATTAATTGGCAGGGCCTGCGGCTGAAAAACATAAATATGTAGTTTTTGGTGCCGCCACGTTTTTTAGCTATATATTTTTGTTTGCTTTCCATTCAGGGGCTACGTTTGAAGTTAAATCTCCCTTTAAACGGTTGAAATTTGATTCAGCGAGGCCCTTTCTGAAGCTTAGGCGACTTAACTGCGCCCACGTCTTTCCTTTATTGAATTTATTTATTCATAAGCTGAAAGATGTGATGTGAGATGTAGGCGAATAATTAAATGTAGGTACGAATAGCAGTAATTTTCGTGAATTCAATTTATATTTTAGAGCGTTTTTATGACCCTTATAACTTTGATGTTTTTTATGGTTTATTTTTTTAAACCTTTTATTTGTTTATATATATATATATATATATTGATTGGAGGGTACGTAGGTACTTTCCTACGAAAAACTAGTAACCTAGTAACCTAACCGAAAAGCTTTGGTGTGGATTCGTGATTGCTTCACTGGGTGCTTTTCTTTGGTAAGGTTCGACGTGTTTCCGTATTGTCAACGTTTTGATAACTGTTATTTACAATAATGGCGACTGTGACATAAACGACTAAAACACGTCAAACACGATATAGTAGAATAGAGGCCCCGGTACACATTCCGCTAACTTAATGTAAAACATACATACAGTCGAATTAAGAAGGGGGAGTCCTTTTTTTTGTAGTTGGTTAAAACATATGAAATTTCACTTTATTTTAACGACGGTATATATGTATTTTGTATAAGGGCCCTTATGAAGTCATAGAATATTTTTGCAAATATTTATTACTTTTCTGCTTAAGATAGCATCTTTACTTTTTTAATGAAATTATAAGTTATAGTCTAATAAGATAACTGGCTCGACTTTATTTAATCCATACTACCTAAAATTATAAATGTGAAAGTAGCTCTGCCTGTTTGTTACGCTTTCACGGATAAACCTCTGAACCGATTGTGATGAAATTGGGTATGGAGATAGTTTGAGTCCACGGAGTCGCGGGAAACAGCTAGTTCCTAAGAAACTTCGTTGTATGCTGTGCCTTAAGGATCGTCCCCACCGAGAGCATTCGCGTGTAATATTCGAGTGGTGTGGACGTTGAGCCGACGTTACTGCGGTCCACACCACTTGAATATTCGACGCCGAATGCTCATTACACGCGAATGCTCTCAGCAAGGACGCTCCTTTAGGGGAATAGCATAAAATTGCCCATCTGAATAAGATAAGTCATTCTAATCGAGAACTAAAGTCGCAAAAACATGACTGAAGATATAATAAACAAACTTAGTGTCTAATTCGACTCCGTTTAATTAAAATCTCCATTATACGCGTTAAACTGGAAACTACTCCCTTCAAAGTACCCTTTAATCCCGCCGGCCATTGCAAACTATACCCTATTATTAAAGTTAATGACTCACTTTTGGTTGAAGCCAGTGTATAAGTACAGGGGTAAAGGGCGAGAAAAAATGCACGTGTTCTATTTGGGATTACACGCGATCTGTAAACAAGAGGTTAACAACATAGCTTCAGTCTGGCTTTAGTCTAGGTTACAATATTGTAGATGTAGTGAAGAATCATACGTAATCGTATTGTTTTTTATTGCTCTTGTTAGGGTTTCATTGTCAACAAGTGTAATTTTCGATAGAGTTACGTGTCGTCACACAGCTAAACTACCAGACAAGTAATCAAAAGTGTAAACAGTAATAAAATGAAACCCATGAAATATTTAAAATGAAACTATCCTGATTAAGTAGACTTGATTGGTGCCTGAGAAACAGTTGACTTAAATGTTTATACCTAAGTACTTAAATCATCTAAGAAAGCACCAAATAACTTTAAATAGAAAAATTGTTCTTTTGAGTTAGTTTTTTGTGTTTCTTAGTAGGTACTACTGAATTGATTAGGCCTACAGTACCCTTACCATGAGCTACATCAGCTACAGTTATGATACTCGGTAGAGATTCTAATGCTCTGTCCCTTTCAATGTCAAAGCAAAGGCAAAGGAATTGAAATTAAGTACCTTCTATTGATTGAATTAGTTTTTATTTTATTTTCATGATTTATACTTAGTTACAGTCCATTTTATTGCGGCAAATTAAACCCTGCTAAATAGTTCCATTACGGAAACCATCTTCGTTGAATGTAACTACTAGGAAAAAAGTCCACCTAGTTCCACCAATGGACCTAATAATGTAACCTGTCGGAATAGACCCATCTTTCAACCTATTCAACCCAGGTATATGGTAATTTTGCTCTATACTTGGGTTGGATGGGTTAGAGGATGGGTATAAAGAGTATGTATGTTCGGGTCAAACCTTGAACGGAAGATTTGAACCACTTCCTAGGGACCGATAAAGCTGAAATTACACAATACTATAATAGGCATCATCGAGCTGCTCTGATGCTGGAGTCGGAAGTGAAGTGTGACAGGATCTCCGCTACACGTAAAGTCCACCGTGTTTGGACTCATTAGGTCGGCCTTGATAAGCAGTAAATGACTGCAAAAAAGTACTCTCGGTAACAAAAACTTGTCCTAAATATTTAACTTTTTTTTAAGTATATTTAAACATACATGTGGCGCTAGACAAGTTGCATTCGACAATCGTAAGCGATTATGTTTCGATTGAAATATTATATGGTACTGACTTAAGCCACCGAGTGCACGTGACTATCTATCTCTTATTGTCTATCGAAACATAATCAATAACGATCGTCGAATACAACTTGTCTAGCTCCACTGTTAGGTTAGGTTAGGATGTATTACAACAACACTAAAAATACACAATTCAGATGCATGAGGACAAAATTTAATGACAATTAGGATTTCCAATATACTTAGTTCTATTTAAAGCGTGCATAAGATGCACCTTGTCTCTTCCGATTTATATGATAGCGTCCACACCCTAATAAACTCTCTAGCGCCCTTTTCAATACTATATTAACCTTTCAACAAACTTTAACGTATTCAAACCGGATTGCAAACCTTCCGAGGACGCAAGCGCCGACTGGAACGAGGCTGCTTCAAATGCAATCCTCGCTCTAAGCCGCATATCATGCGGGCTTGACGCACACAGCACACAATAAAAAACAGCAATGCAATTAACTTTTTGACTTATATTTCGCAGATAGCATTAATTTTGCGCGGTGGTGGGTGCAGGGTCCGTACTAATTTTAACCACCTAAGTGTTTTATTTATCGATAGATACTACTCGTATTTCTGTCTTGTCACCTAACACCACCAAGTTACAAAGCTAAACTCATTGGGTGTAGGTACGTTTTAAATGACGACACGTTGGCCTAGTTGGGAGTGACCCTGCCTCCGAAGCCAGCGGTCCCGGGTTCAAATCCCGGTAAGGACAGATATTTGTGTGATGAGCACGAGTATTTGTTCCTGTATCAAAGCGAAAAAGTGGCCGTGTTGCTTATATACTTGTAAGTTATGGCTGTATCTGTTTAACCTACTAAATTAACTTAAAATATACTTTAAGTCTAAGCAACAAAGATCCAAATAATAATTAATAACGTTGGCTGTGGGTGACGCGTACTGTCTGAAATAAGAGCACAAACTTATTTTGTGCTCTGATTTCTCTGGCCGTTTTCAGAGCTGTCACGTTGAATCTAGTAGTAATTGTTGATCGAAGGTAATACGACATTGTCTTTGACGTGTTGTGGTATTGTTTTTAACTCGGCTGCCATTACTGTCAAGTAAATAAGAACTATCAAAACTTTCATAATACGGAAACACGTCAAAGGTAAAATGGTTTTACCCCACTATTATAAGTTTCACCATAAATCTGCCCTGCTAAGATAAATGGCAATATCTCAGAAAAATAATCCTGTAGCAAATGCTACCTTATTACTAACGTGATAGGTTTGAATCTGGTTTGGCTATTTTGAGTACTGCCTATTGTTTTATGGGGCCTAAACTATTTCGGAAACAAATTTCAATAAACCTGATACTTCCTCGTACCTTTGCTTTAATTTGTCAGGCAGACTGGTAGTGCACTCCAAACAGCGTTCGACGAATTTACCGGTGAGATTTAATTAAGAAAATAAATAAACACCCCTGTCCTACTGTTAGTGTGCGGGAGTAGTGCGGCACCGCGACGGGAACGCAGCGTATGCGCTCGACATGTGCGTTCACAATAGCTGCATTCTCATGGACGGTCCGGTAAGCTGATTGCGTGACGTCATCCCCGAGGGGTGGCTGCACATCAATGCAATTACAACACTATCAAGTTTTATAGACGGGGAATTGTTTTGTTTTGTCTTTGTGAGGCAATGGTTATGTTTGGTTCGATAACAATTGGTTTTGGGGTTGTTTATCTAGTTTTTTTATATTTAATCATTTTAATCAAGGTAGATTTATATTAAACTATTGAATAAATGCTTGATTAAGTGACTAAATTAACCTACCTAATGAGCAAAAATCGGGTCACTTGTTTAAATTACGGCATGAAGAAAAAAGAACCAGCACTAAGGCCACCTGACGGTTGGGATCTGGGACCCGTAGATATTGGCATTCTCAACCACATCACACTACAATCTCAAGACGGCAATCCTAAGACAGCAAATGCGTTGCCAACCCTGAGGGTTAAGATGAAAGCCTCGGAATACCTAAAATGCGATCACAAGTAAGCGATCCGGATTATTTCGGTTGGGCCCTGATAAAGTCGTATCACCAGTAATCACCACTACTTACAATTAGGTAATTTCAGTGCATACAGTATTTAAATCCCGTTATTTATGCTTGTAAGGAAATTATTTTTTGACAGACAATTTTTATCGAATATACTGCGGGAAAAGCGTATACAAAGTCGCATATTGCAACAAAACGTGACCGGGTTTTGTTACAAACTAGTTTCTTTTTAAATTTCGATTTCCGACGACTGGCTCGATATAGCCTTACACAGGTCGTATAGCATTATAATGGGTTAGAGGCGATTCGATCTACCTGAGCACGGATGAGGGATCATTGGCAAGCGTAAGCCGTGTAGGTCTGCATGTAAAACAGCGCTAACAGTCAGGAACTTTATGAATGGCTGTTTTAATTCAAGTTGGGATAAAGGATAACTTGTCAATAAAATGAGATTTCTACGAGACACGTTCAAGTGGTCTTCCGGTAACCTTCGGCGAGAGAAGATGACCGGCTTTTACTTTTGACTTTATACTCACTTAACAAAGGCGAAATCACTGTGGCATACCACGGTGTACCGCCATTATAAAAAAACAGCCAAGTGCGAGTTAGACTCGCGCACGAAGGGTTCCGTACCATTATCTATCTGGATATATAATTAAATATCCTGTAAATATTTCGACCGTCTCCCTGTTCTCGTTATTAATATTGTGCAAAAAACGGCAAAAATCACGTTTGTTGTGTGGTGGGAATCTTACAGCCCTTAGAGCCCTTGTATGTTTTTAGTATTTGTTGTTGTAGCGAAAACAGAAATACATCATCTGTGAAAATTCCAACTGTACCTATAGCTATCACAGTTCAAGAGATACAGCCTGCTGGCAGACAGACAGACTACAGCGGAGTCTTAGTAATAGGGTCCCGTTTTTACCCTTTCGATACGGAATCCTAAAAAGAAGAACAGATACGTTCTATTTTTTTATTTTTTATGGAATTGAGAAGGCAAACGAGTTAACAGGCCACCTTATAGTAAGTGGAAACTGTGACTCATAAACATTCGCATTCACAAGACTGCAAATGCGTTGCCAACCCTGAGGACTAAGATGGAATGCTTCTATGCTAGTTATTTCACCGGCTGTCTTATATCCAAACCGGAACATAACAATGCGAACACTGTTGTTTGGCGGTAGGTTAATGGATAAGCTGGTGGTAGCGATCCGGACGGACTCTGCACAAGGTCCTGCCACCCACAAACGAAATGAGTGTCGACAAAAGAAGGTAAATAAATTTAGGAATGTCTTTAATTTTACTTCAATAATCAGGGAAAATTAACCCAACAGTGCGACGTTGCGAGCGAATTGTACACGCACAAAGTAGCGGCCTTCCTGTATTGGGAATATATGTATTAAGTATGTCAACCCACCTAGGTCACCCCTTTAGCATTATAATGGGAGAGTCGATCCGGATGAACCGGATCAAAGATTACAGGGGAGTAGCGTCGGTATAAGCCGCGTGTTCAACAGCAAAGTTACTTGAAATTTTTGAATGGCTGATTTAATAGACGAGGTCGGATGAAATACAAATTAAATGAAAGGTTTATAAAGGTGAGGTTGTTTTTAAGTTTAAAATACATCTTACGCGGTCTGTGAGTGTAAGGAAGGTTTGATCTTGTGAAATCGGATTATTCGGGTACTTCGGTTACCAAATTAGAGCCATCCTTTCTTGTTAAGATGCCTATGATACAGTTCGAATCTGAACAGAATCTGTAACTAGAAAAATGTGCAGGTTTCCTTACGATTAGTTTTCTTCACTGTAAGGTATCAGATTGAAGATAGCGAGAGCTTAAGAGGACTGTGAGGCAAACATTTCCATACAAAATGCGATAACGTGTTTCTACCCTTAAACGTAGTTCGATTTTTACGATTTGAATATGTTGTAGATATTATGAAAAACTAGGTCTGTAGATACATTTTCTTTTTCAATAAAATACTCATTGAAAAGAAAACAAAAGGAAAAAAGGAAAACGGAAACGTACAGACGTAGTTTTTCATAATATCTACAACTTATTCAAAAATCGTGGAAAACGGATTAGATTTTGGGGGTGAGAAACGTTATCGCCCGGAGCTAAATTTTTATGTTTTTGCGATTTAAGCATCGCTTCACAATCATGATCAATCATACACTTCGACCCAACAGAATTTGTATCAAAACGTGCAGGTTTCCTTACGACTGGTTTTCTTCACCGTGAGGTATCAGATTGAAGAAAACACTTAAGTAGTGCAGGAATATGGGTAGAAACTACAAGCTAACTTCGTTTTTATTATTTTTTAGTTTTTTTCTGTTTGTGTCTATGAATAATTCGTCGTATCAAATAAGTAGAAACTCTAACTCGAACTGTAAAGGCTCGAACTGTGTAACTCTGCTATCACGATTCGAAATCTCAACTAAGTACGTACTACCAAGCCAAAACTTCCTTACGTTACGTGTAGGGGAGCCTAAACAATTTTCTTTTTCAATGTTTGTTTTTACCATTTTGTTGGCGTCACTAATATGTATATTCATGCCCAATTACAGCCTTTAGTACTAAGAGTCTCTAATATAGGCTGCGGACGAACGGACATGGCGAAACTATAAGGGTTTAACTACGGAGCCCTAAAACAAAAGCCGTCTTAAAAAACGCATTAAATTACCATGTTTCAAATGGTATTTTCGTTTTTAATTCGTTTCAGTTCGACCTATTACCATTTAAAACGAAGTTATTTTTGCGTTTTTGACGGTGTGTTTTGTTTTTTAAAACATTTTATTTTATATACAAACAATTTAACCTATTACCATTCTAATTTATTGTCTACCTCAGGCCCCTATTTCACCAAGCTTGACATGTGCGACAATTGTCTAAATTACGTGATTATTGTATTTTATGAAACTGCAATTGTAATAATCAGGTGACAATTGTCGAGTTGTCACGATAAGTGTTGTTTCACAAATCTCTACATTATTAAACCACGCTGACAGGGTCGACAATAATTAAAAAAAGACATTTTTATGTCGTGAAATGACAGTTGTGATATCCGTGTCAGGATTTTCACAATCATTATCACGTTGTCATGACAACCGATAATATTTATAATATTTTTAAATATGTTTTAAATGTTTAAATCAACCGTATGTTGATTGTTGACAGGCGTCCACCATTTCCGCGTAGTTAGTCCACAATTCAACAACAATTATTATATTAGTTTGGAGTGTCCAAACAAATTTTTATTTCTTTTAATCAATTGCTCATGACTATACACAATTTTTTTCAATAAACGAGAGCGGTTAGCTTGGCTGTATGGATAGTTTCCTCAGTCTTGTCGACAGTATGCAAAAAATTATTCTCACTTTAAAAAAACTGTAGCAAGAAACAAGGTTACTATTTTTTTAATTTTGATGGGTGAATATGAGACACTACCCGTGTTCGTTTTTTAAAAGTAAGTTTTCCGATCATGTTTGAGAAAATGTAATTTTATTGATACTAGCCAGTGTTTATTTTTTAATTTCTAAGTACGTGTGTTTTGGAAGCGAGCGTTTTCGAGTTTGTCCGAGTAAATATAAATACCAATTACAAAACTTAATACTTAATTAAGTACACTGATGGTTTATTATAAATTGGCTTCTTATTTTTGAACGTACGCTCAAGAACCGCTTAAATTTTAAATATATAGTTGTGGATATAAACTGACACTGGTTTTACTGATTCGATTTTTTTCCTTGAACGGAAAGGCAGTGACGTCAAAGGAGAAATTTATTCGTTCTTTATATATTCTCCTATATGCAAACTCATCTAAATCGCTTTCACTGTCACTACCACTACTTTCGCGGAGAGCCATTTTGTAACTAACAATGAAAACACTACAATTGTAACGCAAGCCTGACACAGCTCTAATCTCATGTCAATAATTACCGACAAATTTGCAAATATGTCGACTTGGAAAAATGTACAATTGTTTCACAACATAATTGTCCTTAAATTAAATTATGGACAATTGTCACGCGTTGCACACTGTAATTGTAGACAATTATGTATGTCCATAGAAATAAAATTGAGAATTTGTCTACTTGTCACCGGTCACTTGTCATATGTCCGAGACATATGTCGAATTGTCAGCAGACATATGTCGTTGACAATTGTAAATTGGTGAAATAGGGGCCTGGTCTCGCTTATGGACCGTCGTAACGCTTCTCCATAAACGCCCTCATATATCGCCATATATTTGATGTGCCCTCGCATCGCGCCGCTCGACGCGTCGCGCATCGCGTCGCCGGTCCCTACGCGAAGCCATGCTAATGGCCGCCACGTTACTTAGGTCCATTATTATAATGCATAAATGAAGAGGTTAACACGCTCGTTTATTCCCCGCAACAGCAGTCCAACACGAGCGCGGGCCCCGCAAGCCCAAGCTCCACGTGGGACCTTTAGTTCTGCCCCCTCCGATGTCGCACGCGCACAAGCCGCACCCGCTGAAATTGTCGCCGCCGTCGCCGTACGCGCCGCTGCCGCAGACGTTCAACTTTCAGGTGAGAGCACACCTTAACGATCATGTTGATCATACTTTTGTTGATATGCAAATAGCCCGAGTCATCTTTCTATTTTATACGGATAACATTAACACTTCTTTTATGATTAGGTAGATCAAAATTATTAAACTAATAAGTACGATCCTATTTTAAACTCACCACTTTTTATACAGGTCTATCTACGCCGATAATCACGACCATAATAGGCTCGTATGGAATACCAACAAAAAAGAAAGTGTAACAAGTCCTTAAACGACCTTCGGGTTTAACGTTCTCACACGCTCTCTGTCCTTATGTGGTCTGTACACAGGAGTTAGCTAAACTTGGTTGTGTACAGTTCAGCATGAGCGGCATCAGCGAGCAGGCTCCTCTAAGCGCGACCTCGTCCGCGGGGTCGAGCGGCGCGGGGGGCGCGGGAGCCGTCAGTCCCATCCCGCTCCCAGACACCTTCTTACACCCGCCACCGCCTGGTCTACTGCATATCCTCATGTCCAGTGACAAATGCCAGGTAATTAATTGTGTTTTTGTGACATTCTGGCTACCTATATTAAGCAAGCAGAGCCTATAGCCAACATGCGTTCGCTAACTATCGATTCGTTTTGTTTTTATACCAATCGCGTCACTGGTAGATTACGTCATACGAAAAGTCACGTGATCTACTAGTGACGCGATTGGTTGAAAAACCAAACGAATAGAAACGCTAGTTAGTGAATGATGTATCTGATAGCAAGTAGGCATTGAGTTTTGTGGGCATATGCAATCTGATGATAGCGAGATCACCTCATCGACGACCCTGTAATGTACGAGGTCCTACCACGCAAAATACCAATACAAAAATGTGTATTTTAAATTAACAGTTCGCCAAGGACATACTTGCAATAACAATCTTTGATATAAGCGGGCGCCGGATTTAAGTATATGCTACTTAACTTTGTGCCGCCCCATCCTCCTTCCTACCTATCTTAAAATAGTGAGCGCCTTCTAAATTATACTTCTCCTAGGGCAGCCCATAGACAAATCCAGCACTAATAATGGGAACGCAAAGTGGTAATAACGATCAAATTTAGCCAAAAACTGTCCCGAATATACATCGAAGTTCGTGTTTATAGCTTTAGCTCGACGACGGTTCACTTTCAGCAAGTATTTCTGAAATACAAGGAGAAATCCTGCACAGAAGGTTAGGGAAGGTGCTTTTGTAGCCTTGCCGAATGCGCAAGCAGAATCTGCGACCCTCGCCAACAACGGCGTGAAGGGAGAATCGTAAAATCATTTTCCCAGCGTGAATAGAAAAGGTGCTTTTTACCCACATTTTGAGGACGTTCTAAATATTAAAGAGATGAAGATAGAGTGTCACGCAAGGTCGTAAGAAGTAAGCTCTGCAAGTAAAAAACCACTCTACCGTTTTATAAATTTAAATGGATAGAAGCAGCGTTAGTAATGAACTTACAACTTACGAAACGTCAGCGTATCTTAAGCTCCGGTGCGGGGGATTCTTTACCCGTTTTTCTCTAGGTCCCTAAAACGTTAAAGTGCCTTTTTTTAGGAGTTGATGTGGAGTGCTAAGCAGTTGCAGCTACAAGGGGACCCTTCGCTGCTGCGGCCGCCCCCCAGCGCCTTTGGGGCTCCTCTGGCACCCACATGGGAACTCTTACAGGTACTTACTAATTAGACCACGACTTAGGGACCTTCAAGAGACAGTCTACTCTTTCTTTTTATGGCAAGCGAAGGTAAACGAGCATACGCCTGATTACAGATTTGCAATTTCAAGACTACAATCTCAAGATAGCAATCCTGAGACAAATGCGTTGCCAACCCTGAGGACTAAGATGGAATGCCGCTTTGCTAGTAATTGGTCCGGTTTCACCGGTTGTCTTATCCCCACATTTAACGGATAAGATGGTAGTAGCGATCAGGGGCCCTAGCCAAGATGCAAACAGTCGACCACGTGGTTTATCGAAACGCACGAGAATGTAATCCCATACATTTTGAGCGATAGAAAAGAAAAACGTTAGGAGCGTTTGCATCTTGGCTATTATATAGGACCCCAGGGCCTCTATTCTACTGCGTTATCACGATATCGCGTTTGACGTGTTTTAGGATTGTTTATGTCACAGTCGCCATTACTGTAAATAACATAAGAGTTATAAAAACTTTGACAATACGGAAACACTTCAAATGCGATATCATTTTAACCGTGTAGAATCTCGGCCGAAGACGGACCCTGCACAGGAACCTACCACCACTAAAATATTAAAGTTCTAGACGAAAATTGCAAACCTTCTGAAAATAGTTTTACCCGATTACATTTTGTAAATGGAATACGAGTAGTAGTTAGTTTGTAGATTAATTTGAGTGTGAGGCTCAAACGCGATAATCCGGCTTGCCGTTTTGTCATCCGATAATAGTTTGTAGTTCGTGGACGGTTGGTAAAATAACTATTTATTGGACTAGAACAGAGCACATCAAACAGGGCCTCTATTCTACTGCGTTACAAGTGTTACAACGTTATCGC
This sequence comes from Acleris holmiana, assembly GCA_949316455.1. NCBI lineage: Eukaryota > Metazoa > Arthropoda > Insecta > Lepidoptera > Tortricidae > Acleris > Acleris holmiana. Next base: position 16,311,362 of record OX438765.1, on the reverse strand, counting down.
GTTTGTAGAATCCCAACCCTGGGCTGGGATTCTACACGGTAATAACGATATCGTCTTTGACGTGTTTCCGTATTGTCAACGTTTTGATAACTCCTATGTCATTTACTATAATGGCGACTGTGACATAAACGATTCTCAAACACGTCAAACGCGATATCGTTATTACACAGTTGAATAGAGGCCCTGTGGTGCTAGACAAGTTGCATTCGACAATCGTTAGCGGTTATGTTTCGATTGATAAATGTATGGAATTGACGTAAGCCACCGAGATAGTAACACTTACGTCAATTCCATATATTTTTCAATCGAAACATAATCGCTAGCGAGTTTTCAATACACCTTGTCTAGCCCCACTGGGCCTCTATTCAGGTGCGTTATAACGATATCGTTTTTGACCTGTTTCCGTATTGTCAACGTTTTGATAACTCTTATGTCATTTACAACAATGGCGACTGTGACATAAACGATTCTTAAACGTGTCAAACACGATATCGTTTTAACGCAACTGAATAGAGGCCCTGGGCTGGGATTCTACACCGTAATAACGATATCGTATTTGACGTTTTTTCCGTATTGTCAACGTTTTGATAACTGGGCCTCTATTCAGGTGCGTTAAAACGATATCGTGTTTGACACGTTTAAGAATCGTTTATGTCACAGTCGCCATTATTGTAAATGACATAAGAGTTATCAAAACGTTGACAATACGGAAACAGGTCAAAAACGATATCGTTATTACCTTGTAGAATTCCAGCCCTGTTATGTCATTTACAATAATGGCGACTGTGACTTAAACGATTCTTAAACGTGTCCAACACGATATCGTTTTAACGCACCTGAATAGAGGCCCAGTTATGTGATCTATAAAGAGTGTAATCGTTAAGTGTAGCCAGGCGATTAATCCGTAAGTATAACAGATATCAGAATACTTTGAACTGATATCGAAAGTACGTTACCCAATGAGTAAAATCACATCAATAACTTTTACTCATTGGGTAACATACTTTCGATATTTCTGTTATACTATTTACGGAATAATCACCTACACCGGTAGTGGTCCACCATCTTATCCTTTAACCTACTGCAAAGCAGCAGTGTTCGCATTCTTGTGTTACGTTTCTGAGGTAAGACAACAGGTAATATGACTTGCATAGAGGCACTCTATCATAGTCTTCGGGTTGGCCACGCAATTGCGATCTTATGATTGCAGTCTAAAGATTGTGTCTATGGGTCACAGATCCCACTTACCATCAGGTGGCCTATATGCTGGTTTGCCTTCTCTATGCCATAAGAAAACTCTCTTGGCAACCTCCCATCTTTAGAGATTTTAAATCTTGATCTTGTATTTACTATCAACATTAATTTGTGCTTCCTTAATCAATCAATCAATCAATCATTTATTTTACATAAAACATGGTATATACATACAGGTCTTAGGTTAATAATTAAGTATCACATATTTTGCCACCGGGGCCGCACGTAAATTTTTACAAAAGAGTTGAAAATTTACGTCATATTTTTATAACAAACATTTGAAAATAAATTTACGAAATTAAAAACAAAATATTTAAACAATGTCAATCTAAGTCCAAATATAAATAGAGGTCGGCTACGAAGCTATCCACTACATTTTAAATAAAAAAAAAATTGTATTAGCCAGTTTTTGAGATCTCGTTGGAACTTATTTAAAGGCAGTTTTTTTAGTATCTCAGGTAGCTTATTGTATACAGTTATGGCCATACAGTATATACTCTTACCATATAACTTAGTATGTTTAGCGGGTATTACTAGATATTAATGAATGATGAATCTTAGACTCTATTCAACACGGTTTACTTTATTTAACTTGGCCGCCATTACTGTCAAGTAAATAAGAGCTATCGTAAGTCGTAATGTAGACTATATAATAACATGACATGACAAAAGCGATATTGTTTAACCTTGTTGAATACAGGCACTTATTTGATTAAGTGTATGTTACGATATTATCTGTGCTTACTGTTGTCGTCCCTCTCCAACACGCTCTCCCTCTCTCTCTTCTCGATCGCCCTTCCTGCCGATCCAAGTCATGTGTTCTCTTGTCTTATAATTAATAAATAATTACTATAACTTATTACCGAGTTTCATAATCCACCACACCACCTAAACAGTGTAGAGTTCAAAATAATATTCCTTAGTGTTTAGTATTGCTAAATAATAATAAAAACGCTTTAAAAAAAATTGTCTTACTCAAAAAAAGCTATGTCGCTCTCTTCCTATCAACTAGGCCGCATAGCCGGTGTCAGTCGGCTCTTAATTAAATAATTATATAGAAAACCTGTGTAAAATAGAATGAAAATGGAAATAAAGGTCCAAACCAGTGCCTAAAACATAATATTCAACACTTACGTAGGCACCTAATGTTACGTCAGTGTGTAAAGTAAATAGCATGCACGCTGTCCAATTTCTAAACTGAATCATCTGTGGGCCGAGCACGCTGCCACGGGACAATTTTTGACATAGGGTCGGGACTTTAATTCGTCTATTCTACATTCCAAGTAAAGGTTTAAAATAAAAGTGTGTTCTGTGTGATTTGAGCTTTCCTTTTATTAGCAACTTAATCTCCGAGTGGCTGTTATTTTAATAATTTCGAAATAATATTTGACACTAGTTCCCGTCTGACGTCATTTGACACTAGTTCCCGTCTGACGTCATTTGACACTAAGTCCCGTAGCAGCATGCTCGGCTCACTGGGCCTCTATTCCGCTTTGTTTTAAAGTATGCCTATACCGCTAAATTATTAGCTTATCCGATTCGATCTTCCTAATATTAGTTATTTTGTAGCTCCACTATCAAGGTAATAAGAGGTAAAGAGCTACTGTAACGTAAGCAATAAGATATATATGCTTACATATGCTTTAAAAGTGGAATAGCGGCCTTTAGTTAGACAACAAAACAAAGTTTTAAGAGGGTGTGTTCGTTGACAGTAGGTGGCTTTTTGACTCAAGGGGCGGGCAGGGCTCGCGATTGGACGACCGAGGGGTGACTTCTCGGCTTGCCTTGACTTACCCCGCCTACTGACTATTGCGACGCGAATTTAAACGACATTCGAATAGGCGTAACGTTGTAAGATTGAAATTTGAACCGCCTACAATGTTTAACGTAGACGCTTCAATTAAATATATTTTTCGGCTTTTTGCAGTGTTTTTAGAGAAATATAATGATTTTTAATATATACCTTCCCTGTTTTTAACCGACTTCAAAAATGGAGGAGGTTATACGTTCCACTGCACTTTCTTTTTTTTTTACGTGGTTTATAACCCATCCAATACGATCGACTAAGATTTAATAACTTTCCTGTATCATGGTTATCTATATAATATTTACAGTTTAATGGCCACCTTAATTTAGGAGCCGTTTTCAGTAAAATTATAGTTTACCTACCTAAACATAAACAGGATGGAAGGAGTCAAAATGACATAGGCAATATATTTTTGAGGTGTGAATTTGTGTATGCAGGTGGGATAACCTATTTATTGATCAACACGGGGACATTTTACTATAGAATAGGTACAACGGGTTTAGAAGTGTAATATTTGTCGTAGTTTAAAAATACAACCACTACATTTATGTGGTACCTACCAGGCAACCAGGGCACGCCTGATGTTTACAACCGCCCACCGGGTGCGGTGTCTGGCTCCGTTCCAAGCGCTAACGCTCTCCGACAAGCTGATTAAGTATTTTCAATGAACGATGTCCTGCCCACCCCACTTCTTAGTTTAACACTAATTTAACGTTGATACAGCGTGCAACGGCAATTTGAATGGCAGGACGCGAATATATTGAAACCACAACCTACACTTCTGAAAGCCAATATAAAAACCAAATATCTATATAAACCTATGAAGCTTATAAATGATGTTCTTTGAAAAAGCAATAAAATAAAAGTGTATATTATAGCGACCATACTTTTAAACTTACGAGATTCACCTAGGTTTCATTTATAAATGCTACCAGGAAACCAGCGCTCGTCTGTGGTTTATGACCGCCCGCTGGGGGCGCTGTACGGCTCCGTTTCAATCACTAAGACCAGCAAGTGGCGAGCGTCAAGCCAACAAACAAACATAATGCAGTTCTATAATAGTTTCTACAAACATGTTCTTTATAAGAGCAAGCAAATATCAGTGTCTCCAATCTGTTTAGTTTTATACCGGGTGTTGCCTGTAATAGGAGCAATAAATTGAGGGATCGTTTCTACTCTATAAACGCAGCAACATTTGTTCTACAATTTAAAAAAAAAATTATGTTTTTTATCATTTGGGATTTTTTGAACAAATTAAATATATTTTAAATGTACTCCATCCAATAGACTAGTTGACATCTACTGTCAGCCAACAAACTTCGTAGTTTTCGCAATACATTGCTTGCTTAGAAAATCTAAATTCATTAATATTTAGTTAACAATAAGGTATTTTCAAAAGTTGTAGAATAAATGTTGATACGTTTGTGATGTGAAAACAACACCCGGTATAGGTACCGAACTTGAAACTTAAAACCAAATACAACAAGGGATGGATACGGAATTTAATTAAAGGGAGGATAGGCTATACCACCAAAACCCTTTTCTTCAGGTTAGGATGCTTAAATAAATAAATACCACACAAATCGACCTAGTCCCAAACTAAGCTCTAGATAGGCTATGGGTACTAGACAACGATAAACGTACTTACGAATATATTGAAAAATAAATACTTAAATACATAGAAAACATCCATGACTCAGGAACAGATACTCGTGCTCATCACACAAATATCTGCCCTTACCGAGATTTGAACCCGGGACCGCTAGCATCGTAGGCAGGGTCACCCCCAACCAACCAACCAGTTCTACCGACTGCGCCTACGTGTCGTCATAAATAGTACTTCAATTTACCAGGAAACCAGCGCTCGCCTGCTGTTCATGGCGGTCCGCTGGGTGCGGTGCCTGGCTCCGTTCCAAGCGCTGACGACCTCGGACCAGCTCGTACTCCTGCGAGCCGCGTGGAAGGACCTCTTCCTGCTGCATCTGGCGCAGTGGTCGGCGCCATGGGACCTGGCGCCATTGCTGGCTGCGCCGGCGGCGCGGGCGCGGCTGCCTGCTGACCCGTTGGCTGACCTTGAACTTAACACCTTGCAAGTATGTGATATTTGTTGTCTTGTAGAGTGATTTTGGAAATGCCAAGATTTGTGAAAGAGAGTTCCGCTGAAGGAATGGGTTTTGCCTGTACGAAGCTAACAGTCCGTCGGTCTATTTTGGCCTGTCAGTTCACCGTATTAAATACAGATTTTGGACTGACAGACTACAGGTAAACGTTAGTTAGCGGTGCCCTTAAGTGAAACGCAAATAGAATAAAAAAATATTAAGGATGGAATACTGCGATTGAGACAAAACATACAAATATAAAATTTGGTAATGTGGAGCAAGTGTTTCAAATACATACATTTTTACGAGATTTTGGTTGACACACTTGCGCCGTGAACCGACTTGCCCCTTCTGACCTTACCTACCTAGTCAAATCAGGATCCCATAATTCACCGCGCACCTAAGTTACACGGCAAAATGTTGCCAGATATGTATGAAATTCATAGTGGTTAGGAATTTTCGGTGTACATCCGTAGAAGTAAATCTCAAAATTTATTGGTATATTTGTTGCAGGAAATATTGTGTCGATTCAGACAGATATCACCCGACGGCAGCGAGTGCGGATGCATGAAGGCAATCGTTCTGTTTTCACCAGGTTCGTCCACACTTTTCCATAAATGCTCAGATATTCGCGATTGTACTTATAAATCAGCTCGTAATATACAATGTCTCATTGATTTTCTAAGCAGCCCTCATTTCGGTGTTACAGCATCATTTCGGTAATGCATTTTTTTTTTCAAAATGTAAATGTTTGTAAAATCTTACACCCGAAATAGATAAAAAAAAAATTACTTGAATAATAGTAATGTCAAAAGTCATCCTAAAATCGTTTCTTAAGTCATTAGGTACTTTTGCTTCGTTTTTGCTATCTATAGATAACGATTTTTAGACTAACACCCGAGTCTTAAAATCAGTGTCCTTTATAAGTATTTTTAAAATTCTTATTTTAATCTGTAACCTACCTAATGATAGGTAATTATGACCAACATTTAAAAAAAATACTGGCCACCAAAATGACAAAAATCCTTGCCTTTAAAAATTGACCCATTAACAATGTTTACATGTTCCATCGTACTCAGATACACCGGGTCTGAGCGAGACGCAGCCAGTGGAGATGCTTCAGGATCAAGCGCAGTGTATATTAGCTGACTACGTCCGCACCAGATATACGAGGCAGCCCACAAGGTAATATAAATTCAATCTATCTCTTCTACAGTAGGTAGAGAGTATAGGTGAATCAAGATAAACATCGTGGTCGTGGTTAGTAAGAAAAATTAAAGGTTTATTTTAGTAGCTGTTGCTAAAAAAAGATTGGATAATGGATATTATAATTAATCTGGTTTATCTTAGTAAGAAAGATAATTTGGTGCATCTTGCTTGTATAGTTTTCTGGCACAAAAATAAGGATTCCTAACGAAATCTCTGACCTTACATTTGCATTTTATTTTGTGTCAATAGCACCTATTCTTTATTCGGTACCAAGTACCTGCTATGTTTTCGTTTAAGTAAATATATTTTTCTCTTCATTTTAATAAATCCAATTTTGTTTCCCTGTAAAACGGCACAAAATTCGGACATTTCAGAAAGATTCCTTCGTCCAATAGACGCTGCCTTCTATTGCAAGCTATCCTACCAGGCTTATAGTATTTTCAAAATGTTCAATTCACGTGGGTGCGTCCCGCCCTAATTACGAATATTATACTTATGTAGGTACAGTCAAGTTCAAAAGTATGTATACACTTTAGTACCTTGTCTATTTAACGTCATGTTTAAACTGCCATATGAAATTATCCAAGCGATTAAAGTGACAAGGTACTAAAGTGTATACATACTTTTCAACTTGACTGTACTTAAATTAAACACTATGTAGACATAATATATGTTTAGCAACTATTTCCAGGTTCGGCCGGTTGTTACTCCTCCTACCGTCGCTCCGCGCGGTGCGCGCGCGCTCCATCGAGCTGCTACTGTTCCGCGACACCGTCGGCGACGTGTCGGTGGCAACACTGCTACACGACATGTATCGGATGCAACCTGCGCCCGCGCCGGCGTTCGGACCGGTGCACGCGCCTGTCGAACACTGTGGATCGCCTTAATTTGGATTGGACAGTTTTGAAAAAGGGTTTATTTTTTGTTATGTCAATCTAATGACGTTGAAAGCGCAAGTGAGATAAAGGGACAAGGGTTAAAACCTGTTCTACTCGGTTGGAACAACCACACAACTCAATCCAGGTCAAGGTGAACTTAAAGCGACATTCGATATCATTCCAAAATTCCAAATTATTATTTTTTGCAGATATTTTTATGTTTCGATAAATTAGTGCCTCAACCTGATTTTATGGTCTAATCCATGGAAATTAAATAAACTAACATATTAAAATCGAAAATTCCGGCAGACGTACTAATTAAGTGAAGGTAATATCGATTTTGAACCACTACAAAAAAGAAAAACTTGTACGTAAGTATGGAAAGACGATTGCCCTACACGTCGCCTTAATCGAGATACACAAAAGATACTGACAAAAATATATTTAGAACGAGCTTAAGTTGCAGACTGTACCAACTTTTTAGCATCTTCTGCAATCATAGGTCTGGTATATCCGTCATAGTTGACAGTGGAAAATAGACCTGATTGACTATGAGGTAAAGTTGACATTAGCTCTGGTGTTGAGAGTTGTATAGTTGAGATCCTATTGCTATCTTCCCACTCCACCATCAGATCAGCTCTTAGATACTATAATGTTGCATTGCCTACGTAACTGTAGTCCTTATTTTAGCCCATTCCATTAACGGAAACTGGTTAAAAATGGATTTGCAAGATATGACCTAAACAAGCTTCTGGCAAACGAAAGCTGTCCCAGAGAAACTGCGGCAATTTCCAAAAACCTGCAGCTGTTTACTCTGACTGACCACTGAATTAACGGAGTAGATACTATTTGATTTCCTGATCTTTTTACATCAGGTGTTGGAGTATGAACTCCGTTTGTTCAGTGTACAGTCAGTGTTAGCAGTAGCTTTTTTGAAATTGCCGCTGTTTCTCAGGGATAGCTTTCGTTTGCCAGACTAAGTAAAACATACAAGAATGTATTGAGTCAGTTAGGCAACGGAATTGAATGAATTGAAGTTAAGAAGACTATTTTCCCTTGGTTGAGTTGAGTGGTTTTTCCATCTATGTAGAAGGCTAGAAGGTTAAACGTAATGAGAAGTCATTATGGAGGAATGAGAAAATCTGTATTATCTAGTCAAGGATGTTATGTTTTGAACAACTTCTCTCAATATGTCATCGGACTGTTAAAAAATTAGCGCGCTCTTAGGCACATAAGGCAGTGTTATGTGCAGATAGCATCACAAATAATAGTACTCTATCAATTTTGACGACACGTTGGCCTAGTTGGGAGTGCCTCCGAAGCCGGCGGTCCCGGGTTCAAATCCCGGTAAGGGCAGATATTTGTGTGGTGAGCACGAGTTTGTTCCCGAGTATTGGATGTTTTCTATGTATTTATGTATTTATTTCTCTAAGTATGATTATCATTGTCTAGTACCCATAGTACAAGCCTAGAGCTTAGTTTGGGACTAGGTCAAATTGTGTGACATTGTCCAGTGATATTTATTTATTATTATTTATTATCTATATATTGTACTTTGGCCGTGCTGTTTCGGCAACAAAATCACGACAGAAATCAAAATACACGCATCACAATTTTATTAACTTATTAAAGCGCTCTGAGAGGAAAACTTTAACTCGTCGGTTAATAAAGTTTTTGATCAGTAGTTAACTGAACTAATGGTTAAAATTTGAAAAATAATCGAAAATTTGACACATTTCCTTGAGATGTAATCATAGTTACCATTTTAACAATTAGTTTAACTAATGATCAAACAACTCGGCCTAACAGGGGGGTTCTTAACCCGTGGTAGGTACGTGTAAGCAATTGTACTACCTATTGTCTGCTACAGCAATGATCAATGCAGGGTCACAATGTTGAACGTTTTATTCGATTTTGAACTTAAAAACAAGTCTAATTATAGTCTAAAACGTTTCCTTTTTTCAATCCCAATAATCCAATGAACCATAGCCATTCATTATTCGTTGAATGAAACGTACTCATAAATCAGTTCTATATTTTAATTTGATGTTTCGCGCTTATATAACGTATTATTGACAGATGCCATACGAATTGAATTGCTTGATTCAATTGAAACCTAAATCCCAGAAACTGAAAAATGACTTCATTAAATTCTACATCCGCCACTGACCCCAATATACTTGCGTAAGAGTTTTAAAACATTGATAAGGATATAGATATAATAATAAAATTAACATATCATGTATATCTTCAGATTTTCTACAGTAAAATATAAAAATAATAAATCTAGTCAAGATTCCTAGTCATGCGGGGCCTATTATGATCGTGTTTGTCGACGTGGATAAGTGTGGACTTAACATCTGTCTCTTTCGACCAAGATAAGTGCGAGAGTAACGGATGCTTTATCCACCGCGACAAAGGCGACCATAATGCGGACCCTGCTAAACATATGTTAATTTTAGTCATGTTATGTACATACATAAGTTTTATTGTAATAATTACTCTAATTAAAACTGAAATGTAGAATACGAATAAATTGATATCATAGTTAACCTTTAAAAACCTATTGTGTAAATAAAGATTGTAAAACATCAATTGTACATAATTTATCCAAATATGGATGTTTTATTTAAACGTCTGAACGTTATGCTATTTGTATTCCAATTTAGAAAGCAAATTCAATCCTTTTTAGGGTTCCGTAGCCAAATGGCAAAACATGTCTGTCTGTCTGTCCGTCCGTATGTCACAGTCACTTTTTTCCGAAACTATAAGAACTACACTGTTGAAACTTGGTAAGTAGATGTATTCTGTGAACCGCATTAAGATTTTCACACAAAAATAGAAAAAAAAAAAACAAATTTTGGGGGTTCCCCATACTTACAACTGAAACTCAAACATTTTTTTTCATCAAATCCAAACGTTTGGGTATCTATGGATAGGTCTTCAAAAATGATATTGAGGTTACTAACATCATTTTTTTCTAAACTGAACAGTTTGCGCGAGAGACTTCCAAAGTGTTGAAATGTGTGCAACTTCTAAAATAAGAGAATGATAGAACTAAAAAAAATATATGATGTACATTACCATGCAAACTTCCACCGAAAATTGGTTTGAACGAGATCTAGTAAGTAGTTTTTTTTAATGCGTCATAAAAACATTGATCAAAGCTACAACGAACTTTTATATTATGTTACTTGCTGCTACGGAACCCTTCATGGGCGATTCCGACTCGCACTTGGCCGCTTTTTTACTTTCACTCAGTGTCATGAACTCCTCTCTGCTCCGTTCGTTTCCAGGGCCTCTATTCTACTACGTTATAACGATATCGGATTTAAAGTCTTTTAGAATCATTTATGACAGTCCCCATTATTATAAATGACATAAGAGTAATATAAACGTTGACAATACGGAAACACTTCAAAGACGATATCGTTATTACCGTGTAGAATCTCAGCCGAGATCAACTGGAAAGGCATGCGAGCTTCGTATAAATCAAAATACTTGGAAGTCAAACTCACGAGGTAACTGTACGTACAGTAATGGCGGCCGAGTTCAAAACTAATAAAACATACGAAGTTCGCATGCCTTTCCAGTTGATCTGGGTCGAGATTCTACACGGTAGTAACGATATCGCCTTTGACGTGTTTCCGTATTGTCAACGTTTTGATAACTCTTAGGTCATTTACAATAATGGCGACTGTGACATAAACAATCCTAAAACACGTCTAACGCGATATCGTGATAACGCAGTAGAATGGAGGCCCGAGCCTATCCAAGATGCGTTCAGTAACTAGCGTTTCTATTCGTTGTTTTTAAAACCAATTGCGTCACTGGTAGATCACGTGACTTTTTGTATGGCGTGATCTACCAGGGCAGAGGCCCTGCGTTACAACGATATCGCGCTTAACCTGTTTTAGAATCGTTTATGACGGGGTCGCCATTATTGAAAATGACATGACAAGTTGTCAAAACGTTGACAATACGGAAACGCGTCAAATACGATATCGTTACTACCGTGTAGAATCCCAGCCCTGTGCCTACAGGGCCACCGAAACTTATAGTTGTCACAGGTACAGTTGAAAAGACCTTTTTTTCTTATAGATTAGGTTGAATATTGCATAACTTTGATACGTATGTTTGGCGTATGAGTGACCGCATTTTGTATTTGATGTAAGACGTTGAAAACGCTAGTTAGCGAACGCATCGTGGCTATAGGCTCTGGGCCTCTATTTAACACGATAAAACCATATTGCATTTGGCGTGTTTCCGTATTGTCAACGTTCAAAACGAGCTTTTATTTACATGACAGTAATGGTGGCCGAGTTTAAAACTAATAAAACACGTCAAAGACAATATGGTTGGCCTATGCTGAATACAGGGCCACTATTCTACTGCGTTATAACGATATCGCGTTTGACGTGTTTTAAGAGCAGACTTTATCATTTACCTACCCCCCCGTACGTAACAGTACCTTGACGTGATAAAGCGAAAGCGGTTCGAAATTAGTATAACAACAGCTGCGACAGACTAAAGTGTACAAGCTTCCTCTGAGGTTGATCATACTACGAATAGTACTGAGCAAATGGATGGCAGCGAATACAATACAATATAATACAAGAACTCTTTATTGAACACCAAAAACTGAACACGGAACAATACATTTAAACCATAGGCATACAACAGGCGGTCTTACCGCTAAATAGTGATCTCTTCCAGACAACCTTGGATAGATAGATAACTAATGACACAAATTCATGGCTGTCGGTGTAAACTAATTCCTTTATAACTCAAACTAAACAACAAGAAACTTAAAATATTTCAATTTTGTAATAAAAACTATTTATATGTATAAATATATATACATTTATATATATATATATATATATATATATATATATATAAATACATAAAGTAAAGAAAATTATAAATACACACTAAATACATATAATTATACATCTATATAACATATACATACATATAAAGAATTTTCTCCCAGTAAGTACCAAGAAGTTACTTGACCAGGCGCTGGTGCTGCCTCTCATTGATTATGCTGATGTCTGCACTACTACCATCAGCCAGGATTCCCTCAACAGATTAGAACGTCTCCTTAACAATGGCATACGATTTATTTTTGGTCTTCAAAAATATGACCATATTTCTTCCTTCTGGCGTCAGCTTAACTGGCTTCCTATTCGGCATCGTAGGTCTCTTAGAATTCTATCTACTCTTTTTTCGATCCTTTTTGAGCCATCAACCCCCCTTTATCTTAAACGTAAATTTACTTTCGATACTCCCCGTCCAGGGTGTGAACTGCGTTCCTCCTGCTTTCTTAAACTCACTATTCCTTTTCACCGTACTGGTTTCATGTCAAATTCCTTCGCCCTTCAGGCAATTCGTCTCTGGAATGCGCTCCCACTCCATATTAGACGAGCCCCTAACAAGCTTTCTTTCAAGGGAATGCTCCGGAAGCATTTCCTTGAACAAGACAATTAGCCTTATCTCATCACTTTCATTCTCCGCTTTTGTTTGTATAGGTATATTAATTCTTTATATTTATGTATTATATAAGTAATATATTAGTATGAGTATTATATGTACAGTGTATGTATGTATTTAAGTAGGTATAAGCAATGGATAGGATAATTATGTTAAGTTACTAGTTTTATGTCTTCTTTTTCTGTGCACCCACTGAATTATGTAAATTTCTGATTGGTTATTTGGTCGACTGGTAGAGAATGCCATTAGGCATTAGGTCCGCCATTTGTATTTGTTTTTGTGCAATAAAGATTAAATAAATAAATAAATAAATAAATAATATGTACATCACACGAGAAAAAAAATGTAAAAAAAGTATAGGAACTCAGAAAAACTACGGAAGTGATGGAAAATGATCCTTTAGCTTGCTTTTACAAATAGCAACAGACTTAGAACGTCTTACCTCCACGGGCAAAGCATTCCATAACCTTATCGCCGTGAGTGTAAAAAAAGTCGCGCGACTGGAAAAATTAAACAAAAATGTCTGTGACAAATCTGTATTATTAGTGCTTACAAAAGTAATCTTAAATACAAATCCATTATTAAATACAATCGACAAATACGCCGGTAATCTGGCACAACCAATTATGGTGAATACATCACTGGGCCATATTAACTTGACCCATAGCTCTGATGGCTTCTACAGTCGATAGATCAACAGGCTCATCTTCTTCGACCTTTGCGGGCTGTGGCTGTGGCTCTTGTTTTACTGGTTCAGCTCGTGGAAAGTCCAGTTTACTCCAAGCACCGGGTTCTGCTTTCTTCAACTTGATTTCTACTTTTGACGGAAACATGGACGCGCTGCTATTTTCGATGCTTATTACCTGTGAAATATTTAATATAATAAGAAAACTATTTTGCATCCCTATCACGGCTATCACTTATTATAACCGATCGTGTGTTAACGAAAGAAAAGAAAGAATAGAGCTTCTGGAGTTTCGTATTTAACGCTTAAGGTGGAATTCGAAGCCAAGCCGTGTCGCAGCGACAAAGCGATAGTAGAAGGTACAGTCAACAGCAAAAGTTAATGATTATTTTAGTACCTTGTCACTTTCACTACTTTACTTTTTCCACATCCGAGCTGTCACAGTATTGTTACGTTAATGCGATAAAGTACTAAAATGATCATCTACTTTTGCTGTTGACTGTACTATACAAGGTGTCCCAAAAATCGACGATAAGCCGGAGAAGGGTGATAGGGCAGCTCATAAGCTATCGATTTAACCCCCATATATGTTCAGCGATTTTTAGTACTTTCGGAGATATTGATCATTTTAATTGGAATTATTGTAATTTTTCCTATGTCCATGTTGCGCAAAACCCTTAAGTTCATGTATTATTTAAATATGTTTGAAGTGGTTTCTTACATCGATAGAATCATTATGAACTTAGGATGTTTTTAAAGCTTCTTGCCAATGTTTTTTTCATGTCAACTTTTTGTGTAATCACAGTTTGTTTTTCCATACTAGATGAAAAGTAAACTAGGTTTTGCTTAGTATGGAGAAAGTAAATATATATTTTTGCGCCCAAGTGATACAAATAACTATTAAACGATTGAGTACCAAAATTTAGTTTTTTTTCCATTTTTATTTCTAAAGTCACCAAAATTACAACTTTATATTATATTCTTACTCAACCATACTTTGAGATCTTCTGAAATATCCTTTTGAAAGTGACATAACTTTGTTTGCCTTTTTTTCCATGATTATTAACGTTTAAGTAATGTTTTATTATATCATAAATGTAAACAAAGATGAGGAATAAACATGATATTAAAAATTTCCCGTGGGGCGTAGACAACTAAAGAGAAATATCTTTACATACCCCTCGAAGTTCAAGATCCAATTCAAACACTGCACCACCGTCTTCAGGGAAAACCAGCCCTGTGTGCAATCTAATAGGGTTCAACTTGACAAAGCTTTTAACTGGGTCATATTTCTTGGCATACACGCTAACAATCACATAGTCTGGTGTTTGATGCCAGTCCCAACGGCATTTTACTGTTCCAGCAGGACCCGCCTAAAAACAAAGATTTTAGATGAATATCCATCCAAGCAACCACAGACTGCACCGACCAAACCGCCCAGTGGCGCCCTCATTACTATAGGGACGCGTCCTGTGTAAAAAAAAAAAACAAAAAAGTTATATGTCCGCCAGTTAGATTATCAAAAAATATTTATTAAATAAAAACGACAATTGTGGATAATGTAGGAAACTATATTAGCCTCAACACTTAATTTTTACATGCGCTGTTCAGAACGTCTTATTGGAAGAGAAAAAAAAACAGTGTTGCCACCCTAAATTTAGGTAAAAATGTGGCCAGATGGAAGTTACATTAACTACTAAACAATTATCTGAAATTAAAGTTTTATGTTTAAAATACATATTCTTAAACAATATTGAACAATTTGGCTTTATCAAATCAATCAAAATTGACAAAGATAACGCGCAAAAGTTCGGGAGTGGAGGCTTGTGACGTCACAACGTCATAATTAATTATGGGGTGTATGAATAACTTTAGCAGCCACGTTTTTTCGACCCTTAATAGGGCCCCGTAGAAGTAAAAAATCTAGACCAAAATTTAATACAGTGATGGAATCGCAAGTCTCTAAAGAATAATAATAGATGATGTTATATTTGAGTAAAATACAATTGAAATTGCATCATAAAACGTAGGTAGTAAAGTTTAATTTCAGCTTATTGTAATGTGGTAAATATATGCCCCTGCCCTATTAAGGGTTAAGTTTACTACACGAAAATTAGAGGTCATTACCTCATTACAATGTTATAGGGTAAATTGTTAGTAACTGGCCACTTTACTACCTTGCTTGCTTAGAATGTGTATAGTGATTACCTGTAAAGTGATATCGCTCATATTACGATTTTAGGGGAAGAAGTGAATGTTTAATAATTATAACAAGTGTTTACTAGACGATAATATTATTTTTTTCCTGAAATGTGTAATTATTTTATTGGACATTACTGTTAACCTAGTAACTAGCCACTATTTACAATACTAGCCACTTTTTTTCAATTACTGGCCACTATGTTTTAATCCTAAGTACCTAGGTACAATAGATACCTACTACGTGAAAACTAGAGGGGAGAGTGGGGTCTTGGCAATATAGGTACTAAGGGCGGTCACAGTCGGTAAAAAATTGAAAAAAATTGACACATATTTATGTATCCAACAAAAAAAAAATAACAAAGGTAATAACAGCTTCTTAACTTAAAAGAAAAAACAATAAACTCTTTAGGAATTGATCCTTTATTCCTCATTATCCGAAGAGGAACTTGTCTGGTGAAGATGATAACAAATATGACATACAGTGGTGGACATATAATTAGAAACACTTGCGACGTACTTCACATTATACAAGGCACATTGCCGTAAAACTTTTGTTTTTGGAAATAAAACAACAAAATGCATAGAATACGTTCAACAACTTATAATTAATTAAAAAACAAATAAATATCCGAGTTTACAACTACCATTTAGATGTTTAGTTACGTACAAACAACCAAACGACATTCGCAGTACCATCCGTCATGGACAAGTAATTAGAAACACTAAAGAAATGAGGTAAAATCAAAGTTATTAACATGTTAACGTCAACAATTTCAAATTATTTATGTAAAATAATGTTTGGTTTACAAAATTTCTTAAAAATTAATATTTAGTTGCATAGCTTTTGTTATTAATGGCGGCTCTGCACGACGTGGAATTGATTCAAGTAATTTCATACATTTATCGAGTGGGATCGAGTTCCATGCTTCAACAAAGACTTCGTAAAGTTCATTTTGACTGGAATTACGTTTAACGGAGACTTTTTTTTTAACGTCGTACTACAAATTTTCAATAGGATTTAAATCGGGACTATTTGCAGGCCAGTCTAACATGGTAACATTTTTAAATCAGATAAATTGCTTAGTTATAGAAAAAAATACATTTTTGAACTAACAAGGATGAAACGGAAAAGATCCACGATTGTAAGTTCGAGTCTCACCTGAGGCAGTGATTTTTTTTCACTTTTTCTTTATTTCTAAGCATTGTGGTATCGTTGGCACACATTCTGCGTAAAAAAACTAAATAAAATGTAAAAATAGTTGAGTTACAAGACTTGAAAAAAAAGTGATCCACTATTGCCCATTCTCCCCTACTTCCTAGTATGACTCGCTGAGATATTTTTTTCTCATACCTACCTAAATAATTTAAATCTAGTAATTTTAGTATCTGGCATAGGTGGCTAGTATTTAAAATGGTGTCGAATTTAATTTCAGAAACTAGCCATCCAAATAAGTTAAAGAATTTGAAGTTAGTAAGTAAATTAATAGTGAAATAATTATTCTCTTACCTTTTGTGATCACATTTACTACACTGACATAACATCATTAGTCAAATTTATATCAGAAATTCGAAATTTGAAATGCATGTCCGCTAATAGAAAAAATAAGCAACTAGCCAGTTCGACTGCTCGTCGAAGTCAAACTCATTTTATTATGAACTCTTACGGTAATCGATGGATATAAAACTTGAATAATACTTGAGATAACTGCTGTTATCAGATGGTTTACTTGAACTGTGTGGATATATTATAGAATTTTTAATTTAATCATTTTAGTATACTGTGGCCAGTTATTGGGGGGTGGCTAGTAACTAGAAATTTACCCTATCCGTACTAACATATTATAAATGCGAAAGTGGTTCTATCTGTTAAATTTTCAAGCTTAAACTACTGAACCGATTTAGATGAAATTCAGTATGGATATAGTTTTGAGTTCCGGGGAAGGACATAGGATATTTTTTATCCCGGAAAGTTATATAGTTCCAAAGGGAGCAGCGATAAACAACGCAGGTGGAGTCGCGCGCAAATTGGGTCGTATGCTATAATTGTGTATTCATTTGTATGAAATATTTTTATGTTTTTCTATGAAAGCGAGTGAGACAGCGACAGCTAGTCGAAAGACATAAAAAAATAGAAGCATTGTAATCTATTAGAAAACAATATGAATGAGGGCGCCACTGTACATCCGACGGCGTATGCTCGGCGCAGTGTTAACCCTTAACACTAGCACAAGTTGTATTTTGTCACTTGTCGCTCAGTGCGTCTCTATCGTTACAGACTAGATAAAAAGGGAGTTCCGAGCGACAAACAAGTCACGGACAACTCGTGCTAGCCCTCCGGGGCATAGGCCTCTCGCGCTAAGGCTTGCCTCATGTAGCTCTTTCTCGATGTCTTACTCTGATCATCGGACCATTTGGCAGGTCTGCCAATTGTCTGCTTCCCTTGCCTTGACGAAGACTCTGGCACAGCCTTAGTTCACCATTCCCACTAAATAAATATGGGACAAATATACTATGGGCTCAAAATATCTGGACTCAATTCCATTGCTAAAATAAGAGCTTGTCCAGATATATTTAAGAACCTTCCGTGATGATTTTAGATATACTCGCTGCGCCGTAGAAAGGTGCCTGTGACCAGGGCTGGGCAAAATACATTATTTGCTTTAATTGAAATACAAAATAATTTTTAGTAATGTATTTGAAATATAAAATACAAAATACAGTATATCAGCTATTTTATTTGAAAATACTTGACATTGAAAATTTGAATAACAGGTGCAGTGTTGCCAACTGTAAAGATCACATATTTAGCGGTCGCCATTTTGCTTACGAAAGCTATCGAGCGCTGTTTCCTTCAGAATTTAACCTTCATTTAGCGATCTAGGTGCGTATTAATAAGATCGCTAAATGAAGGTTAAATGTATTTATGTTAAAATGTATTTAGAAGCTATAAGTATATGAAATACTAACGACATCGTACCTCGGCGTCAGATATCTGAAATACGAATTACAAATTACATTTTAAGCAAGTATTTGAAATACAAATACCGGATACGTATTTTAATCACAAGTTATTCAAATACTGCCCAGTGACAGTTCATTTAAACACGTATTACACTTTTTTTAAATTTTTCATAAATACGATATTGGTTACAACCTTGGCGACGCTTTTCAGAATTTTAAATAATGAATCGCCTATTTTTAGATACCTCGCTTGTGAGTACAGTAAGTGATAGAAATTACGAAATACGGCTGTCACGGGCACCATCCTACAGCGCAGCGAGTGTAGTGTTACAAGTGGTTAAAAAACGAGGCGAGTAGTGAGGTAGTTCAAAATGCAACTAAATTGTTTAATTAAGAGTTTGATTCACCCTTTTAACCTTTTCAACGCCATTGACGAATATTTCCGTCATGGTTGACAGCTCAAAATAGACCTTAGTATCTATGAGGCAAAGTCGACATTCGCTCTGGTTTTGTATTTGACATAGCGTTGAAAAAGCTAACTACACACGTATCATATTTCCTCTATAATGCGTTCAGAACCCGTTGACAATAACCAGCATTACAACATTCAATGTGGGTGGAGCGTAACGTTCTTGGAACATCTTCCTAAACCAACTCAAATTAAATAGGCCTCAAATCTAGTATCGATTGAAATTAACCTTTCCGCCGCCATTGACTTGATACAAAAGTCGTCCTCATACACCAATGGCAGCTGCAAACCACAACTAATTTCAATCTTACGTCACAAATACTCGGGTCTATTTGTCACTGTGTCTGTGACAACTATAAGCGGAAACAGTACACGACGCCTTTAGGTGTTCTTGGTGCGAGTTAAAATTTAGTTAATAAGGAAATTAGCTTAGCGCCTTCAGATTCTGAACCCATCTTAGAGTACTTATAATATGTATGTAGATAAAATAATATATGCCACTGTACATAATTACGCCTTAAAACACTCAGTGTTTTCAGACCCCTCATTATGTATCAGTTACCATTGCTTAACTATTTATGAGATCTTATCGCACCTTCAGTAGAACAAGGGTACAATGTACAGTGACTAAAGGGGCATTTCGTCACTACTTTGAAAAAACCTCGTAAGTATCTCATAATTCGTAATGTACGATTTTAAACTTAAACATGAAGTGAAATAAGTTTAAAATGGTAGCGGGGCTGAAAGTGCCGGGGGTAAGTTGTTCTGATGATAATAGAAATGCAAGTAAAAAACGGAGCAATTTGTATGACGTTTGACGCGAAACGTTATGAAATTATGCCGTTGCAGGAGCCGTTTAAGTTGCTTCCATTATGGTATAATAGTGATTATGGAAAAAAATACTAAATCAACGGAACAACGAACCCCACAAAATAATACCTTTTTGCCTTAGATTTTTTGTTAACTGAGTTGATAGTGCACACGAAATAAACACATATTTTGACGGACTACAAAATACTCCTTGTGTGAGAACTGAGATTTATTTGTTTAAGGATAAGTTTGTATTTCAAAAGGATGGAACAACCAGCCCCATAGTGGGGTTAGTTGTTCCGTTCCGATCAATCTCATAAAAAATGATTTTATTTGAAAACTGTTTAACGATGCACAAAGCAATATCACTATTCAGAAACTCCAATAACCATTCTTTAAATGTGTGTGTAAGCCACACAACATAAACACTATTTTCATAGCTCAATTTTGTGTTTTATGAAAATCGGCACTTTCAGCCCCGCTCTCCCCTACTAGGTTTTTTCAAAGTAGTGACGAATTGTGCCCTTATGCGGTAGAACAAGGGCACAATGTACAATATGACTAAAGGGGCCAATGTGCCCTTGTCCTACCGAAGGTGCGTTATGACTAAAAGTCTACGCCAAGGCTAAGCAGTCTGACGTCTTGAAGGACGACTCTTGCATGGTCATAAAGGTTGATAGATGTAGGGAGACCCTATGGTCAATTACTAATATGATTGTGAATATTGAGAAACTCGAAAGGGCACATCATTTTTATCAAAATTAAATTCTAGTGAACCAACCTCTTTAGTCCATTTGTGGGAGCCAGTGGTACACCCCGGCTGGCTAAGGAAGACATTGAAGTCCGTCGTCCTCTTCTGACAGCAGGACCAGAACTTGAGTCCCTCGTGGAACACGGGGCAGCCAGGGTGGAAAGTGCATGTTGTATTGTTTGTTTCCGGACCTTCGTAGGATGTAGAGCAACCACCATTCTTACAAGTAGTTCCGATGGTTACGTTACTGGAAAATAATATATACGTATTTAAATGATGAAACATCGGCGAAAATTGTTTCGCTTAGTTTCACTTCCCAAACTGGTTGTTCCACATTTTTAATTTGGCTAATGATCATTCGGTAAAACTTCTTTTAGCACTTGAAGTTTTCGCAACTGAATGTTTTATTTAGTAAATAAACAGTAACAAATGTGTAGAAGAGAGGATAAATAGAGAGATCTCTCTCCAGGCGGGTGTTATGCCTGGGGACCGAAGTCCGTTTGGATGAAGTTGGAAGTGGTATATAAGTCAACCGACTGAAGAAACTTCGTTAGCGCAATGTAGCGCACTGTCAGATTTAGTTGCGTTGTCTGACGCTGGTGGCGCTGGCGAGTTGTTTGTTACAAGTTGTCACTAGATGTCGCTAGGTCGCCACACCAGCCCCCCTTTGAGACCGGAGGTTGATGGTGATGGATGACGTGCAGTCTGTGCGTTGAAAATGCCGCTTGCAAGTGCCAGTAGTAGTAGATGTCTTCAGTAGAGCTCAGAGCCGCGTTGGCGAGCGTAGCAGGAGAAGAGGAGTGGAGTGGAGAGTACACAGTGAGTCGTGTATCTGCTCCGTGAAGTACTCGTAGTAGGACGCAGTGAGTCGCGTTGCTGATTGAGAGTATTGTGCACACTGTAGACACCAGGCATGGAGATATATCAGAATGCTAGTGGTGCACAGTGTGGTTTGTCTGGCTTGCTGTGAGACTGCGTCAGTGCTTGAAGGTCGTCAGGTTGCGTAAATGTCCATTGTCGTGGGTCACCAATGTAGTAGAGAGGACAATAGAGAGATCTCTATCCAGGCGGTTGTTGTGCCTGGGGACCGAAGTCCGTTTGGATGAAGTTGGAAGTGGTATATAAGTCAACCGACTGAAGAAACTTCGTTAGCGCGATGTAGCGCACTGTCAGATTTAGTTGCGTTGTCTGACGCTGGTGGCGCTGGCGAGTTGTTTGTTACAAGTTGTCACTAGATGTCGCTAGGTCGCCACAAATGATTAATCGGTATTTTTTTAATATGAGTAATGCCATCTTTTCGTCAAATGTGCCGATTGGCATAACATACTTTTCCCACAATATAGTATGGCATATGATTTCTATCCTAATTCACTAGGAATTAAGATAAAAATTTAAGAGCAATGAAAAGCATTTATAAGACAAGGTCGGATGGTGCTCCACAAGCTTGTATTCTGTCACTCTTCCGCCTTGACACAAATCTAACCTAACCTAACCTAGCAACTTGTTTCTGTTGTGGTCAGTTTTATCCTATTCTTCGGATTTGTAAAAATTTACTATACATTATTAGCTTTACTAAAATATTTGATAAACAACTATTTGCCAACAATAAACTTGGACTATTTACCAAAAAGAAACTTGGTACCTATGTAATATTTAGTAACAATAATTTGGACAAGGGATAAATTAAAAAATAAAAATGCACTAAACATTGGCCAAAAAAAGTACCGTGATAAATTAGTTAGGAAATGAATTTGTCGAATTATAATTCGCCGAAAAAAGACGTACCTGCCAATAACTATATTAGGTACAGTGATTTTTTGAGGTTTAGTTTAAAATTTTCGCGCCTCTATGCTAATATTATAAAGTTAAAGTTTGTTTGTGTTTGTGAGGTTGTAGGGGTAATCTCTGGATCTACTGAACCGATTTTGATAATTCTTCTACCAATACATAGCCACGATATCTGTGAGTGTCATAGAAAACGAGTGTCACGGGCAACAGCTAATATTAAATAAAGTAAAAAAAAAATTAAATTAAGTATCAGCTAAATAAAATAACACGAAATAATTACCCATCATCAGGGGCAGCCGTCGCCTTTTGTGTATTCTGGGCAAGTGGTTTTAGCGAATCAGCAACTTGGGCTTCCAACGCGACCATCGGAGTCTCAAACGGCGGCCGAGGCAGTTTCGGACCGGTCACCGGCGCCCTAACTTCGATCACTTCCCTCTTGTCCAATTCTTCATCGAGAGCTTTCTTCTCTGGCTCTGGAGGTTTCTACAAAGCAAGTATTAGAGGCTTATACTAGGATACTAGGCAACGATAAACATACTTATATAAAGAAATAGATATTTCCCCCGTGTGGTTGCCGGGTTAGAATAGTGCCACTCCATGTCTTCCCGTGGATGTCGTAAGAGGCGACTAAGGGAATAAGGGCTAGTAGTACTGTTAGGCGATGGGCTTGCAACCTGTCACTAATACACTGGTAAACATCTTAGCCTGATTGTGCAAAATGTGGTTACAGAATTATCAACAACTTTAGAGTTCTTGGTATTCTGTAGCTCTGCCTACCCCACTCTGGGAATAAAGGCGTGACGTTATGTATGTATGTATGTATAAATATTTAAATACACGCAAAACATCTTAAATAAAAAACAAATCCTTGCGCTCTTCTCACAAATATTCGCCCATACCAGGAATCGAACCTAGGAACGCTCGGAGAGCATCTGGCCCGCGCTCTTGTTTTCACACAGACTGGAGCCGGTCGGCTGCGCGAGCGTGGAACGAGCGTGGAACGAGCGCCGCCAAGCAGCCGGTCGGCTCCCCTCATTATTTCACACGAAGCGCGTTCAAGCATTCTTAATAACAAAAGAAGTGCACATGCAAAAATAAACCTTACTACAGTGACTCAAAACTCTGATCCAACGTAATAAAAATCCGCTCTCCTCTCCGAGCCGGTCTGTGTGAACGGACCCTAACTAGGCTAACGCGTTTTCAAAATATAATAATTATAATTACATTTGTCATTCGTTTAAAATATTATTAGTTCCTTTGCTTATTAATCATTCAAAATTGCTTGATAAATTAATGTACCTATGTAATCTACTAACATAGCTAATAAGGAATTTTACTAACTATTCTATGGGGAAACCTGAAATAAATAATTTTGATTTTGATTTGATTTGCATAATAATTATTTTAGCTCTGAAACTAACAGTATCGAGTGTGTCTTTTTGTAGCAAGTTAGCTCGCGAAAGGATCGGAGGCGGCTGTTTTTATTAAAAAAAAGCTATTTTAACCTTTTCAACGCTATGTCAAATACAAAACCAGAGCAAATGACAACTTTGCCTCATTGATACTAAGGTCTATTTTGCGCTGTCAACTATCTCAGAAATATCCGTCAATGGCATTGAAAAGGTTAATTGGGGAAGTTCTTAGATAGGTTTGTTGAAAATAAGTACTTCTGGTTAGGAATAATTAGCACTGTGAGTAGAAGTCACCATTATATTTGTTTTCAACTATTTAATTGTTTCTCTTGAGGCCCACCGAACAAACAGTAAGATTGTAGTGAGTGCGAATTTGAATCTACCCATAACGAAATAGAGTTCAATTACCTTTGCACTTATTGCCATTAAATGAACTTTATACTCACTGAAATAAAGTTAAAACTAAATTACATCTGTTATGTACCTCGTATGGAATACCGGGTTTCAGTTAATTACTAAAAAGATTATTTCCTGCTTCTGCAGTTTATATTTGGTTGAAATCTTAAAGAGCGTCCCCACTGAGCATTCACGTGTAATCTTCAAGTGATGTGGACGTTAAGCCGAGCGTTTCAGCGGTCCACACCAGGGATCGTTACCCGTATTCTGACTACCGGTTTTAAATGAGGTATTACCGGTTATAATTGACTTTCACTATTTATACTGCTAAAGCTCTGATTAGCGGTATAATGATTAGCGGTATAATGAATACCGGTATTCAAGTTTATTATCGGTTTAGACAATTGACAACAATACCCCTTTTTGATAGTTTACCCCTAAAAACCATAACCAGTAATTTATTATTTATTTATTTATTATTAACATATTTTACACGGCATTACAGTAAACCATTGCACCGAGAAAACCAGATAGATACAAAAAGATTAATAATTACTAAAAAATAATTATTTTAAAATAATAAACTTACATTGGTACACTCGATTGCCTATCATCCATCTTCTCACAAAATCGCAAACATTCTCGGCACACAGCATTCCATCTCCAATCAAACAAGTCGCATTCGGGGGCCGATGCCAGGAGCGCGTTAAGGAGCGCCAGCGCGCGGAGTAGCGGGGCACTCTTGCGGGCCACGGTGCGCGCCGCCGGGACCGCCAGCAGCGGCCGCGGCTTAGGGCGGAGACAAATAGTGGGAACTTGCGGCACGTACAGCCGCACGACCCGCCCCACTAGCTCGGGACAATCGGACTCACCGCGCAAAATGCCACAAATTGTAGTCAGCAACTTGTTGTTACGCCTTACCTCAAGAGAATGAAACCCAAGAGTCCCGAGTAAAAACTTCGTGGGATATAAGTATGGGTAATACCCATAAGCTTTTTTATAAATAAACCGAAGGAAAGTTTTCTGTATCTTCTCGAGAAGTAAGGCGTAAGTAGCCTCATACGGATTCCATATGATGGACGACGCTTCCAGTTTACTACGCACAAGCGCGTTAAATAAAACTTTTATAGCTCCAAGGTCATGAAAGTCTCTAACATTGCGAAGTACGAATCCTAACCGTTTAAAACAACTACTAGCGAGAGTTCTGATGTGGTCATGGTAGGTCAGGCGAGCGTCGAACACGACTCCGAGATCCTTCACCGAAGAAACGCGGCTAATGACTTTCCCACCGAGAGAATATTGCGCCTTAATGGGCGCAAAAGCACGACTAAATGTACAAACAAAGCACTTATCTGTATTAAAAAACAGTTTATTTTGAATGCTCCAGTGAAATACCGAAGTAATATCCTCCTGCAACATGTCGCAGTCCGCCTGATGCTGCACACCATAAACCAGCTTGAGATCGTCAGCGTACAACAGACACCTTGCATGGTTGACAGCTGTTTCTAAGTCATTAACCAATAGTCCAAATAATAGGGGGCCCAATATGGATCCCTGGCTGACTCCCGACCGAGTATGATATGGATTCGAAACGAAGTGTCCATGCCTCACATACTGCTGACGATCACGCAGATAGCTTGCAAACAACTTAAGAAGCCTAGGAGAGAAACCTAGGTCATTGAGCTTATCCAGCAGGATGTCGTTATCTACACGATCAAATGCTTTCCTGAAATCAAAGTAAACAACATCCACCTGGATACCCCTATCAAGATACCCAGAGATGATGTCAACCAAGACCAGGAGATTCGTATCGACAGAACGATTTGCCCGGAAGCCATGCTGTGCATCACATAACGAGGGTCTCACCTGTGT
This sequence comes from Acleris holmiana, assembly GCA_949316455.1. Classification (NCBI taxonomy): domain Eukaryota; kingdom Metazoa; phylum Arthropoda; class Insecta; order Lepidoptera; family Tortricidae; genus Acleris; species Acleris holmiana. Next base: position 16,285,273 of record OX438765.1, on the reverse strand, counting down.
GGATATTTCACGGTGCAAAATAGACTCAAATAACTTAGCTAATACTGAAAGAATTGCTATAGGCCTATGGTTTTCAACATTAACACTATCACCGGATTTAGGAATGGGTCTCACCCTCGTGAGCTTCCATTGAGGAGGATATACCCCAGTTGATAATGCCAAATTGAACAAGAAGTGAATAGGGACTTTTAAGTGCTCCATACACCCCTTGACGATATAAGCGGGAAAATTGTCAGGACCAACAGAGCTACGAGGTTTGAGTCGCCTTATACCCGCTTCGACTTCCCGCATAGAGATGCAATCCACGTGGACAAGTAAGGCAGAGCAGCTCAGTCTACTACAGTTCAGAGAGCTAACATCAAGACTTGGGATGTTGGGCAAAAACACACTAGAGAAGAAGCTTGCAAATGCATCTGCGACTTCCGCACCCACCATCTTTTTACCTTCATACATGACATCAGAGACAAAACCGCCCTTCGACCTAATACTATTAATATGCTCCCAAAAACAGCGAGGATTACTTTTAAGTGTATCCTGAATGCGCACAATGTAGTTGTTATAGGCCAAAGACAGCCGCCTTTTTATATCGGTTCTAAGTTTGGCAAATTCCGAGTACATACCAAGGTCTTTCGTTTCTTTCCACTTTCGATGGTAATTGGCTTTTAAGGCCACGTCTGAGATAAGGTCAGCAGTAAACCATACTGGAAAGCATCTCTGAACCCGAGCCCGCCGGATCTTTTTAGGAATACTCGCATCAAAAATATCACCAATTGTCCTATAAAAACCATCCACTGCAACGTCGATGTCTTTGGACTGCAGAACTTCCTCCCAACTAACTTCGGACATAAGTTTATAGAGAAGCTCGTAGTCACCCTTCGCGAAGTTCCAGTCCTGTCGCAAGTCTACATTACTAGGGGCTATTTTATTGGAGGTAGATCGCATGATCGCGTCGTCGATGGAAAAAGAGATGTCCAAAGGTGGGTGATAGGCATCACGTCGGGGTACTAAACCTCCTCCTTCAACTTCCAAAACCGTGACATCTCGAACACGCTCTGACATCAGCACTACATCAAGCTTACCTCCATACACATTCGTCACCACATTCGTCTCATACAGGCCACAGACATTTAAAAAATAACTATAGTAACATAATATGGTATGAGACGTATACAATGGATTCAAATTAAGGTCACCCACAATTAGTACCATTCCATGCAAGGAATCCACTGCTTGTTCAACACTCTGGAACCAGCGCATATACATATCATCCGAAGCTTTAGGAGGAATATACACCACGCACAGGTTATAGATGACATGCCTCAGCGAAAACGACACCCATAGGTCTTCCCCAGTGCGTGTCTCCAGCTCTCGCCGTCGCTGCATCTCCAAACCAGGGCGGGCAGCAAGCATCACTCCGCCCCCGCGCGCGCCAGTCGCACGATCACGACGCGTCAAACTCCAGCCACAACAAGAGAGCTCAGAGTCTTCAATAGCATCCGTCAGAAACGTCTCAGTTACAGCAACTATATCACAATCTAAGGATGACAAGTGTACTCTAAAGTGGTTAATTTTCGTGTTGAGTCCTCGGACATTCTGATACAAGACGTGCAATGTAGGCTTAGGTCTCAACTTCGTATTGCCCTTACGCCGGCCTTGCTGGATTAGCGTGGTTTTGCGATCTTCGAAATAACCACATCTTGACTCTTGCGTTATCAGGCCAGATAGCGGCGGAGAGGCAGTCTTCGAACCTTGATGGAGGAACTCCAATCTTGAAGGACTTGTAATCTCCTTTAGGCTTAAGTTCCTCAACTGTGTACGTCCCCTCAGGGTCCAGCGATTGGAGATATGCCTTTATTTCGTCTAATCCAGAAACCATATTCCATAAATGGATATATCGACGATGTTCAACAGCCCTTAGCGAGGTCACATCAGGACCAGCAGTACAACGCTTAGAAGTTAGACGTCCTTTCCGGTAACGAACCTCCTGGAACTCATCAGTGGTTGCCTCATTTTCAACAACGATGCTGTCGCGCACCACATTACAATTAATGTTCAAGCTGGGCGAAGCTACAGGTAACAAACTAGGCAAAGAAACCACCGGCGCATCCTCCCCCAGTGATATCAGATTTACTTTTGGTTCCACAACTGGCAAAGGTGCTGCATCGAATTTCCCATATTTACCTTTGGGTTTTGGTTTCGGGGTCGGGGCGTTTGTTCGTGCAGGATGTCCAGATACTTCAAAGCATTTACAGGAGCACGTCGTTGCAGATTCAAGTTTCATGAGTCTTTGATTAACTGCCTCAAACTTCCTAGAGCTTTCAGCGAGCGCGACCTGGAATTGCTCTACAGTAGAAATGGCACTACTTAATCGAGCAGTCAGCAAGGCGATCTGATCCCGAGTGAGCTGCAATTCGCGCAACATAGTTACCGCACCATCAGCAGGCTGGGGCGCCGGCTGAGAGGTAATTTGATCCCGAAGTAGCTGCAATTCCATATCGGTAGCTACCGACATGGACATGGATGTATCTTTCTCCGGAGAGCGCTGCAATGATGGGGGGCCCGGTGTCACGTGGTGTCCTGCCCGGACACAGGAGGGTTTCCTCAGCGTCACATTCTTAATATTAGTTGGAGTACCCACCGGAGTATCACAGTTAGGTCCGACCTTTTTGGCCTCACAGACGCATGCAGGGCAAATCCAAGTGGCCTTCTCAGCCTCAGAAAGCGCTTTGTTAGTGCATTCATAGTGGTATGACTTCGCACAAGTTATGACCATGCACTGCAAAAATTCATCACCCACCAGTAGCTCCGAGCGGCACGCATCGCAGAGCATACTGTTGTTCAACTCCGAATCAACGCCCAAACTCATCCTAAAGTCACCCGAGTGTGCTCCGCCGAGCAAGTGCCGTAGCAGATAAGGTGATAATATGGAGAGCGCGTAGCAGTCCGTAGCTCGTAGCTATACGCACACAATGACGCGTCGTAGGCGATGCAGCGAGTATGGCAGTCACCTATTTCGCCGCGGCGAGAACTCGCCTCCGTGGCTTAGTGGTTCTTACGGCTACCACAAAAAAGTCGACGCGGGTTCGATCCCCACTGAGCGCACCAAAAAAGATACAAAAAAAAAAAAAAAAAAAAAAAAAAAATTCGATGCACCACAACAGGCGGAATGTTCACACGAATACTATCCCGCTCTAGGACTGCCCACTGGGCGGAGTTTACACATATAAACACTTCAAGAGTGACAAGGAATTAGAAAATCAGCTCTTGACCAATCACAAATTAACATAAAGTAATTTAGACTAAGGTAAATTCCAATAATTAAAACACGTCCACACGCGACCAGAGATGGGACGGCACTGATACCTGTGTGATGGTAATACCTGTCAGTGTCAATATTCTCGTTTATTTTTATATGTAAATGTTTTCGGTGCTTTTACAAAAAACTTAGAATCGCCTTAGACAAGTCTGAAATTACAGTTCATTAAAGTCTAATTGACATCTGGGTGAATCAACTTTTAAGGTACTCCCCAATTTTCGACATGTCTCACTATGTCACCTTAATTTGGTAGAATGCAATTTTTTTTTGATGTGGTCAATATATTGAATAAATCAGACAATTAAACTTACTTTCTAGCTGACAATTTTAAAAATTCTTCTATGATTTACACAAATATATCAGGTAACGCAAGGGACGACGTTGTCCCCGGGTTTTGTATGAAAAACGTGCATTTTCCACTGCGTTACCATGTTTTCACAAAATTATAGAATTGGTTAATGATTATGAATAGTGAAATCCGAAAATCTGATTATCTAATTTTAACATGTGTAAACCATTATCAATCTCACATATTCTAGTAAGTTTTTATTAGTGTATAGAAAAGGAGGACTTTAAAAGTTGATTCACCCATCTCACTTATCAGGTACAATGAATAGCGGTATTGAATACAGGTATTTAATACTGTAAATAGTGAATACATAGCGATAAAAACAAAAGCGGAATGACAACAATACCTCTAATTCGAATATAGGTATTATTTTTTAGTGGTAATAATTTGACAATGTAAATACAGGTATTAAATAAAACCGGTTTTACAATCCCTGGTCCACACCACTCTATAAGAAGACATTTTAAAACGTTATACCAGCTTTTTAGTAGTGATAATAATGCGAAGGTTCATAGAGGTATGGAGGGCTCAGGTTTATAGTAGCACTTTGAATAACAGGAACTTCTCATGTACAGACTTCAAATGTATATTGTATATAGTGAACTTAATCACTTGTTTCTAGCTTATCATATGACCTAAGTGCTGTCAATTAATCTATTGATCTTTGATTACTAGGTTTATACTGCCGTGATTCTAAAGAAGCCAGCAAACTGCATAGTAATAGTATAAGCATTTCAAATCTAATGTGACTACCAATAGAGTATATAATGCTTTGACTACTAAATTGCAGTTTATCACCTTCTTTGTTATTCTTTATCATTGTAATGTAAGTTGTTACCAATCTCTAAATAGTATAAAACAAAGTCGCTATCTGTGTCGCTAAATAGGTAAATCAACTTTATGCCAATGTTGCCATGGTGAAGTCTCTTGGATCACTCATAAAAACTATGATTTCAAAGGATAGAAGTTCAATAAAAATCAGTTTTATTGACAATTACAAACCCATTTTTTATGAAGTTTCTCCTGAGTGAGCTAGAAGTATATACTATTAAAAAAAACTACGAAACCATCACTGCTGTCTCCTGGCATATGGGACAGAATAACAATACAAGTTGATCAACCCAAACAATAATATTGCATTATTGTATAACATTTGTACAGTCACCAGCAATAATATATTATCCAACATTGGACTCAAAAATATCTGACACATCACTATTCCCTCAGGAACTGTAAAATTTCTCAGGTTAAAAAGTACATTACTTCCTACTCTGAGACTATCTATACACCAAATTTCATCTAAATCGGTTCAGCGGTTTATCCGAGAAAATGTAACAAACAGACAGACACACAGAAGACAGAGTTACTTTCACCTTTATGATATTAGTATAGAATTTTAATCATACGCCATGGCTTTACAGAATCAAAATAAAACTGTTCATGGCAGCCAATAGAGGCAGAACACTAATCTTTCAAAGGTCAACAAAACCATTTTGATTGGCTGTTTATTTCGCCACTTGGTTTGGTTAAATTTTAATATTACATACCACATTGGAGTGTTTTGATAAGGTGCAGCCCTTAATATTAAGAAATTCAGTGAAGTCCACACTTTTCTTGTTGCAGCACGACCAACCTTTGTAAGCATCGTGAAACACCGGAGACCCAGGGTGATGCTGGCATTCATCTAAAAATGGTTTGATAGATTAATATAAGTGTAGATTTTACACAAATTGTAATCTATTTATTATATGATAGTTTAGTATTTGTCTTGCTTTATTAATTAGCTTATTGGCGAGTTCTGAAGTTGACTAAGAAAGCAACTTTTCTGTGCAACTATGATACTACATCTGTAGGTACTATTGCTTAATGTATCACTGAACACCTTTACCTTTTCTAAGATTTTTTCACAGAGATAATCCTGGCAGTTTACATTCATCTGGCATAACTTTTTTTTGGCATAATCATCATTTGGCATACAGTCTTTTTTTTCAGAAACCGTATTCTTTTCAGGATTGTTATAAAATAAACCTAACCTAACCTAATGGGCTCTATGCAATGCTATTTTAAATAATCCTGAAAAGTATACGGTTTCTGAAAAAAAAGACTGTATGCCAAATGATGATTATGCCAAGTGATGATTATGCCAAAAAAGTTATGCCAGATAAAGGGAACCCAATCCTGCCCTATAATCTATTCAGGATAGGATGGGTACGGCGACACATGACAGTTTTACATTTTACGCAAAAACCGTTTTAACCAATCCAGCTGTCATCAAATTAAAAAAATATATATTTCATAGAAATTATTACCATTAAATTACATTTATCGTTTTTCGTAGTATAGTAGTCCAGTTCAATTAAATGACGTGTTTATGTAGTGAAAAAAGGTCAATAAAATAAATACACTGCAACTCCCGATACGTGAAAGGAACCGTTAATAGAGATTGGCAGCACATCTGTCATCGACCAAATCGAACAAACAAATCGCTTCACTCGCGTCACCTCTGCCTGCCATATACATACGTATTATTATTGTCTAGTACCCGTAACACTATTAACTTAATTTACGTGTATATTATTGTCTTCTAACATTTATTTAGTTACTGAATTCACAATTTACAATATAGTTTATAGAAATAAAAAATATTGGCAAGTGCATTAAGAATCGATTATTTTCCCTTAGCAAACGTAATCGATAATCGTTACTAATCCTTTCAATTTCACAAGGCCACAACACTTTATCTGCCAAGTATCATGTGTTACCGTACCCATCCTATGTTGAATAGACTATAGGTAGTCTTGTTCTAAGCTAAATACAAAGAAAACATCTAAGATTCTAGTAAAAATATGTTGATTAAAATTCCAAGTTTAAATAAATTCCATATGCAATGTTTTGACATTTAACTTTATATTTTGATATCACTTCACTACATAGTATTAAACAAAGTCGCTCCCCGCTGTCCATCCCTATGTATGCTTAGATCTTCAAAACTATGCAATAAATTCTGATGCATTTTTTTAATAGATAGAGTGATGAGGTAGGTTTATATGTATAATACTTTAACCCAGAGCAAAGTGAGAGTGGGTCGCTAGTATAATATAAATCAAACCTAAGCTTAACCTATATATTGCAAATAAAGAATGCATTTAGTATCAAATAGCTCCAGCATAACATAGCTTTAAAAAAAACACTACAATTGGATATAGGTACTATACAAATAAAGTATATTTATATAATACAGTTAAAATACACAACAAAAGGAAAAAGATTACGTTTAGATTCTTGCAGTGTTAATGTTCTTATTGAAAAACGCTGCTACTTTTAGACAAGTATTAAATATTCATGTTTCATAAGAAACAAATCTTGATTAGTTAATCGTATAAAAATCTAAATAATAGAAAACTGCGGAATATGATAAATACGCTATTTACAGTTAGAAACAAGTAAATTCATACACTTTTGGAACATCCAGAAAACTACTACTGTAGAAAGCAGGAACGAGTCTTTTCTAGAATTTTCCTCTTACCTTTATCATTATGGTTAGGGTCAAATTGTTTACCGCAACCACGGTTGTAGCATTGGACAAGACCTTTATTCTCGACCATAGTAAATGATTTCTTTCAAAAATCTGATATTTTCGTAAATGAAATGAATTTAAAAAAGCCGAAGCAGCGTATGAAAATGACAATCCGTCACTCCGAAATAGACGAAAAAGTATCTGTCAAAAAAAAACATGTCAGTGTCAGTGTTGCCCATGGTGTTGCCAAACCTCAATCTCCATTCGACGCTAAAAATGGGTCATAACATAAAAGCCAGAGACACACATCGTATCGCGATGCCATTATAATGGAGATTATAAATGCGCGTCTACTTAGTTTGAAATCATCCCCCAAAGAATCACTAAATCATGCAAATAAGTACTTCACAAGTATAGGAAGAGATTTGGCTAATGAAATTATAAATAAAACTAATCTAGCTGAAACTGATCGTGTCAAAAGTTTTATTCCACCCATAACCCCTGTGAATTCTATGATAATGCTAGATACAGATGAGACAGAAGTTAAACGTGCGATACAAAAATTAAAAAACAGCTCTTCTACGGGTTGGGATGGTATATCTGCATATTTTCTAAAACTAGCTGTTGACACTGTAGCTCATCCGATAACTATTATATGTAACCTTTGCCTTCAAACAGGTGTCTTTCCTGATGCGCTCAAAAAATCTGTAATTGTTCCCATTTATAAAAATTATAAATAAAAGATTAAAAAGTTACCTGGAAAAAAATAATCTACTAAGTAAAAATCAACACGGCTTTAGAGAACGGAAATCTACTGAAGATGCTGTACTGCAATTAACTAACAATATTGTTAACAAACTTGATCGTGGAAAAAAGGTACTTGGAATCTTCCTTGACCTCAAAAAGGCATTTGATACAGTCTCTGTCTCCATATTAATTAAAAAAATGGAAAATATAGGCATACGTGGCTTACCACTACAACTTTTTAGTAATTATCTAAATAATAGAAAACAGTCGGTAAGAGTTGGAGAACTATACAGTAACGAGGAAAACATTGAATATGGCGTACCTCAGGGTAGTGTCTTAGGACCTACCTTGTTTCTGATTTATATTGATGATCTATGCCGCCTAACAATCACCAATGCCGAAACAATAGCATTTGCTGATGATACCGCGGTATTGTTTTATGGAGACTCTTGGGAGGATGTAAACAAATTAGCCCAAAATGGATTTAATGTAGTAAACGAGTGGTTGTCTTGTAATCTTCTTACACTTAATATTACAAAAACAAAATATATGGCTTATAGTATCAAGAACAATAAGCAGCCACAGCGTAATAACATATTAATTAAAATTCATACTTGTAAGGGCGGTGACGATTGTGTTTGTCAATCTATATCTGAAGCAACGTCTATTAGGTACCTGGGAGTTCTACTGGACAAAAATCTCTGTTGGCGTGAGCATATATCTAGTCTTACTGGAAGGGTCAGAAAATTGATATATGTATTCAAAAATCTCAGACACGTATGTGATGAAAGACTACTAATATCAATCTATTATGCACTCTGCCAATCGGTAATTACCTATTGTATTACCGTTTGGGGAGGAGCGTCAAAAACTATGATACTTAGACTTGAGAGAGCCCAACGCGCAATGCTTAAAGTCATGACCTTTAATACATTTAGATTTCCAACACATACACTTTACATTAACTCTTCAGTTCTCTCAGTTAGGCAACTATTTGTTAAGCTATTAGTATGCAAACAACACAAATACATACCAAATTATTCGGATACAAGGAGGAGACATGACTTTGTATATTTGGTTCCACCACACAAAACAAAGTTCTCTAAAAAATTTATGACAGTTCTTGGTCCCACTTTATACAATAAGCTGAGCAAAAGCATACATCTACGGTCACTTAATCTATATTCTTGTAAAAAAACACTAAAGGAGTATTTGCTCAAATTTAATTATGAAAGAACAGAGCAGCTCATGAAACCTATGGTGTAATACACACACATACATACATGCACACACACACACACACACACACACACACACACACACACACACACACACATATACACACACGCACGCACGTACACACACACACACACACGCACATTCACATACTACCACATAAAAATAATTAACACCTTGAAAAATAATGTTTCCTGATTAAGTAACTAATAATTTTATCTTAAGTGTTTGCCTATACTACATGTTTACTAGTTAAGTCTGCCCGGCACTCGCCGCAGCCGTGTTGCTTTTGTGCACTATTATTTTACTTGTATACCCACCTAGCTTAAATTCTATAACTTTGGAATTAGTATAAGTGTTGAAACAAAATTGATAAGGACGGTGAATCCTGACCCACCGTGATACAGTTCACACTAGTACGGGGGCCAGATGAAGCTTACTTTCATTTTATTGTTACCGCTAAGTATCTCTTAAGTTAATGTAAGCAGAATTCTGTACCATTTATTAGCGCAATAAATGATTTATTATTATTATTATATACATATTATTATTGTGGGGTCGCTTTAAACCTTCCCGAACACGTGGCTAAGGGCAGCGATTAGCACAGATTAGAAGGTATGTCTAAAGCGATTCATGAGATACGCTTCATACTCGTGGATGGGTGCTGTCAGTAGGTACCCAGTATCGGTATCATGTATGCTATTGTCTCTATGTATGGAACATAGACAGGCCGGTTGTACATATTTTATGATTGAAAAAACTCCGTATTACTGACGTGTAAAATAACTGTCATACAGCCAATTTACTGGTAAAATATCTAGTTTGAATATAAAAAAAACGGTCATGAGCAACTTGCACTAGGTTGGTTTGAAAGGTGGCAGCTCAAGGCCCCTACTTTGAAATCCATTATTCATCTATTGCTATCCCTTTTGCTCTCGATGCGTAACTAATTTGCAAAAAAAGTGACGGGGCGATCCAAAGTTCGAATTACGGATTTCAATGTAGACCCACTGATCTCGATTGAAATGCCCGTCTCAAGATACGTCAAAATTACAGTTTTCTATGGTTAGACGTATCTTGAGATGGGCATTTAAACTGAGACGAGTTTATTAATACGGCCATAAGTCTTAATCGGACTCGCACGCCCAGACGGACGGAGTACTCTGCCTGCCCTGGCAGGGGGGTAACTATACCATCCGAGGCCCGTGGCAAATTCTTTGGATGGGGCCCTACCAGTAACATAGCTTTTTTTTCTCTCGGGTCGGGGGCCCTTGGCATTTAGCCAGCCCTGCCACCCTATAGCTACGTCTGGAACCCTTGCGTGCCATGCGACTGAAGAGGATAAAAAAACCATTTAGAAGTCAGTATTTATTTATTACATGTATTTTCAATCATCATCTTCTGTATCAGTTAGTACCACCATTTCGTTCGTATTATTTTTGCTCTTAGTAATGATTTCTTCCACCGACCTTAGGGTACTAAATATTTTGTTCTTCACTGCTCTCTTCCAAATTTGTTTTTCGTGATTGGGATGGCAGTGTTTTTGTTCCCTAAAACATAAAAAACAGCATCATGAATTCATGACTTTAGAAAAAACAATTCAAATGCGAGTCGGACTCGCGCACCGAGGGTTCCGTACCACCACACAGTAAGTATAATTAGAGTTCATTTTGAATTCGATTTAGAATCGAATCAGTGCGGTCCCATTGTTTTTTTTTAGTATTCTTTGGTTTTTCTACAGGGTGTGTAACCATAACAAATTTCAAGCTTGTAAGTTTAAACGTTTTTACAATACAACAAAAATTTAAAAAGTTTCTTGTATGGGGATCCCTTAGTTTTTAACAATACCTATTTAGTTTGATTATTTGTTAGTAAATCCGGCGTAATAATAATAACATAATTTCGGGAAAAAACAACCCGCTATCACTTACGGTTAAAAATATACAACTCTTAAAGCTAGGACAGATTGACTAAGTAATAGGGTCCTTCGGAAACGGAACCCTAAAAATGAGGGTACTGTTCTGAACGAAATTGGCAACATTATCCCATTTCTAGCTAAAATCTCGTGCTTTATGTGGTTATTGCCACTGCCACTTTAGAATATTGTTATTTCACCTGTCACCGCGGCATACTCTTATACTAACTACGCTCATTGCCAAAGTACCAGATTGTAACATACTATCATACCAAAATGTCACTTTAGCACCTAAAGTGACATTTTAATCGCTAGAGACTAAAGTACTTATTCTTTTTAATTTCCATATAAAAAAAAACTTGGAAAACCACTAACAGCCATATGTTGCCATTTGATGATGTTGCCCTTTTCGTCGGAGTGCGCGTGGAGCCGGTGGAGGGCAGAGAAGCCCCCTATTTCACCATCTGGACAATGACAAGTGACAATTCGGTATACATTGCATAGTTAGATACTAAATTGGGTTATATAAAGTGCGACATGTACATAGAAAAGGCAACTGTCACATGTCATTGTCGGTATGGTGAAATAGGGGGTTGGTTGTAACTGGGCATACAACCTCCACCGACTCAGTCTTCGCTTCGGAAATGTTGTCTATGGGCTATTTATTATTTGTAATGTTCTAACCCCAAAAACAACCTTGTTGCTGTCTCGTTCTGCATTACAGTGACGGGTTGAGAGGAAAAATGATAGCACTATTAGATAGTATTTTTTTAAGGTGTCTATGTTAAAAATATTACGCTGTTATTACAAAAATCTTAGATACGCCTTAGACATGTTTAGTGTTTTTTTATGAATTGTCATTTACTGAACAAATTTTCAACGGTTGTTTAAGTTTTTGTAATAACAACATTATAATTTAAGATTTATTTTTCTCGCAATCAAAGTGAAAAGCTGAGTGTTTAACTAGAGACTAAAAAGCCATTGACACTCGAAGTTCATCCACCCTCGCTTTGCTCGGGTGGATAAATATCTTGTGTCATAATGGCTTACTTTAGTCTCTTGTTGAACCATGTACTATAAACTTCGGCCCTTGTTCATACTGTTCCCTAAGGGCCGGCGCAAATACAAGCGCAGTGCAGAATTTTTCACTGCCAAAGAATTATCGCCTTTGGACGTGTTGAAGTAAGATCGATATTAATCAACACCACACATAATCTCCACAAGCGTCTCCTGAGCATGGATGTTAATTAATTTCGATCTTATTTCAAGGAGACGGAGACTGAGTCGGTGGAAAGAGACCAACCCAGGTTTACAATGAAGGTATATTGGCACAAAGAGAAATAACAGATCCCAAAATTAAATTCTAGATCTGCCGCAGGCTTTGGGGTAAGGCTACCTTCTCACAACGACGCCATTATCCGTGTCCACCGAAGCTGTGCAATGCTTATCCCTGTAGTCGATGCATCGCCACCGCCGCTTGCGGCCCCCGTAAGCCTGGTAATGTGTGTAGAACATGTAATGGTTCATTATTATCTGCAGCGAGCCTCGGTTCGATATTGAGTATAGTATAGTTTCTGAAACAGTAAATAGGTTAGTTCTAAAAATTAAAGTCCAAAGGCATCTAGGCGTTAGCGGGGGCGGGTTTTGTAGCGGGGAGCTAAGCGATACATATCATCAGTCACCTCGCGTCCAATGTCTTTCACTTCTCTAAATTAATTCGACATTAATTAATAAATAAAAAATAATTAATAAATTAATTTTATTAGCAGAGTAATTAAAAAATGTAAGTATTAAGGATAAGAAATTATTTGTGCTCGTAAATTGTTTTTTTTTAATAAATTTTACTTCGTATATTTACACTATAAGTGGAAAATGTACTTCTCACTATCACGATTGGAATAAATGTAAACCAAAAAAAAAACCAGATTAGATTTGTTTTTCTTTGTACCTCTACTTCCATCTTCAAATTCAACTCTTTCACTTGGAATGTTTACAATGTACTTAGTTTGTTTACTTTCACCGTTTTCAGTTTGTATATTTTCAACATTTCCACGTGGCATAATTTCAACATTTTCACTTTGTAATTCAACAATATCAGTGTCATTGATCGTACTTGGTGTTGCAACTTTATTACAATCAAGCAAATCACTTATGCTTACATCAACAGCCAAATCATTATCAAGCGGCATACCATTTGAAATATTAAACAAGTTACTAAAATCTGTTGAGTTATTGTCAATTGTTATGTTATTTTGATTGTTTATATTATAACCAGAGACAGTGGTGGCACCATTGTTTGAAATCAAAAACGGTTCATCAAGTTGTGGCACCTGATGATGGATGATCATTGGCACGTCTTCAGTGGCTTGAGAGGCAGTATAGTTGATTGTGTCTTTATTACTCACAGTGTCTGCCTCTCTAATTTTCAAGTTAGTTGGGCCACTATTGCCTATATTGATAGTAACACTATTACTAGTTACGGCTGAACTTAGATCTATTGTGCCTACAAACTGATTGCTTTCTTCTGATTCTGCAATATCACTTGGTATTGGGGCAGTTTGTTGGATGAATTCTTCAATATTTGCTGTTTCAACTTCAGGGTCTACTTTAAAATTTGAACCAATATTATTTATTTTAATGCTATCTTCAACAGTTGGTGGCCTGTAGAATGAAACAATAATAATTATTAACTTATTAGAAATAACATTTAGTTAAAATACACAGAAGAAAAACTCCTTTGTGCATGTCCATAACGTCGCGTCATTAATACCTACTTCCCCGCTCAGTCCACACGTCATATATATCATCAACTTAATTGAGAGCCAGGGTAAGCATGAGATGAGGTATAAAAAACATTGCCCTTTCCCTGCGTCACATGCATACCATATCTCTCAATTAATCCCTCATAGGTGAGTAAATACAAATGTAAAAAAAATACCAAGTCCGAAAACGTAAGTAAAAAAAAACAAAAAGCTATCCAAATTTTGGTACAGATCTGTGTAAAGACAGATGAGTGATTTGATTAAGTTGTATGCCTATAGTAAAATTTAATTATTTTTACGATATTACTATTAGTAAATATATTTTGGTTTAATTTGACATGATTTGATAAAGTCTATTTTAAATACCCACCTATTTTCATGGTAAACATCCGGAGCTTCTTTTTCCAATTTATATTCCGTCTAAAACAAAAGAAACCTAAATAAATTTAATAAATTGCAGTTGCACTGATCAATCCTACATTTTCATAATTTTTCTTGTATTAATGTTTCATGATTTTTTCAAGATATTATGTAAATAAAAGTGCTGGATCACATTGTTTAATTTTACGCACAGGGAGTTAAATATCCTTTGATGATTTTTAAAAGCATCAAAATGTTTGCAAAGCTACTTACATGTGGCAAGATATTGTCTAATCCTTTTAAATGCATGGCTTGGGCAACTTTTAGAAATGGTTGAACCTTTTTATCTGGCAATTTCACTTCCCCTGTATAAATGTACTCCAGAATGAAGGACAGTAGTTCATGGCTGACATTCTGAAACATTCCCAAACTTTGTACACATAACACTTTTTATTTATTGTGGAGTTGTTGTTATCAGTACTTCTGCTATTTCTTCATGCTACCAGTAGATTTTCAAATAATCCTTACAGCACTTGTACATCCCTCTAGTAGCATATTTTGTCCATGCAAAGTATGTGAGGTAGCTAGCCAGTAACGGAACAGTTTGACAGTAATTTCTTTAAGCCTGCTCATACAACATATACACGCCTATACAAAATTATGTTTCCTATTGATAACCTTTAACAATTTACAGAGAAAACAACTTACATTTAAAAACAGGACAGGATGCTGACAAGGAACTGATTTAATGAGGTGCTTTAAGTATGGACTCGCGAGGGATATGATAGTCTGGTGGACCTTTACCAAATGCCCTTCTGCAGCCACTGTCATATCAACAAACTCTTCAGTCTGAAAATTTAAGAAAATATGAAACTTTTACAATTTTTATGTTTGTTGCAACCAACCCATAGAGCGCTCAAAAAAAATAAGAAATTATTTCATCAATGAGCGTAAGGTGTCTTTAGCATTAGTTTTCCACTACTCCCCCTATGTGTATATAACACTAATACTAATAAATGACAATTTTATCCTTTTTTAAGGGGGTCTTGCCCCGGGGCCTTAGTTATCTCCATACCAAAGTTCATCTAAATTGGTTTAGTAGTTCCTGAGATTAGCACATTCAAGCAAACAAACAAACTCTTCAGCTTTATATGTTAGTATAGATTTATTTACTACATTTTATTTGTACTGCTGAGAAGAAACGCCGCAATACTTAACAGAGCTCTGGGGGAGACGAATTTCTCTAGAGGTTTATTTTGAGAATGGGTTGTTCAGGCGCTGTTCAGCTCTGCCAGTAGGGGTCGCAATAGCGTCTGGACGTGTTATTTTGAAATATTGTTTGATTAAAATGCAAAAACGTACCTGTTGAAACTGCGAAAATCCCTCAAATACATGATTTTTATAAGTATCATTGCTTAAGCAAAAGTAAGAACAAGCCATGTTTGTAGTGTGTACTTGAGCTACACTGAACATGCGTTTTTTTAGTTTAATATGTAGGAGACAGTCGGGCGTGATTAATAAAAATTCGTTTGAGCGGTTCGCGGATTATTTACTTGACGTAAGTAAGCAAAGCACAGATTATGAGATTACCTACACGGTATGGAACTAAGGCAACGTTTTAGGGATCCAATTCCAATACATTTACTTTGCCATCTAGGAACTGTAACCGTAAATAAACTTTTTGATTGTAGAGATTTAACTTGAAATTAAAAAAAAGGTGAAAACACGTTGTTCCAAAAAAAAAACTTTAATTATTATTATTTATTTATTTCAATCAACATGGTAATTAATTCATAATTCATAATGATTTATTTGCAAAAAAAAGGGTTAGTAATTGATGTTACATTGAAAAATTATTCCACCTTTTCAGCTGTTTACAAACGGCATGCAAATTTGTACAATGGTCACAAGATACAATATTAAATTAATATTTAAATTACATTATTTATAACAAAAATAAAATAGGTACTGTTAATAAGAAATGTCCACAATAAAACAATATAATAAAATAAAAATAAAAAAAAATAAAAAAAAAAATTGACCAAACTGCAGATAATAATGGTTATTTCGTGCCATGGCTATAAATCATAAAATCCTTAACGCTATAAAAACAATTATCATGAAGCCAATTTCTTAAGGTCCTTCTAAATTCCTTGCCTACAAGTGGTTTTATTCGGTCAGGCAAGTTATTAAAAATCAGAATGCTCATATTGTAAGCATTTCTTTTATAAATTTCAGTTTTACAGCGTGGCCGATGCAAGAGATCTTTATAATGCGCTCTTGGATTAGCTGAAAACACATCTGAACGCTTCCTAAAATATTTCGGATTTGTCTTAACAAAATTACAAATCTTCAAAATGTACATACAAGCCAAAGGTAAAATGTTCAATTGTTTAAAAATGGGTCTACAGCTGCACAATATCTGAGCATTTGTTATTGCACGTACACATTTTTTTTGCAATCTGAATACTCTTTCCACCTCAACAGAGTTACCCCATAAAATTAGCCCATAATTGAGAATGGACGACACGTGGCCATGGTAGGCCGTAAGGGCGGCTTCAGAGGAGACACATATTCTGAGTCTCCGTAATGCGAACACGAAACGGTCTAATTTAAAGCATATGGAGTCTACGTGATTCTTCCAATTTAAGAAAGAATCTATATTTAAACCTAAAAATTTAATACTTTCAGTTTCCTGTAACGATACATTATCAATATTAACATTCAAGTGGAGAGGATTTGCTCTATAAGTGTGGAATTGTATAAATTGAGTCTTGCTAAGGTTTATAAGAAGGTTATTATTTCTTATCCACTCATTAATATTAGTTAAGGCTTCATTTATATCCGATTCATATTTATTCTGATCATCTCCCCTAACTATGATGGTTGTGTCGTCAGCGAAAAGAATGGTTTTGGAGCTAGTGCAATCAGAAAGATCATTAACATATATTAAAAACAGCAATGGACCTAGGATACTACCCTGTGGCACACCTGAAATAACATTACGAAGAGGTGATCTATACACACTCTTATGTACTTGGTTTTTAACTTCTTCGATTTTTTTAATCTCTGTGCACTGCATTCGATTAGCCAAATAGTCTTTTACCCAGTGATTTGCATAACCTCTGATTCCACAAGCATCCAATTTCGCCAAAAGCCTTGAATGCTCAACAAGATCAAATGCCTTACTCATATCTAGGAATATTGACATCACCGGAGATTTATCATTAATAGTTTCACTTACGTATTTAACAAAATCAAAACACGCCAATTCAGTATTGTAACCTCTCCGGAATCCATATTGGTCTGGATGCAAAATATTATGTTTTCTCAAAAAATTATCTAGTCTATTATAGAAAGCCCTTTCAACTACTTTCGACAAGATGGGGACAATCGTAATAGGCCTAAAGTTTCCTGGATCTTCTCGATCACCTTTTTTGAATAACGGTTTCACAATGGACAGCTTTAGTTTTTCGGGGAAATGGCCTTGACTAAAAGATAAGTTTATAAAATGAGCAAGAGGGCGGCTTATAAATAAACCGACTAACTTGATTAATTTAGTCGAAATATCATCAATGCCACAAGCTTTGCTGTTGTTCAATGACATAATAATTTTGTAAACCTCATTGTCACTTACTGGCATTAAAAACATTGAGAATTGATTATTTGAAACATTGAGTTTTCGTACATTATTTTTATTTACATTAACATTACTCAGTTGAATAAAATAATCATTGAAAATAGTGCAGATGTCATGAGGATTTGCATATGTCTTATTATTAATTTTTAAATAATTTATGTCAGTACTATGTTCTAAATTTGATGTCTGAGAAGTAATAATATTCCAGGTGGCTTTACATTTGTTCTTATTTTTCGAAATATATCTATTATTACTAATTTGTTGTGATTTATGTATACATTTTCTTAGTAGCTTACCGTATTCTTTTATTTTATTTTTTTCAGAGATCGATTTACCTCCACTATTTCTATTTTTAACAATCATTTGTCGTTTGACTAGACATGACCTACGAATACCTGTTGATAACCACTTAGCCTTTCTTTGTGCGCTGTTAAGTTTGACTCTAATTAGAGGAAAGCACAAATTATAGAACAGCGTCAATAGGTCATAAAAGATGTTAAACGCATCCTTAGCATTATTTGAACTCAGAACATCACAGAAAGAGAGAGCCATTATACTTTCATAATACTTTCGAACATTATCACCATTATAGTCTCTTCTAAACTCGAACCAGGTTGTATAAGATTTAACCTTATCAATATTTAATATAACAGACTGTGCCATATCATGATCAGACAAGTTAAGTCTATGGGTATTCGATTTCACTTTACGCAGGTTACTAGCAATTTGATCAATGCAGGTGTTAATTCTAGTGGGTGTATTAATATGCATCACAAAGTTGTGACTTCTTAATACACTTGCTAGATCTTTCGTGATGGAATTATCCTTCAAGATATCTATATTCCAGTCACCGCAAACAACAACTTTTTTCTTGCTGTACTTGTAAGTTAAGTAATGAAGCAAGTTTTCTAGTTTATGTAAAAATATACCAATATGAGATTTAGTTTGTTGCGGTATTCTGTAAATAGTAATTATTATTAAATTGATACTAGTAATCTCCACGCCACAACATTCAAAATAGAAGTCAGCGGCTAGTTTTGACATAAATTCAATTGGCTTTACTTCTAATATCTTCCTAACTAATATTGCTGTACCGCCTCTATTTTTCTCTCTACAATATGATGATGCTAATTTAAAATTACTCAATTTAACATTTTGCTCCGAACCTTTTTTAATAAATGTTTCACTTAAACAGAGGACATCGAGATTCTGATGTTTAGCTTGAAATTCAGTCAACGTTATTTCTAAAATATCCAGTTTACTCAACAAGCCACATATATTCTGATGCATAATCATAAATTTGTTTATTTTCAGTTCCTCACTACACAACTCCAATTCATATTCCTTACTTGGGTAGCCCTGATTTTGATGCAGCAGTAAAAAATTTGAATCGGGTAAAGTCTCATAAGGGACGAAAAAGTTGGTTTTTATCTACAGTAACAGTTATTTCCTTTTCCACTATTTTAGGTTTTATTTGAAAATAGTATGGAATAGTACCCTTTCTGTAAGCTTGTTGAGTATTTGTTTTCTCAGTTGCTGTTATGATTTCTTTTTCTACTGTTTTAGAGTTAATTTGGAAGTAGTATAGGATAGTTCCCTTCTTGGAACTTTGCTTTGAATTTAATGTTTCCGTTAATTTAGAAACGGGTACATTGTTCACGCACAGATCCGAACTAGCTGCAATATGTTGGCTACTTACATTGGAGATTATGTGTACTAAGTCTCTGAATATCAATTTCAAGCCGTAACTATTAATCGAACCCGTTTTCCATAGATACATTTCATTTGTGTATGTTAAATTTAAGTTAGAGTCCAAAATATGGGCATATCCGTAAGATAAATTATCAAGATATAACAAATTGTTAAATATTTCTATTCTATTATTGAATAGATTTGAGTAATTATTTACCTTGAATGTAGGCAGACTAATAATTATATTTGTGTGTTGTACATGTGATAGTTGCTGTCTTATAAATATAACTAGTTTATGGTAGCTGGTAGTTACTTCAAAGTCGCTCTCTCCTACAAACACGACACAATAGTCCCTGTTACCAAAATGTTTAGTTTTTTCCTGTAGGCCTTGAAAAAGTTGATATACTCCCCCGTCTGGTATGAGGTAGTGGCATAAGCTGGCATTGTCCAATGTCTGCTCAGCGATCTGTAGCATGTTTTCCGTGTTGCTGCTGATGAGACAAATTTTTGATGGGAGTGGTGCTGCTTTTCCTGATGAAACAGGCATTTTCGCGACAGTGATTGGGGTTTCCGCGACAGTGATTGGGGTTTCCGCGACAGTGATTGGAGTTTCCGCGACAATTATTGGTGTTTCCGCAACGATGGTTGGCTGATACTCATCGCGTATGTCGCGTGTAGGTAATTGTTTATCTTCATCCAATATCCGATTTTTAGTATGATTATCCTCACGTGTGAAGTCCAAGGATAGTTTGTCGCGCCGTGTGCTGCGTTTTTTTAAAGTAGATGTCTTTGAGTTATTTAAATTCCTCATGGGTGTATGCGTAGTGTCCGTGGAAATGCAGATTCGTTCCAGTTTTTTTATTTTCAATTCATATTGACAAGTTTTCTCCCTTAGGTCATTATTTTCACATAACAAAGCTTCGATTTCATTTTCGGCTGAGACATATTTTTGTTGAAGCTCAAGCAATTTACATTGAAGTTCTTCCACATTAAAGTTATCGTTTGTGTTTAATTCGGGGCAGCTTCTATTCAACTGAGAAATTTGGGTTATGGAGTCCATAGACCCTTCATCCTCAAAAAATTCTTCATCATCAGATTCGTGTATGTTTGACAGCAATTTATTAAAGGAATTGTCGGTCGGAACATTAATAAGAAACTTTTTCCTTTTAGTCACATTATCAGGTTCCGGGCTTATTTTCTTAGTCGTACTCGTCTCCTTAGAGTGAGTTACAGACAATTCTTTATGCGTTTTTTTAGTAGGCCCTGCATCAGTAGTTGTGACTTTTTCTTCCCGGCATTTGCCACACTTCCAGGTTTGCTTACATGATTTAGACATGATAAAAAATCTTTTCAATCCGACACCAGCACAATCCAAATGAAAGTCGTGCATACATACACAACATTTTATATATTCTTTCACACTTATTTCAACACCGCATTTCAAGCATTTCGCAGCTTTATTCTTAGTAAGCGAGGTAATCATTCCCTCTATTTTATTAATCTTTTTTTTTTAAGATTATGGTAAATATTATCTTTAGGTGATATTGGGTGGTGAATAAGTGGTTAATTCCCGACTCTTATGCGATACTAGAAATTACGTTCGCGATCGTTAATTCTGAACGCGTCCTTTATTCTAGCAACACCACAGTGACAGCGCTGCGCATGCGTCAGTTGTCAGACTGACGGCCAATCAGCCGGTCTAAGTTGCGTGCCACTGTTATGATTTCGAGATAATAACGGCAATTATTTGGTCGTTTGTGTTTAAAATAACAAATTCAAATAACAAACAGTTAAAATTGTCCTCACCATGCTGTGCGAAGTAGTAGTTTCGGCCCACTTGGATGATACTTTTGTGTTCTTTCAACGTAAGTGAACCGGTTGTTTACTTTTTACACAATCACAAGCTGGAACTGTAACTAATTTAGTTTGCTATTATTTAAAAGTAAGAGAGGTTTCGATGTACGTGTTTTCTTAGCTGGGGTTGCCAGTGTGTTTTGTACATTTTGGTACAATTGTTACATTTGTAACAACCGATCTGCAAAACTGTTTTTTACATGTTTTGCAACAATTGTTAGTAGGTTTGTTTGGTGAATGCTAATAACAAGAACATGGCAAAAAAAATGTTGATTGTCAATATCCACTATTTCCGCAAAATAGACTAGAATTAAATTAGTAGGTTTAGTTTTAAGATATGGTAGGACTATGACTTACAGAACTTAAAGTCCTACTCGCTCTAAATTTGTTTACTAATCCTATTTGATTTTGTCTTTTAAATTGTGCCAATGTACTTTATGGTTACATGGAAGAGATGGCGCTACCACGGAGTCATAAACTCATAGAGTGACACGAAGGGTACGCGAGGGCCAATGTGCTATACTATGTGTTTATCAAGCAAGCTACGCATTATTATTATAAAAAATACTGAGCTGAATGGTTTGGATTTTGTCGAATACTATCAAAATGGTTTGATGAATATATGAATTGTACAATTTTGCCTTAAATATACATGTATTATTTGCAAATTACGATTATGTGTGCGTTGAGCATTTAGTGTAAATAAATAATAAAATCCCTATCCGACGCCACTGATTGGCCGATTGCTGTGGTTGATTGATACTGTCGGTCCTGTTGTTCTCATGCAAAGATAAAACATTCCTTTATCTATGTTCTCATGTCAATTCAGTGTTACCAGATCTCTTTCATTTACACGAGATCTACCAATGATAAAGAAAGAGAATGGATCTGACATACCTACAGAAAAAACGTGCCTACCTAAGCTACCATAGCAAACATAAAATGGCGGACTGTCACATGTTTAAGTGCTGCCCCGATTCAATAGTAATAATAAAGTTATCGATAAACAAAACTTATGGGTGAGAGGTTCTCAACTCGTCTGTTCTGTACGTTCAGTTCTTCGCATATCCTGTATAAAAATGCAGTAGCAGTGGGATACCTGAAGGGCTTGCAAAACGTCGTCTTGAGCACAACCAGCACGGTGGGCCCTTTCCACGATCTGATGATGGAATCCATGAGTTAACGACGGAACTCCTCAGAAAGTGCGGACATATTTTGCTATTTTCAGCATTTGCATACCAAAAGCTTTAGGCTAGGTTCACATGAACGCGTGGTTGACGCGGCGCGCGGTACAAGATTCTAACAAAGTAGTGCTATCGTATACCGCGCGTGCCGCCATGCATCGCAGGCAAGATCTTGACACGAGCCGCCTGTCATATCAACGCTTCGACCGCGCGTTGAAGCGCGTTCGTGTCAACCTAGCTTCTTTATTTCGTAAAGTGGAACCGATGATGAAGACTAGAGATGAAGTAATTCACGGGTTCAATAGGTAAATATAGTTCGAGTGAGTTAATATAATTAGAAGTACAAAGCAACAAAACTGTAATTTCTTTCTTACTTATTCCTTTCATAAAAAAATACTCAGTATAGTCTGGCAAAAAAGAGTAGAAAATAAAAGGGGCGCCACTCTCTGTCAAATTCGATTTTATATGGTAGCTCTTACGTACTTTTGAATAGAACAATTAAGCGTTGCCGGTAAAAATAATTGTGGTTCCGTTTCTACACTTTTTTGCCAAGCTGTAAGTTCTCTTAATGATAAAATACAAGAATAATTAAAAGCAACCAAAATATTAACAATAATTATTTACTTCGGTTTAAAGATATTTATTTTCTCAAAGAATTACATAAATTCACTTAAATGAGAAAACTTAAATACTAAAATTATACAATTGCGAGCGCATTACAATAACAATTTTTGTAGTCGCTAGTATAAATAAATATGAACTTAACGGGTAGAACAACAAATACCTAGGTGGGAACGCGCGGCTCGAGCGCACTATTTAGCGATAACAGAAAACACGGATATGCCATGCATAGAAGTGGCTTATAACTAGTACGTTCATATATAACTCCGTATCAAAAAAATAAATAAAAATAATGTAGATGGAATAAATTACATTTTAAAGAACAGTTATCTTAAATAATATTATACTTTCATATAATTTTAATCAAAAATATATTTGAAACCATATTTTTTAATAATATTCCTATTGAACATATTTTCAATAATATTCCTATTGAACATATGTTATAAAATAATATCTTATGTTTGTAAAATAACAACAAAACCTGTAACTCGATTTTGGCCCATGCCTTAATTATATAAAAAAAAAAAAAAAAAAAAAAAGAATTAAAAAAATGCGACGGGTCGACCTTACGTTCGGGTTTACAATTGGTAAATCGTGGGTTGCCTCAGGGTTCTATCTTGGGGCCCCTACTGTTCATTATCTATTCCTCTGATATCGTTAATTGCCTTCACAATAGCAGCTACCACCTTTATGCAGATGATGTCCAGTTATTGGTCCCATTCAATAAAAGTAATGTCCTAGAAGCAGTTAAACTAATGAATGATGATCTTGCTCGCATTGCGGAATGGTCTACTAAGAATTCACTTGTTCTTAATCCGAGTAAATCTAAATATCTAATTCTTGGCAGTAAAAAGCAAGTAAGTTATTTCTCACAAAGCCATCCGAGTGTTCAAATCAGCGGTATACCTATCGAACGCGAATATACTGCGCGCAATCTTGGAGTACAGATGGATGATCATCTGCGTTTTGAAGAGCATGTACTTAAGTCTGTTCGTAACTGTTTTTATAGACTCAAAGTGCTATACAATATTCGTCAATTAATATCGGAAGACCTACGAATAAAACTGTGTGAATCTCTTGTTCTCTGTAATTTAAACTACTGTGACACTGTCTTTAGTCCCTGTCTTTATAGTAGAACTCAAAAAATGATACAACGTGTGCAGAATGCCTGTGCCCGGTTTTGTTTCTCGATTCCTCCGCGAACATCAGTGACCCCTTTTTTAAATAAAGCTAAACTGCTTAAAATGAAAGCCCGGCAACATTTTCATTTTGCTTCTTTATTGTTCGGGGTCATCAAGACTGGCAAACCTGAATATCTTTTTAGAAAACTTACTTGGAGACATCAGTTTAAGGCAGACCGCATTAGGAAGGTATCAAAGCCACTTTTTGTTCCAAGACACAGATCTGCTGCCTTCCGAGGTAGTTTTCGGTTCCAAGCCACCAAATGCTGGAACGATTTACCTCCACCTATCCGCGACAGCCTTTCAATCTTTGGTTTCAAACAAAAATTGCGCAATAGTTTACTCCTAATTCAATCTAGAACCGGATGACTCACTGAAAGATGTGTGTATTTTATTTATTTTTAATTTATTTTACACACAATAAGTATACTTCTTTCATTTATTTCCGCACTAAAGTCGGTTATAAATCTATTTAGTTTTCAATGTATATATATATATATATATATGTATAGATTGTTATTTCTGTAATTAAGGGTAATCCATATTTATTTATTTATTTATTTCTATTCCTAGATTACGATGCCACACTTTTTTTACGCATGTTTTTAGTGAACCTGAATATTTCGCACTTCCCCCGTTTTTTTGGAGGTGCTGGCAGAATAACAGCGTTGTGATCTCGTGTCACAACACATGCTGAGCCAGAACCTATTCATCCGCACACATTGCTGGGCTCCAGTGCACACTCGCGTGTGCTCTGCTTGGTAACTGCCAAGATTGTATTGTACTGTATTTGTTATATAACTATGTCGTAAAATATTGTTACTTTCGCTCTGTGTGCTTGAATAAATTGTTTTCTTTCTTTCTTTCTTTTCTTTCTATATATTTAGCCTTATTTTATTTAGTTGGTAATATTTGTTAATGATTTATTTAATTAAATAATTTTATTAATATTTAGCATGTATCTTTTTATTTTTATCAAGCTTTTACTAGTGCATTATTAGTACTCATTAATAGTAATGTAATGAAGAATACATATATATATATATATATATATATATTTTGTTAGTATATTTATATTGCTAGGTATATTTATTTTGCTATTCACTCTACATTATATATATTATTTACTTATTTACTAGATTTAGAACCTATCTGCATGCATTTTTCAATATATGTTACTGATGATATGGTGTTTTAGAAGGCGTTTGAAGGACTTAAACGATTTAGTGTCCTTTATAGACTTTGGTAGCTCGTTATATAATTTGGCACCTTCATAGAGAATGCTTTTTTTACCATAATTCCTTTTAACTAATTACTTTTGTTTTTATTCAAAACAGTGCCACAGCGTGAGAGTGCCAATAATCTTAAATAATCGTGTATTAACAGTCTTTAACTCCTTAATTTTTTTACAAATATGACTTTTTCATATTATCAGACCGTAACAAATATCCGCTCTTACCGGGATTTGAACCCAGGACCGTTGGTTTCATGGGCAGGGTCACTATCAACTAGGTTAACGTGTCGTCAAGTAAACAAATAAAAATATTTGCTGCTGTCTTAGATGATTTTTAGTAGGTATAAAACTTTAGTCTGACTTTAAATAAATTACCTACATCAAACCAAGTTCTGAGTGTTTTTATAAGAGTAAAATTAAGTTAATCAATACATAATATTTGACCTTTGTAGTAAATGAAAATGAAGGAAATAAATCAGAAAATAGGAAAAACACAATTAAGACATGCATTTAGGTAAATTTTATGGAATCAATTTTGTCTACTTTTTTTTTCAAATCTCCTGTTTTTAGGGCATATCTACTGGTTTTATCAGATTGGACCTGGCAACACTGCATGCCATCTCGTCTGTCTGACGGCGCGGTGCTCGAATTTCACACACGCATTCATTCAATTAAAGAAAATTATATAGATTAGTTAGACTGAAAAGGTGCGTAGTTTTTCATTATTAAATTACATTTTTTTTTAATATATTTTATTATTCATACATTTTTAGTAAGTATTTAATGCAATATATGTCACTCAGTGTTTTCTTCTTGTTTACAAGTCAATTTTGCACAACCTGCACAATTGGATCGAAGCCAGATATAGAATCGCTGATCTCTGTTGAAATCTTCTGACGAGTGTGCAATTACAAGCTCCACTACATTTAAAAACTAGATCCTGTCTTGTTACTGTAAGATTGGTATGTGATTGATTCGACTTTGCAAAGGATATTGAAAATGGAGGAGTTGCCGGAAAGTAGTGCTGCTGAGTGTAATGTCGTCGGTGGAAGTGAACACGGGACCTTGGACTACTTACGCGGTGTGGAGTCGTCGACGTGTCTGCTCCTTGCAGCCACGCCGAGCCCTTCGCCGCTCGACTTCAAACATCCCCTGTCTGAAGAAATGAATGAAGCTCCATTTTTAACGTTGAATGATGAGCCGATGGTTAACTTACAGAGTTGCAACAACTGTGGTAAGTTCTAAAGTTATGATTGGGGACTAAGGATAGCTATATTTTTTTCCTAATTAGCTAAATTAACTTTATGTCTTGATCAATCTTTTTTTTTTCCAGTGCTTGGTTTATTAACTATCTACCGGATGACTTGTGATGTATATATTTAAAATTATTTACACAATTGCATTAGTACAGTTTCAGTTCTTCAAAACCTGTTATTTTAAATAAGGTTTAACTTATCGGGCCCTGTGAGACTTTTAATTGAATCATTAAAATTCTAATTTTAAATCTCTCCTTCGAAATTAATATTTAAGGGTATGACATCTTAAGATGTCACCAGGTGGATGGGTTAATTATAGTGCCAGGTTGAAAATAAGTTTAAACAGGCCTTTAGATTTTATAACAAATAATTGCCTAATTACCCAAATTCTAGGGTTTTGAGTCTAGCATAAAGGCATTACACCTTAGTCCTCACTCCTCAGGGCTGGCAACACATTTCCAACCATGTGATCCCAAAATTCCATAGTCGTCAATGCTCACTTACCACTAAGCGTCCTGTAGCCTGCAGGTTAGTTTGCCTCCTCTTTGCTATAGCCTATAAGGGTTCCCAAATGTGTGTTTCAAATAGTTTTGCCGACATAGGGGATGGTACATGTAATGGCATACAATACACATTGGCAAAACTGAAATCACACTATCATTTCAGTGGTGGTAGTGGTAGGGCCTTTTCCATCTTACCTTCTAACCTACTTTCCAGTCTTCAGAATGCAATAATATATGGGTTGTAGATAGATGGGATAGAGATACTTACTATCAAGTGGCAAGAGTGCTTGTTTGTCATCACATTTCCATAAAAAAAGCTTTCGTTATTTACAAAGACATCGGCTGATTTCAGATGCCTCGGGTGGTGACTCCTGCTCCTCTGCCGACTCCAATTCTGTTGTTCAGGATCCTGTGAGTGCCCAGCTCATAAACAACATCAGCATGTTGGATTACCAAACGTTGAGCAAGAATGGGGATACTGTTGTGGGACAGGTAGGAGCTTTTTCTATATTTTCACTTTAATTACAAGGTTTCACTTGCGTAATGTGCTTAAGGAAATTCAATCCTTCTGTGTATAATGTAGAATAAATTTAATTTCAGGGGTATATTTGTGTTTGTTATACTGGACTAGCTATACTGGCTGTTGGGGTCATGATCCGGAATGGCCCAAAGTGAATAAGATGGTCATACTGAACAACTTTTCTGAAGGGACCAACCACGAATTTGCAAACAGCTGTTCCATATATTAACGGTGAATTAATTGAGAGTTAATGTATGGAGCAGCTGGTTTTTTGAACTCTGTTATAAGATGTTCTAAAGTATCTTTAGTTGGTATAATATCCTCGTGAGGCCCACCATACCACAAGCCACGGAGATTTTTGTAAGTGGGAATTGAAATCTACCAGCAAGGAAATAAAGTTCAATTACCTTTGCTCCTAAATGCCATTTTCAATATTGAAACAAATTAAAACGAACTTTATACTAATTGTAATAAAGTTAAAAATAAATTGCCTTGATTATGTAACTTCTATGGAACACCGGGTCTCACGAGGATATATGCAGTCGAAAAGGATACGAATCGATGCGGCGACAGCCGATCGCGTCTATTCAAATTGTTGTTATCTATTAATTAAGGAGCTGATCGCGCGTCGCAGGTCGCAGCATACTTTCGGATACGGTTGCGCGTTGCGGAAAGCGCCCGCGGTCAAGCTTCTGTGCGCGGCTTAGTAATACAGAGTTTAATATCAAAGATTTTAAAATCCGCTCCGGTCCGATGTGATATGAGCCGTTTGTGGAAATCATCCTTAAGCCAGTTGAGAACACTCTTGATATGTCCGGGTTCTGGACTCCAAAATTCGAGTTTTCACGCTTCTTGTCCTGTTTGCCTGGTTCTGCAGGTGGCACACCCTATAATTGCATCTATTAGAATTTGTTACTGACGCGGTATTAAACGATCACTAACGATTTGTTTTGCGATTCAGAGTGGAAAACCCACCTATGAGTAGTCAAAACATCAGTTAAAAGCATTTCTGTAAGTCCATTGACGATAATCTGTTGATCGTATCGTATTATAAGAAGATTCTTTATTTATTTATTTAGTTGCTCGCTTCAGATCCAAAAATTCTGGAACATTTAATATTTTTGAAAAAATATATTTTGGAAAATATTTATTAAGTCTATAAAGACGATCCTTTATTAAAATTGTAACAAATTGCCTTGTCACGAAAATTCAAAATTGATCTACCTGGGCCTCTATTCTAATGCGTTATAACTTATCGAGTTTGGAGGGTTTTAAAATCGTTTATGACTCGGCCGCCATTATTATCAATGACATAAGAGTTATCAAAACGTTGGCAATACGGAAACACGTCAAACGCGATATCGTTATTATAACGCAGTAGAATAGAGGCACGATCAGTTACGTTTTGCGCTAACATCGTAAAAAACTTAGCAAAATGCAATCTGACGCCAAGTGTAAATAGTCACTTCTTTACAACCAGAGTTTTTTCTTGTAGCGATTATAAAGATTGTGCCATTATTTTCAGGTAGAGGATAGCAAAGTTAACGGAAACCTCAATTTCGGCAATCGGAAATTGCCCAAGTTTGTGAACTGGAATTGGAGCATCATTAGAAAGGTTATGCTTTGGGTCGTCCTCTCAGGCCTAGTGGCGTGCTTGGGTGCCATTATTGCGATGGTGGTGACCATACCCAAGATGTGCAATCCTGATCTGCCATGGTACCAAGGAAAGGTATTTTATGAAGTTTTTCCCGCTAGCTTCAAAGACTCGAACAACGACGGTACAGGCGATTTAAAAGGAATAATCAAGCAACTAGATTATATCCAGGGTTTAGGTGCATCGGCCATTCGTCTTAACTTCATATTTCAGGCCGAGAACTATCCTGACCATTATTTTAACACGACATCTCTGAAAGAGATTGACAGAAGCATTGGTGTTATGGACGATTTGACGAATTTAGTAACTGCTGTTCATGAGAAAAACATGTCTATTATTCTTGATATTCCTGTTTGGTCTGTAGCTCCCCAGCTTTCGTCTTCTAACCATAATGTAACGCAAGTTAGATACTTCGATCCCACCTCCGATGCTATCGACTTCTGGGCCAGAAAACATGATATCGATGGATTCTATCTGAAAAATCTAGAAGCTTTCGTCCATGATAACGACTTTGGTAGAACTCTTCAGCTATGGAAGCAAATCATAGGTTATGACAAGATACTCATAGCTAGTGAACAAGCCTATAATAACGCAGTCGGAGATGCTTTAAATATATTTCTATCTAGAATAGACCTTATTGACATGCACATAGACCTTGATGGAAGTATAAATAAACTTAAGGATAGAATAAATAATATTTTACAAGGGTCTTTATGGGAAAAACCTCACTATCCGTGGGTACATTGGAATGTAGGTAGTATAAGTAACAATAGAGTTTCTACTAAACACGCAAACAACGCATTGGTACTAACAGTACTGGAATTTGTATTGCCTGGTACAGTTAGCATTTTTTATGGTGACGAAATTGCTATGGAGGATTTGTCTATCGACAAGATTGAGCCAGATTTTCATGAACATTTAAATGTGCGCAATTTAGCTTTCATGAAATTTGCTACTAACGACCAAAAAGATAACCATATTTTACAATGGAATTCTGACTCATCGGATTCTAAATGGGAGCCTAATTTTTATTACTTGGATGTTATAAAAAGCTTGATCAAAATGAGATTGAACACTCCAACGATTTATCTGAAATCGATTTTTAGAGATGGGAATGTATTAAGGAATATGGAGATTCGTGAAACTGAAGAGAACCTCTTTGTTATTGAGAGATGGTATCCTCGGAGGAATACTTGTGTGTTTGTAGGTAATCTTGGTAACAGATCAATAACTACTGACTTGAGTACACTTTTCTACGGCGGAACTGTTATTTCAGGAACTAATAGCTCTCTGTTGGGTGAGGTGTTGTATTTCAATCAGGTAACGTTCCCACCTAATTCTGCTTTTATCTTAAAATTAGAAAAGTGAATTGGAGTTGGTATCAAGCCTGTAGATGTGAATGCTATTTTTTAGTGTAGATAGTGTTATTATTTATTATTATTATGGTTGATTATTAATTTTATTGAAGTTTATATTACCAAAGAAATGGTGTTATTTTAAGATTTAGGAGCATTGTTGACTCAAGTCCGCAAGACTGACTGAGGCATATTCGTGAATGTTTTATCTTTTCATATTCGTTTTATTTAACTAATTTAAAAACACCTTGTTGTCCAGAAAAGTGCTTATGCTATGTCAATACCTCAAAATTAAATGACTGAAAATGATATTATGCTTAGAGTGGTGGGGTGACTTTTTATATCAATATAAGTCGTTGTGATTTTTATTTAACGTCTTTAAGTTAAGGATAAACTTGATTTAAATCAATTCCTGTTTAGGATAAAAATATTTTAGACTTTAGTTTTGTTAATTTTTGCCATGCGCAACTTTATCACTTTCCAAAAAAACGTATGCCGTAGGTAGTTACGGTTTATAGGTAAGTAAGTGTTCATTGAAATATTCGGCAAAGTGAAATTACACCTAAACTTTTGTTTATATTGCCATTTGGAATATTTTAATTTGTATAATGATTAAAGTGATTTTTACCAAAAGTATCTCAAGTACTTAATTCTGTATTAATCATCGCATTATTTAGGTAAGTACATCATCAATATATATACATTTGAAATCATTAGAATTATGGTTGACTGACGGCCCAACCCTATATTCAAACCGCGGACAGATAGCCATACTTCGGATTAAAATTTGACACATTTTGTTTGTGTAAATGTCAAATTTCAACCCGAAGTAAGCCTTATCCATCTGCGGTTTGAATATAGGGTTCGGCCGTAAGCTGCTACTTACGTCCTTGAGGGCTAGCGGGATCGAATCATCATCGTCAACTTCATTGTTGTTATACTTACGGATGTAATTATTTGTGATTCACAGGGTCTATGTTTTTAATATATTGTTTACCAATCTCTTTACCTACACAATGAATCTCCAATTTTAATCATAGATAAGGACAGTGAAATGATAAATTATATACACCTTCAAATTGTTTATTTACATTTGTACACATGAATTTATGTACTTATTACACTTGATTATATGTACATGTTACCATTGTCTAAATAAAATAAATAACTGTAGACATTATTATGTATTATTATTCTACAACTTAATTAAACAATGACTTCTGACAGATCTAGATATTATCAAATAAATTATCCATCATCCTTAAAACAGCGAGTATTTAAAATACTTATACAAAAAATATTAAATAATTAAAATGAAAATTTTAAAGAACACAAAGCTGGAAGAAGTTGCTCTGTCCCCAATCGTAACTCAAACGTGCATTTTCTAGTTTTAAGGTTTTTATTTTACTGTGGAGAATATTTCATGCAAATCAGTTTTTTTCACGTAAAAATATGTTTCACTTCCATTTCAAGTACAAATACAAGTTTATTCAAAAGAAAAACATGTTTTGTACTAAGCTTAAATTAAGCAAATCATCTTGTAACAAGTTTTTACGAATACCAATGGCACAACGACTAATCAACTGCTTGCTTACTGTATTTGTTAATTGCTGACATCGATACTGCCCTATTAAGAATCGTTTCACTATATTAAGTTCTATGTTAACTGACATTCTAAAGATGGAATGTTTGTAACATAAATTTATAACTAAAATATGTAATAATACACGTATGCTCCTATTTATGGAATGTAAATGATTGTGATAACATTGTAACTGTGATTAAAATAACTACAAGTTCTATAAGGACAATTTACTCAGTCTTGTTGCTTAAGGTCGGTGGAGAAGGCTCATAGCACTGGAAGTATTCACAGATAGTAAATTACTTAAATATGGCGTTAGGAGAACCAGCACAAGGTGTCATGAGCTGGGTTGGGTTTTCTTCAGTTTTGCACTCGGATGCATTACATAAGTGTTTGACAAAGCTCTAGGCGTGTGGGTGTCGGAACTGGGTAACGCAGGAAGCTTGTCAGTCGGCTTTCGAATCAAAATTTTCTTTTGAGACCCTGTTATTGACATCCTTACATTTCCTTCTTTATTCTTAATATCTATGCTATCGGTGGTGTTTTGAAAAGACTTCATACACTTACGTTCACTTTCACACTCATTTAATGTTTGTTTATTTTTAGGAGCACCAAATGCTTTCGTTTGTTTTAGTAACGATCTGTCGTTACACAACGCTGCTATAAGCGGCAAGTCTAGATTCTTGCTTTTTTCTCTAAGAGTTTTTATGTCTAGATCACCATTAGCGTCTCTTGGTTTACCAAGTTCACTCATCACGTTTGTGCTGAAATTTGGAACTTTAACTTCTCTTAAGGGTGTCGAAAGCTTCTTTTTGTGTTCGTAAGGGGGTGGTGGAGGCGGCGGCATACGTCTTGTACGCACTGGCGGTGGATCTCTGGGGTTCAATAAGTTATCGTCAGATTTTGTTCTAGGAAAATTCGAAACTTCTGGCATTCGAGTTGGTATTTGAGGCCTTTCAAGGTTTATCGAGTAGTTACTCAACGATGTTCTGGTTGTCAAAGAATACCAACTTGAGCGATTTCCAGGTAATTGAATATAGGAATCTGAAAGATTTTGTATGGACCCGTACATAGACGATGTCGACATAGTTGTCGACAAAAATGGCGTGCTTCTATATTGCAAACCGCTTTTGTGCATGTTTGAGACGCGAGGTTCAGAAAGCTTGTGATCGAGGTAGTTTTGTTGTGATATTGTTGGGTCTTGTAAGGGATAGTAAACGTAGTCTACGTCGCTGTAAAGTTGTTGATGGAACATGGGATTGTGTGGCGGCGGAGGGGGAGGCAGGCGAGTTACTGGCGGTGGGGGAGGCAGCCTCGCGCGACGCGGTGGCGGGGGAGGGGGCAGCTTCATCATTGCTACTAGAACGTTAGAATCCACCACATGAGGCGGCATTTCTCTCGACGGAGAAAGGTTATTAATTCCCTGGGCTAACTTTGATCTTTCAGCCCTACGACTTGAAGCTTGATGGCGTTTTGACTTTTGAAATCTGTGCTCCATTACCATAGGACTCGCAAATGTTCTTTCGCTCGGAGCGTTGACTTCTCCAGCCTCCGCTTTAAGAATTGTTATCATCGGCTTTGATGTTACAACTCTGGCAGCGACTTCCTCTTTATCTTTATATTTTTTAAAAGAGGTATTGCTGCTCATTGTGCTTATTGATTCAGGATAAGCAGGCGGAGCTTTTGAAGGCGAATCAATGTGCGTAGCGACCGTTTTGTGGTTATACTCGTACGGCGGTGGCGGGGGCTTTTCTGGTAGCGGTGCCATCACTTGATTGTTATCTATGTTCAATATATTAGGAAGTGATAGGTTCAGAGCTTTTCTGCTATCGATTCTTGTCGGGGGAGTTGGGGGGCGATCAAAAAAGGAACCGTTTGGATAATTGTCGTCAGATGGAGCAGTATCTTCATGTCCGGGAAGGTAACTGTCGCCAGAAAATGGAAGAGGTAACCGGACGTAATCTGACACAGAATCTAAAGTGTCACTGACGGACTGACTTTTAGGGTATACACCTCGCCCTACAATTAAGTCGCTTAACTCACTGGCACTGAGTAAATTATGTTTCTGATCAGTAGGGTCACTGCCATCGCCGTGAAACGATACAGCACTTGTATTCGAGTTTGACCGTTCCCTAAAAATGTTTTCTTTATTATCATGCTCTTGGTTGGGAAATTTTGTGTCGCCATCAACACAATCCACATCCAATAACGTGGCTTGTAATCTTAATGTGCCTGTGTGACTAGCTTCCGATTTGTTTTTTAATATGGACGAAACACTATCGAAATCGGCAAGATCATTCTCCTTCGCAGGTTTGTAACTATCATAATGAGAGCTTTCATACTCTGTCCTGCTATCTTCAGATAGTGTTCCTATTTTTGAACGAGAAGTTACTTCCGAGCTGCCCATCGTATAAACGCCACTCGTTTCGCTAGAAGCTGCAATTGTAACTGGTTGGCCTAAGCCATCGTATAACGCTGAAGCGGTATCTTGAGAGTATTCCACGTCTATTCCAACTGTACTATTGTCACTCAACATAGAGTTTTGTGCAGTGTGACTAAAGCCTAGTTCTAAGCTGCTTGCGTTTGATGCTCTACTTAGCGTACTAAGGCCCGCTCGCGCCATTACTACTGTACTGCAAGACGATGAACATTGTGAACCCGTACATTTGAACTTGTTAACAGGGCTGTCCGATTTGGACTCCGTAATACTTTGATCAGGCAGTGACATGGTCTCCTCTAGATGACTTAGAACAATTTCTGAAGTATTGTCCGATTTATTCACATTATTACTCTCATCCATACTTTTAGATGGACGGATTTTTGTTTTTTGTAATTGTAATGAAGAAGTTTTGTGTAACGACCGACTGTCCTCCGAGCTATCTCGAAGAAAATATGCGTTTGAACAATCTAAAAGATGGGCGAAAGCCAAACTTTCTGTAGAAGGTGCCGGAGGAGAATCT
This sequence comes from Acleris holmiana, assembly GCA_949316455.1. NCBI lineage: Eukaryota > Metazoa > Arthropoda > Insecta > Lepidoptera > Tortricidae > Acleris > Acleris holmiana. The sequence continues at coordinate 16,249,832 of OX438765.1, read as the reverse complement.
ATCATTATTTCTAACTCATCTTCTGACTGTACTCTGTCACTCACAATTCCCGATGTAGTGTTAGAACTTGTTGTCGAAATTACCGATATCCTTTGTTCCTTTTTGTTTTGGTTTTGTTGAAAATTTAACGATTTTGAGTATCCGTAACAAACTTTGCGTTCATCTTCTTCCCTTTTCCAAATTTCATTAAATTTCGGTGCAATCTTCATTGAAAACTGATGAGTCTCTTTGCATAGAGCAAATAAATATTTGCATTTTTCATCACCCGACGAGTATAACGTTATCTTGCCCTCTTCAGTTTTTATTTCGAACTTTTTTCTATCAAAACTCAATTTTCCGATAGAGCTCCAGATGAAACTGGATACCGAACCGTTATCGGGTAAAATTTGTATGCCCTTCGCAGTTACAAGAAGCCAAACAGTTCCTGGCTCCGGTTCTGATTTAGACTGCTTCATTCTATACCTGTGAGAATTGATAGTATCAGGAAGCAGGCAAATTTCTCGAATAAATCTGATCTCAGCGTCAATTTTGGACAAGCCGCGGTGTTCTCGATGGCAGGCGCGCATTGCTGCCGCAACCCAATCACCTGTTAGGGACGGAGATGCATATTCTTCAACTTTAAAATAGTCCCTGTCTTCATAAGTGTCTGCGTCACCGTACTCCGCTTGTAGAGCCAATCCAGTAAGAAGTAAGAGCACTTCAGTAGGCAAACCTTCTCGCGTGCGGACATTATGCCGTAGTTGCAGGAAGTACAGATGTAATCCTATTTCATCTTGCAAAAGAAGCGGGCTCTCTATGTGGAATTGGATAACTAGATGCAATTCCAGTAGTGGCTTCCCATTTGCGTCTAAGCCCTGAAATTAGAAAAGCATATTTTGCTTTAGAGATTCGCCAGCCTAGAATTAATTCATAAAATTATTATTTGACTAGAGTCATGTTTAAGTGTAGCATTAGATTTAGATAGTTCTTAAATTTGCTAGTAATTATATTGTAGTAGTTAGTAAACTTACGTGTGTGTGTGATGATCTCCAGCTCTTTGGCGCATATTTTGATAATTTACTTTCTTGGTCAACAAACAAATACTCTCCATCTGAAAGACACAAAAATTACACTTTAGGTAAAGCAAATATCATTCCTGTAATTAAAAAATGGTCATAAAACAAAAAACGTAACGATTTTACATATTTTATTTGTTAATTAATTGTAAGTCAAGTAATTTCTGGTTCTATGTAACGTGTCAATCACCTGATGGATCTTGGTATTTTAATTTAATTTTAATAGCGACTAATAACGAACCGTCCCCTAATGAGAGTTAACAATACCTATTGTTGATAGACGACCACTCATAACTAGTCGGTTAGCCTATTGTTCTTTCCAAATTGTTGACTTACACGTGACGCAACGGGTGATAAAAGGCGATGGCTGTTCGATTATTAAGCAATGTTGTTTATAAACAAACTACTATAGAACCGAAGCAAACTAAATAATGTCTAAACTGTAAGTTATTTTAGTTTCTTTACAATGTTTACAATGATAATTATACGGAAAAGAGACAATGTCTGTTGCTTTGCTTCCTGTTTTCTGTTTGTATCTCATTGTTGCGTGTTGCTGGTAACAAGCTATTGATTAACCGGCATTTTTATCGGCGATGCGATATAGTTGTTTACGAACTTGGACTTATTGTCTATTCACATTCAACAAACGTCTGTGTAAGTTTTGAAGTAACATAACGACGCGGTTGTTGATTACCAAACGGCAAATTATTTATCGGAAGCATCTAATGCCAGTTACTCCGGTTTTACCACAGAAAAATGTGAACCCTCGTACTACTACTGATTTTAAAACACGTTGGAGTTGGGCAGCTTTTTTGAATTATTCACCTAACATTAAGAATAATAAACTTACTTTGCAAAATGGCAAATCCGAAGAGCTCCGTGTCGGTCATGCCCTGGAGCTGAGCATGGGTGGTGGCTAAAGTCCTGAGCTCTTTGACCCTCGCCTTGGCTTCGACGACGAAGTGCAGTGGCTGGGCCTGGCCGGGCACGCGTAGCGACAGAAGCCGCGCGCCCGCGCCGAGCGCGCGCGTGTCGCCGCCTAGCGGCCCGCGAACCGAACATAGAGCGCGCATGTCGCATCTCGGAACAACTGTTACCCGCCCTGGAATGAGATTTTAACTTATAGAACATTTAGTACGAGTCGTTTGAGGATATGGCATTCGAAGGTCTGAAGAGCAACGTAAAGACAAGAACTTGGAAAGCATTATGCTGTATGTATTAGCGGCATTATCCATTTTTACCCTAAATCTGCAGCTTTTGCTGCCTTAAAATATATTTTCATCTGACACTACGCTCAACTATTTCATGTAGGTGTGGTTGAATCGAGATAGAGTCTGTACTGTACTGTATTGTACGTTTCGGATATACGCCGATGCTTTAGATGCCTCCTTATTGGCTATCTAGTAACTCACGCAACTTGATATTTAGAGTTGAGAGTAGGCGTGAAGTTTCGCTATTCTTGATATTTTTGCTTTCCACAGGTGTTCGGCAAACAAGAGTGACGCAGTCATGCGTTAGGTAGGCTTATACAAGTATCCTCTGCAATTTTCACTGAATATGTAGATAGATAGTCACGACGTCATGAGGTTACTATGATTGACATACATTTTGAAAATAATAATAGACTTGAATCTTTATCTGTTGAAGAAATATAAATAAGGAAATGTATCTGTGGTTTGGTAGAACAACATACAAGTGATAAGTATCTATGTTAGTGTAGTGTAGCTAAAAGTTATTCAAAAATAATACAGCGCAAACGTTTTCGGTGCTTGTATTACGATAGTGTCGTTGATATGTGTTTCTCGTCTTATTTTTTTGTAAATTACTGCCTGATCTGACCTGATTTATCCGTAGGATTTGCTCAGTTGGAAATGACCCGATGATCTGGTCTCAGTATAGAAAAGCTGTGTTATTCAAAATTATTACCAATGACAAATAATCAATAAATTGGATTTGAATTTGAATTTGACATGACGAATCTTTATGGCGTCGTTCTTCTGTGACTTTTACTCTGAAACTTTACTAAGTTCAAATAAAATTCGTCAAATAGTCTGGTCTTAAATAAGGCCTTTTTACTATAGAGACGTCGTCAATGATTTCGTGCCTTCTAACTTGGACAAAGTTACAGGGGCTTAATAATTTGAAAAACGAATTAGGTAGTGCTTCGTTGTAACCATCCCGTGCTCGGTATTTGATTTTATGTTTCATAACTGACTACCTGGGTATCGATAGTTAATTATCCAGGAAAATCTTCCATATTTTAAAGGCTGAAGTTACGTAAAATAAATATAAAAATTGTAGTAAAATTTAAACTATGCAAGTATTCATGTTAATTAGAAAAAACGTAATGGCGATATTAAGTAATGGATTCAAAATTCCAAATGTTCAAGACGCGTTTTAGGTTTTTTTCGTATTACCTAATGCACATCCGCTCTTATGCCTCCCCGGCGTCTGCGGAATGTCCGGATCCGAGCCATCTGTGCATTCCTTTGGTTTTTTTGGACGCAATCTTCTTTTTGCTACCTGCTGCTTGCTGCCGACATTGTTGCCTCGCCGCGGTATGAATATTCCTCTATATTTTAATACCGCTCTATACATAGCTTTTGGTTTTATTTTTGATAGGTTTTCCAAAAAAACTGTAGTTTTATAGTCAGATGAGTTATATTTAGTGAATTTTGAGTTATACTTGCTATTTGTGTAACCTATACCTTATTATCTTGAATACTAACATTAATTTGTCTTATATGTTATCTTTATTCATAGTTTGATAGTAGTTGTGGTTGTGAAACTAAATGCGTTTTAAACAATATGTGGTGCGAAATTTTGCAGGAAATCCCTTCTTGTCTATAAATAAACCTTTGTTTACGTTCTAATGCAAAACTCTTACTGTGCAAAATGATAGCTACGTAAGTAAATTGGGTGTGACATAACATAACAGACGATGAGAAGAATAGCCAACCGAGGTCAGTTGTAATGTAATATGGGTTTTTCAAGTTCATTATGTCGTTTTATGTGCGTGTGAGTACCTACCTACGAGATTATCTTTACTCTACCCATACCGAATATTAACTGCAATACACGTATGCACTTTACTCAATTTAAGATACTGGCGTTATTGGCGTTTTTACTAATATTCAAGATCAAATATACGTTCATTAAGATTTACCTAAACTCTATTAAAGAGTCATTCGCGTTATTGTTTTTTTTAGGTACTTTAGTGGCTGTTTATGAATGGATTAGGGTTTTCGGCTTAAGAAATTCGATTCGCAAAACAGGTATTTCACGTTAGCGGAGCCCCAATAAGTATCATCCCATTCGGTACCCCATCGATAGGCATAGTAACACGTTTTTTTGTTTTAACGCATTCACTGCCACTTATTTAGAATAGGGTGTAATTTGGATACGGCGAGCGTGTCGGGGGCAGGGAATGCGCGATAGTTTGTGATGGCGGCGCGGGCGCAGCGGGCGGACCGGTCGCGCGGGCGCGCGGGGGGAGGCTACGTAAGCGCGGTAGCAGCGGTCGGCGACGCGAGGAATGCGGACGACCTTCAGATGCCGAGCGCCCCCCCTCCCCCCGGCCGCATCTCGCGTCCTCGCATGCCTATGGCCATCGTTGCCTCTTTTCGACATCTCGCCACCACTTTTGACACTAACGAATTGTCAATACCGACGTTAAAATGCGATTCAATGCAATACGTCACCGTCGTTTGTATAGGGCATCGTTTATCTCTTTTCTCAGCTTTTGGAATGCGGTTCATAATTATGTCAAAGTGGGACCTTGTGTATGCGGCAAGTTTAATTTGACAAGCAAACTTCTATACGAAATATGTTACATATTTTCAGCATTCCACTACTTAGTATTCAAAGATATTGTTTCCAAACCAGTCTTCCTATTCATTAAATTTAGAATAAACTTAGGGCAAAATGTTTATCCAGTTGGGATTATTAGATCCCTGATTCTTTTTCCCATATTGGTGTTGTGATTTATTCAATGTTGTACACAATAAAGCATCACGTTTCTATCATGTCATGACTTCTAAAATTCAAAACCATGTCACGTTTTTTTGTATCAAGTATTCTTTCTCATGGCGTGTTAAATTAGTCTTGATAAATTTGTGAATCTGGGATCTGATTTTTGGGTAGTTACTTCACAAAACTGTTATATTTTACTTTTTTTACACCAAAAACTTTCGCCCAACACGAGCTTTAATCATAGAAAAAACCTGATAATATGATTATTCAGTAATATTGTATGCCGTAATGTCAGACGGGCACGTTCCTCAAAATTTCAAAATTATCATTCTATGTTGTACTGTGGTGATACTCACTGTGATAACAGATAGATATAGTTGAGTTAGGCTACGTGTACGCCATACTCCCTAAAGGCAATACAAAACGTACTTGAGATAAATTCGTGGCACTGAACGATTTGTTGGAACATCTACATAAATAAACTAACCTCTAGGCTTGTACTTTGGGTACGATAAAAATACTTATATCCTCGTTACGCCCAAAGGCCCTTTAAAAGGCCTTCTGTCATTTTGAACTTCATATGACAAATACCTAAGTTCCAATTTTAATTAACGACTTTTTACAGCGGGCCTAACGAGGATAAAGATAAATACATAGAAAATATCCAAGATTTATGAACTAATACTCGGGCTCATCACACAAATAATTGCCCATACCGGAATCGGGGATTTATTTGTGACATACGTACAATCGAGTTCTCAGATATGTATACACTTTGCACCTTATCCCATTGAAATAAGGTTAGGCCGCTTAAACCTCGCTGCTGTTGTCAATGAATTATTTTATAATTTTCTAAAGTTTTGTGACGACCTGAACGTAGATCCCAGATGTATAACGCTAACGTAAGCTCTACAAGCCCTAACTTTACAAACTAGTCAAATGATGTGGCTTGGCCGTTTCGTTACTACAAGAAGTACAAGAAGTAACTAATAACGAATATAACAGAAAAGTGCCTTACGCCAACATGGCGGCGTTTTTTATTTTTTTCAACTAATTTTTATTTTAGCTGTATCGTAAAAACAGTAAAAATACAAGCGTTAAATTTCGTATCAGTGTAACAAACCCTGAAAAAAAAAACAACAAATGGTCAAGTGTGAGTTGGGCTCACGCTGATACGAAATTCGAAATTTCTAAATTCTAATTAAAATTGTGATATAATAATTAAAGGGCGGACAATGGATGCAATATGGTGACGAAAGCATAAGATGGATAAGACTTTAACTAAATTTCGAGTAATACTTATCTATAAAAGTGTGTCCAGATATTTGTAGTCATATCCATATTTCGTATATTGTTCGACATGATTTTGACGTAATTTGCATCCGTTATCCGCCCATTAATAATAATACCTACTGCCCAGCGGCAAGGAACCTTCGGTGCGCGAGTCCGTATCGCATTTGACCGATTTTTATTCAAGATCAATTTAGCTCTGTCCTTAAATTTCGTACAACAAACGGTAAGTGATATGATAACTGATACACTAACCGTCAGATACTTTTATAGAATATTATAAAACCCCTCGCAATAAAGTGATTCATTATTCGTAGAGATACCCATTCACTCATATCAGATAGCAAATATCTTGTCATTTGATGCTTTGCCAGCTAACTGTTCGTATTAGGCTAGTGCTGATTCAGTACCTAAACAGTAGGTATGACTAATTAGACACGAGTTCGTGATTAGTGTCCAGTGACAAGACTCAATTAGGCTTAATATGTATGGAAGTCTTTTAGCTTGGCGATGGAAGAGTAACTAGCAATTTTATGATCCCGATACATCTAGAAGTGCTACTCCGAAATCGAAGACTAAGTTGTACGATGGTCCTGGCCGCCGGCGGTGTCGCGTCATCAAGTTCCTAGTTACTGAAGAGTGACAAGAATAGATAGTTCTAACATAAATATAGCTGTAGTGTTAATAAAGATAGAAAGGCGGGATAGAAGTATGCGGATAGAGCTTCTTAAGATTAATTTATGATTTTTAAGTACCAGTTTAGTTTAGAGTAAGGTAATACGTCCGCCTCCTTGATCTTATTTGTGTGACCATGTTTGATTCCATATTATTTATTAGAGGACGCAAGTGACTTCATAACTGTAGAATTAGTTTCGCTCTTTGATTTTCAGGAAGGAATACCAAGTCCAAGTCCTGAATATTCCCTCCAAATGTCAAGTCCTAAGATTCAGCGGGATTAGCTCAACTTTTCTAAGTAAGCCAGTCAGTGCTGGAACAGATTTATTATGTATTTTCTTTCATTGTAAGAATAAGCACAGAATTAATTATTTAATAAGCTAAATTTCTTTGTCCCGTGTGGTTGCCGGGTTAGAAAAGTGCCACTCCATGTCTTGCCGTGGGTGTAGTAAGAGGCGACTAAGAGAATAAGGGCTTGTAGTACTATTAGGCGATGTTCTTGCAACCTGTCGCTAATACACTAGTAAACTTCTTGGCCTCATTGTATAAAATGTGGTTACAGAATTATCAACAAGTCTTTTTGGAGTTGTTGGCATTTCTGTAGCTCTGCCTACCCCGCCCCGGGAATGAAGGCTCACTGCAGCTCTAAAACAGTTTTGAAAATGGCATTAGAAGTTCAAAGGGCTGGGATGTGAGAGAATTTCTGGATCCAAAATAAGACATTAGCCAAAACACAAGTTTTATAACATTAGCAAACTGTAGAGAAACACAATGCTTTTTTGTCGTAAAACTTCACTTACTATGCTATCGGTGGAATGCGGTCGCACATGTAGTTTAAAGTAACGTTTACTTGAATTCTTTACTTTATCAATAACCGGAGTGCTGAACAAATAAATACTTCGACAAAAAGCTGATGTGTCGGTGTTTGCTTAGATCAAGTGTTAATGTGGAATTCCTCGCATGTGTGTTCAACACATTCAGCCGCTTGATCGTCATTGTATGGATTTTCAACTCGCTGAAATGCGTCAAGTCATCATGTGTCGTGTTCAGTGCCAAGTACACGATATGGAGTCAAATTTATATGAAAGTTATGGATATTTCCTATAATGACATTGAATGTAGCGGTAGGTGGGGCAGGTCGTATCCAATGTAATTATCAAATAGTCAAAGCGTGTCAAACCTCTCATTTGTAGTGTTCTATAGCCAAATGTGTTTATAATTGTCTAGTTATTTACACCTATCACGTTTTAGATGTTTTTGTAAAAGCGACATTTTGTTATATATGTACCTATGAATTGTCTTCTTTGTCTTGATGACGCCTAGTTGGTAGTGACCGAGCCTTTGAATCTAGTGGGCTCGGGTTCAATTCCCAGTATGAACAAATATTTTCGTGATGTGCGAGAGTCTTGTTCCAGAGTCTTGGATCTTTCGTACAGCTTCATAATAACGTTTTGCTAGCCAGCCCTATTATTACACTTGCACTTGAAATGTGCAATTGAAAGTACCTATACTGGTCGTTCGTATTTTATAGAAAAACGATGATGGCCTTTAACTATTAAGGAATTGGTCGTACTGTATCTATATAAGTACGTGTTTCTCTATAACTGTAGTATGTTTATAAGGACAAGGCTAGAGCTTAGTTTGGAACTAGGTAGATTTTTGTGTTACATTACTCGATGACGTAAGAAACCATCACGTCAAATCTATAAATCGATGATTAGTAAATTTGATGGTTTCAAATAAGTTTTTATTAAAGCTGTATTCTCAAGATTGAAAGGCTGACATACTAAACCGAACGGAAATGGCATTTGGAAGTTTGTTTGATCTTAGAACAATCGATTTTCCGCTACAAATTACGTCAACTTCCTGCATTACTAATAGATCGATATGCATTTTATGATTTAACCAACAGACCAAGTAAAAGTGGGACAGTCAACCGTGCCGCAATTTCCCAGATTTGTTATTTTGCTCACAAATCGGCATTGATTTCGACATCCATGAATCTGTTTGGTTTATTCTCACCTATTACCACCAATTTGTTACCACTGGTAATAGCTGGGTTTTTTTTCTCATCTTTTAGAAGTGGGAATGAAAATTGCCAACTGTTACCACTAGCTACTGGGATTTTTTCCCAGTAGTTATCACCAAATATTTTAGGGGTAACAAATGGGAACAATATTCCCAGTTGTTACCAATTGTTGGTAACAGGTGGGAATAACCCATCTGTTTTGTAGGTAACCTACTTCATAATTTTTCGTTTCGTTTTAACTATTAATTTTCTGATAATCTAAATTCCTATTAATGGGCTCTAGAATGAATAAGCACGCCCGTCGCTTGGTTTTGTATGTATTAGCCTCAGCCACTCGACTTCACACCATTCCATTCTATGTGACGTTAAGACTCGACTGGTTTATACCTGACGTAATCCTTTTAAGTAAACACCTAAGCTATTTGGTCACACATCCGAATTCTTTAGTTATTCTAAATGCTTATCTTTGCTTTCGGTGTATTTAAATAACAACATGCAAATGTTGGCTATTGACCTAGGCTTAAGGCTAACGTTAATTGACTAATAAGTAGTGAACTAGAAGAGGAAAATTAGTTTTTCTAAGTTAAAAATATGGAATAAATGATTAGGGTGATCGCACCAGTGTTGAACACTAAGCTGACAGGCACCAATAATGGACACTTTACTCTTAACTCAAAGATCATAAGGTTATAAATTGATTGTTGCAAAACAAATGAATGACCTTTATTGTCTGTAAAATAAAAGTCAAGTGTTCATCATTGGACATTGTCCATTAATGGTTCGATCACCCTACGTCATTTGGAGTATCCAACGCAACACTAGTTACTTGGGTACCTATTCAAAATATTGAAATTACACTTGTCACTACTTAAACCTAATTGTAATGATTCCTGGTTTTTATCACAACAGTTTTTTAAACCTACCTTTAGCCACTCTTTAAGTATAGTCTCATGTGTTGGCATCTAATTTCTACCAACATTTTATCCAGGTCATCAGCTCATCTAGCCGGTTGCCTGCCCACACTTGTGGCACTCCTTTTTGTGGTGGATATAATAGTGTTCTCGCTGTTTTAAAAGGTGAGAGTTCCTCTGTTATTGGGAGCTCGACTAGACACAAAAAAATAGTTTGTTGTACAAGTAGTATTTTTGACTAAGTAGAGTTATATTTTATTACATAGGTGTAATGTATTTTGTACATAACAGTGTCGGTAATTGCACGTGATCGAAACCGCGTGTAACATAAAATAGCCGTAGACTTATGTCCTCTGCACCTATGTTCTATTCTATCCGGTTGCATCTTGCTTTCGTTATTAGATTAGATACTAATATTTGTGTCTATTGGACAACATACGAGTATAATCCTGCTGTAAAAGTTATTTCAGGGTATCAAACCGTCCAAGTAAAATACTCTAGGACAGGGATGGCGAACCGGTGGCACTCGTGCCATTAATGGCACGCATCACAAAATTTATTATGTATTACGAAAAAAAAATGCGAAGTAGTTATTACGAGTATATCTATGAAATGAATCCTCGCCCGCTTAGTTTGTTTACGCTCAACTTAATAGTGAATTTCGTTGATATAATTGTATTTTAATTTAAAGTTAAAGCATGCATTCAGCTAAAAGTAACATCTTACAACCTAAACATATGTTATTTGTCATTTAATCTGCAGCAACAGAAGTCACGCTAATTTTACTTTAATTTAAATTACGCGTTTTAAATTGAAATATTGCAAAACTTACCTATTTTTTTTGTAGTGAATAAACAGTTTTGTTTTTTGGGTATTTATGGTTATCCAATAATCACAAAGTCAAAACTATTTGATGGCACGTCTGCCACCTCAATAAAAATGTATTTAGAAAAATGGCACGTGTTGAGACGTAAAGGTTCGCCGTCCCTGCCGCAGGAGAAGACAAGTGAGTGTAGTGAGCATACCTAATTAGTCCGAAAGTTATCAGTTATCATCACACATTTCAAATATAGATTTTGAAAATGACCAACTCTATATTCATGCATTTCTTTCTATTTATGTGTATTTTACATTGATGACAAATTTACTGGTTGCCTACCACAATAAATATACCTACCTAGCTCTTACCTGAAATTTATCGACGTTTCACGGTACGGTGGAGGCATCATAGAGCCTTAATATACTACTCCTATGTCTACGGTATAAATGTATAATATCCGAATAGATATCTTGATTCCTAGATATCTATCAACCAAAGTAATAGGTAAGTATGTTAGAAATACTAGATTCTTCTGATTTCCTACAACGCGACAACATAATAAACGAGCATGGCTTGGCCTTTAGTCTTAAAAATAACCTGTAACTCCTTATATCCTAGCTACTGATTGCTGTTGGAGATTAGGTTTAGTGAGTAAACATTATTTCTCTACTTAGAAACTCAATAGTCTTAAATTGTTGTAGTCATTCGTTATTTTGTCATAGCTAATATCTAGTTACATCACTTAAGAATGCGTTTGCAACTGGGTATGTATGTGTGTGCGGATAAACAATCGTAACTTCGAAACTGACATCTTGCACAAATTCCGAGATGTCAAATTTGTTTTCAATGTTGCGTTGACTACACTACATGCAACGCAACCCCCAACCCCCCAAGTGCCTCAACAACGAGCCTCCGAACAGGAATGTCAGAGGCTGTTGAGTTGTCGGCGCGATGGTGGTTGCTCCAGAGGAGCGCGGGGTCAGCGGCCGCGCAGTCGGCGCGGGTGCGCGGAATCCCAGCTATGCGTATGAAATGAAAGTGGCTTCACCGTGAAAGCGCGCGCATCCATCCTAGGTGTCGCAGTCACCACTCACCATGAATAGACAAATCCAATGCTGAACGCAATATCACTGTTGTTTATGAACCGCATCCATTGGCACTGCACTTCACTTTGACAATCGCGCGATCTTTTCTTCCGTCGAGCGGCAGGGGAACGTGCGTTCGGCTAGAGCGCGCTGGGACGACTGAGTTGGGTTGGTTAACTTAGTACGCGTGGGTCGGTGCAGGCACGCGCGGGGCGCGTCGAGACTTCGGCTTGGTGGAATGCGGCAAGCAAGATAGTGGGTACCGGCCGGGGCCCGCTGTAGGCTGGAGCCGCGACTCCGCGACGCGCCAACGGAATGCGCGCGATCAACCTCTTTAAAAAACAATACTTCTAAACGTCAAGTTTGATCCGTCGGTTCAATTGTATGATGGAATTAAAAACAAGTCTAAGCCTTATAGGTAGATGACACGGGGCAGCGAGCATTTTTTAATGCTTACTGCATTAGTTAGTGGGTAAACCAGAACGTGTTATAATTAGTTTGGGGCTGATAGTTGACGATTGCTTAAATAGCTTGTTTATGCAAGGGGAACTTCAAATTACAACTTCTGAAAGCACAATTGCTGGTAACCATACTAGGTATGATCGTTCATAATGGTATTGGTCACTTTTTACCAGACGGACAAAATTGTTAAGCTTTAAATAGGACCATGTCTGCATAACGAACCTCAAATGATAAAAAATAACGACATAAGAATCGTTGACTTTCTGTGACAAGGTTCCATAGTGGAAAATTAAAGCATTCACTACGCGCATCGCATAGGCCAGATAGGCGGTTTCCTGACTTTCACCTTAAACGCGTATGTGCGTCAAAAACAAAAGAATTAGATGTAGCACCTTGGGGGGAGACCTAGGCTAACGGCAACGAATCTGTTGAGTCTGCGACTGTACCGATAAGGATAGGTAGGACCTATTTACTTACCTCGGAAAATAATAATAAAATAAAGAACTGAAACCCTGCTGGCATTTTTTTGTGGCTATTAGAAGGCAGACAAGCACACCATACGAAATAATTCAATATGCTATGATTACTATGCTGTGCTCGTTGCCTTGCAAAAAAAGTGAACATCATTTTTTTTTGGTAAGCACAGTCGGGTTAATAAAATGGTACCTAATGGGCCCTATTAAAATGGTAAAAGGAACCCGATTTGGCATTGTTGTAGTATATATTTTCCCATCTCTGAAGTTTATGAGCCAAAAAAATCAATATTTAAAACATATACATACCCAGTGAATTGACCATACGAGGGCTCTTAGTGAATCTACTAGCGCTTCGGACAAGAACATCATTGCGGAGAAGAAGCACCGCAAGAAACTACATACAGAAAAAACCGCGCTTCTCAACAAAAGGCCCTAAGTGCCATGTTGACCACGAAGTATATCTCTGAACATGGTTACTCCGTAACTACTGGGTTAACTGGGTATGTATCTAACAAGATCACCGAATATAAGCAGGCTCTCTATTCTACTAAGGTAAAACGATATTACGTTTGACGTGTTTTAGTATTAGGTATTTTTACTCGGCCGCCATTACTATCAAGTACTTATAAAATAAGTGCTACCAAAACGTTGACAATACGGAAACACGTCAAGGCCAATATCGATTTTACCGTGTAGAATCTGAGTTCAGGACTGTAAAGGCGCAAACACTTAAACAGCCAGACAGCTAGACGGCAGGCCTCGCTGGCGCACAAGCACACTATTTTAAAACATGATGACCTAGGGGGCAAGTTACCTATTCGAATTCGGAGTCTGATACGACTCGGGGACACCCTCGGAGTGGGAGGACTAACGCGTCTTCAAAAAGTTTCATAACTTTTAGTGATCAATAATACTGTTATGTCATGCACGTATATTTATTCCTATAATATTTGAGTTCCCTCGATTTCTTCAAGATCCCACCATCAGATTTTGACGTGCTTGAAATGGGACCAACTAGAAAGTATACCCAATTAAACAAAAATATCAAATCGGTCCAGCGGTCTTTGTGTAATCGGGGAACAAACAATAAAAAAGAAATATCCCGACGTATTGAGAACCTCCTCTTATTTTTGAAGTCGGTTAAAAAACAAGCCAAGCGTGAGCCTGACGGTAGGCAACCCTTGATGCGCGAATACGACTACAATATAATTTTGATTTTAATAACACACATTATTGTACAATTTCATTTCATAATACTTTCAATGCCATGTTCCATAATACGGAAGTAAAGCCTGACAAGATTCTATTTCATTTCCATATAAATTTGTATTGAAATAGGGCCAAATAGAATCTTGTCAGGCTTTAAAATACTTTCAATCTGTTATCCATTTCTTTTCTAAAATCTTCCTTACTTGAGCTTACTTTATGAACGCCACTGAATGACAGCATTGACAGCAGCGTAAATGGTGACATTTCTAGCAGCCGTCCAACCGTGACGTGTGTCAAAGTCAAATTGCCGAGTTTATCTTCGTTGTCCTGTGATGCAAATTCGCAATAAATTGTAATGTTTCATTACAATAGAAGTATACAATATCGATTACGCGTTATAATATAAGCCAAGATGATTTTATCCAAGACTGCTTTTTCTTTAATATGCGCTTTACTGTTGCTTTCTATATTTATGGCAAATCTACTGAATATTATTGCGACTGATCACAACTTCTATTTGGAAAATCAAACCGAAGGAGAGAATTTCACTAAGTACATTAGTGAAAAATATGGAAAAATTACAGATACGACCAAAAATATTTTGTGGTTCTTACAAGTAAGTAATATTTTTTATTTATGTGTGATTAATATCATGGTGATCAAACAACAAAGAACTGTCTTTGTTCTTATCTTTCGAGTTAACAAAGATGTACTATTATTAGATTAGTTACATACATAATGTATAGTAAATACAAGGGAGAAGATACACCAGGTCACCTCATATTGACAACTTTCTAAAATATTAACACATTCCTGGCATTTGCTATGCTAACTTATGTGCATTTTATATGCAAGTTTTGAGTAAAATTAATGATGCGACACTTCAGGAAAGAACATCATGTGCAGCAAATGCATTATAAAAGAAAAGAAAAGAAAGAGGATGGTCAAGAATCCATACTTATATTATAAATGTGAAATGAACTGTCTGTATGTCTGTTTGTTATGCTTTCACGGTTAAAACGGCCAAACCGATTAAGATGAAATTTAGTATGGAGATATTTTGAGTCCCAGTGTAGGACATAGGGTACTTTATATCCTGAAAAATTGAATTTTCCCAAGAGAGCAGTGATAAAAGACTTCGGAATCGCTCCCAAGGGAGCAGTGATAAAAGACTTCAGAATTGCGGAAAACAACTAGTTTTATATAAAGTAGAAGGGAACCATAAGCTCAAAATAGGTGTCCTTGTTGAAGGGCTTACTTTGAGCTGTACCAAAAGGAGCATGCCTTTTAATTATAAAATACATTTATTTTCAGATTTCTGATATTCATATAAGCATATTCAGGGATCCAGCAAGAATATCACAATTTCAGCAGTTTTGTGACAGCACTGTGAAAAGGATAAATCCCGCAGTTGTTCTCGCTACTGGTGACCTGACTGATGCTAAAGCCAAGGATAACTTGGGCAGTTCCCAAGTGAAAACCGAGTGGATTTACTATTATAACATTGTTAAGGAGTCTGGAATCACAGAAAATATTGTGTGGTTGGACATCAGGG
Organism: Acleris holmiana; assembly: GCA_949316455.1. Lineage (NCBI taxonomy): Eukaryota > Metazoa > Arthropoda > Insecta > Lepidoptera > Tortricidae > Acleris > Acleris holmiana. Next base: position 16,234,293 of record OX438765.1, on the reverse strand, counting down.
GGAATCATGGTAAGATTAATTGTATTAATTATTAGTCTAGTAATAAACTCTGTAATAGTTTATTTGTATAAAAGACCAGCTGTTTCCCTCGACTCCATCCACATAGAAGTTGTTTATCGCTATTCCCCCAGGAACTGGAAATGGTAACAAAGAGACAGACAGACAGAAGCCAGCCAGAGTTACATTCACATTTATAATATTAGTATACATTTAAGTAAATAAATTCAGAATATACCTACTTCTTTTGTATTACTGAAAACTTGCCCTTTACTTTTATAATATAATTAAAGTTGGTAATTAACTGTCACTTTGCTTGTGAACAAAACATGTTTTTTTTAATATCAGTTATTTTTCATGACTTTTCAGACAATTTTAACATCAAAACGATTAATTCACAAGAGAATTACTACAGAAATTATTCTGTTCAGGGTCAAAAACATGCAAAATCTTATGTGCACTTTGAAAAAAAGAATGGTGTTAGTGTTGCATTTTTGGGCCTAGACGCATGCCCTGACCCAGGATTGAGGAGACCTTTTAACTTCATTGGTATTCTAGACCAACAGGAACAGAACCAAATACTAAAATTGCAAGCAGAGGCAAACGCAAAAGCAGACCACATAATCTGGTTTGGACACTATCCTACATCATGCATCCTCACCTTGGAAAATGACGGGAAAGTTACAGATCTTCGGAAACTCATAGGTGACAGCCAGGGCAGCCAAGTTTATGTATGTGGCCATCTCCATTCCATGGGTGGCCTTGTTACCAATATGTATACAAAACATAGAAAAGGGTATCTTGAAATTGAATTGGGCGATTGGAAAGACAACAGAGTGTTTCGTCTGAGTGCTATTGATCACGGAATGTTCTCCTTTGTGGATCAGAAACATAATACTTGGCCTATTGTATTGGTCACTAACCCAAAACATGCCAAATATAACATGCCTGGCCGTGAACCCTTGCAGTTGATACCTGGTTCTACACACATAAGAATTTTAGCTTTTAGTGATGTTGACATAACATCCGTCAAAGTGTCATTTGATGAAAAGAGTTGGGTGGATTGTAAACACACAGAGGGGCCTCTTTTCGTCTGTAACTGGAACCCAGAGTTGTTTACAACCAACATCCATCATCTTTTTGTATGGGTCACTGATGAATTAGAAAAAGAAGCATATGTTGACCATCCATTCTCTTTAGATGGCTCAGCAATAAATTTTGATCTTACAGCAAGAATACTTTTAATGCTTAATGCAGGACACGTGGTGAGTTAATGAAGTTATGTGTTGTCTGTGATTGGTCAAATATTTTATTATACATAGGTGGTCACATAATTAGTAACCCATCCTATACAATAGCCTACAATATGACTTTTGAATGTTGAAAACTAATCACAAAGATCATAACGAATTTTATTGTTAGTTAAACTTATTGTTAACTAGTAAACTAAGGTATAAAAATATATAAAACTTTACTTAGTTGTAAATGAAGGTTTGTTTTAAAAAGATTTAATACAAAAATCTGAAGTATAGATCTTTAATGATCTAAAGTAAACTGTAACTAGAAATAAAAATGGTCTAATACTTTTAGATTAGTGGTCCATTTTGATAAATGATATGTACGGTCCAGTTCGATCTGTACACTGTATTGATGATAGTTATGCTGATAATTCCAAGAGTGGAGAGGGAGAGAATTTCGATTTTATTTTTGTTACTTAATTACGGGTATGTATCGTAATAAATAAAGTTCTAAATACATAATGGTTCATAATGCATAATTGTCATATAATTATTTTTCTGAAACTATATTTTTTTAGGATTGTTATAATTTATAACTTATAAAACAAACTTAACCTAAGCTAATGGGTTCTAAACAACCACTATTTAAAAAAATCCTGATACTTTTCAGTTTCATAAATAAAACTACTTATTATATAATTATTATGACCATGCATGATATTATGATACCATCCCCTTAATTACATAATTGTATTAAGTTTTTTTATTAATGTCTCTTGATGTTAATTGCATGAAAATTAGTGGAGGAACTCTCCCTTTATGACTAATATAATATTCAATTTATGTGTTGCGATAAATAAATACACGATGTTTGAGACCGTTTACGATATTTGTAGGGTATTGTATGGAATATTATTATGTGACCACTTATATACGCTCTTGTGTCTAATAAATCTTATAATTAAATAGTGTTAGAGCCATTGCTAAAAGATTTTTATTATTTTAGTATGTTTAAGTTTTGTCTATCAAACGGTAATTTTGTTATCTGTCTTGCCAATCAGTTACTATTTTCATAAATTTACCGAAATTTTTGGTAAATCATGACTACAATAGCTTTAGTGAAATCTAATTAATAATCTTTTTTTGTTTAGTTTCAGACTATATTTGGGACACTGCTGATGCTTAACGTTGTACCATTAGTGTTATTACGGATGCAAAAACATCCACCCAAGTACAGAAGGAGCCATGTAATAAGAAGATTATGGTTGTTGAGTAAAATCGATAGGATATATTATCCTATCGTATTATACTGTGTCTATGTGCCTCTTGGTCCGTGGGCTGTAGGGGAATTGATAGACGGGCATATAGGCGTTGTTTTCGCCTGGGGCATATTAATAAAGGGCTCGTTTCTACCGGAGCCCTTTACGTACATGTATGGCAGTGTACAGCTGATTTTTGTACAGATCCCATTAGTGTTTGTACTTGCCCATGCACTAGAAAATCGCCTATTCTACCCATCAACAAGAGGTATAAAAAGATTGCTGAAGAACCTACCATTTGTGGTGTTGCTGTCTATTCAACTATTGTTGGCTTATTTCTTTTGGCTGGAGTATGGAAACCTGGCCTTTTTATTCGGCCCTCTCAGGACGTGGAGCATTGCTCTTAGTATTATTTTGTGGTACAAAACATTAACGCTACCCTCTGAATTGTGCAGGTAAATATTATTGATTATTTATATCGCTACTAATGTTATAAAGAAAGATAAAAAATGTGTGATGGTTGGACTCCGTCGCTACATGAGAAGGACTACCGTCATTAATGAGGCGACGGAGTCACATAGCTCCTTACCAGTCCCGCTATCAATGGAGTGCATGAGTGTTATTCGAAACTTACTTTGAACTATAATTATAATTAGTTACTATAATAAGTTGCTGTTGTCATTTTGCCAACCGTATTATTTTGGTAACTGTGGTATTCCTTGGCTACGTTTTACCCCAAGAATGGCGAAAACGACTTCTACAAAGACGGTGTCGCGGGTCTTGGGCAATAGCTAATAATTAAGCGAGCGAAATCAGGTCTAAGGGTAAACTAAGATTGAATTCTTGTTTTTTATTCGATAAAGTGAGAATTGTTGAGCCGATCTTCATAAAATTTATACGTGAGCAGGATCGTTCTGGGGGTTACAAAGTTAGAGGGAGGAGAGGGGGGGGGGGCAATCTGTTTGGGCGAAGTATTAGTTAACTTTCCCCTTTACCTTCGATATCCACTGTAAAGTTCAGAACAATCTTACACAATTTATTTTCATAATATAAATAAGTAATAACATTTTAACACCATTTTTATTTCATTTCAGAAAACTTATCAACCTGAATGATATACCGTCCTAGTATTACAATGAAGTATTGGACTGAGTGCATTTAAAAGACAGAGGCCAAGTGAAAGAGAACTCTTATTACGCTGTTTGTCAAGTTCTATAAAACTTTCCTGTCCTCGAATGTGAGTTTTAAGAATAAGGCGCTGAAAACCTATCTAGTTGTAAAATATGTGTAATTATATTTATAGCTTCTGACGAAGCCATGATGTTAATATTTCGCAGAACCATATTGGTCGTGGTTATGTTTATTTTTTATTTGACTTAGCTTATTGACGGAAACAAGGTAGGAAACGAATAAAATAGGCAGGCAATTATAACATTGTACCTACCTCTAATGTTTAGTATTACACTGCGTTTTTAGCTTTATAATCGCTAGTCTTTGGCTGTATAGTGTGAAATAGGCGAATTAGTTTTGTGACTAACCTTGTCTTCCTTTATACATCGCAATTTTCGGTGCGGGAATGATTAGAGGAAAATCATATTATACCTAATTAATTTAATCTCTCTGCGAATTGTATACACTCTAGGATAAAATTTTATTTTAATTAATGACGTACATTAACTTTACTATCAAGCCTTATAAGATAATAATAAAAATAATTTCAATTATTTACCTGTAGTAAATTTAGTAGTAGACGCGTTTTTTTTTTTTTTATTTATATTTGTAACAGTAAATCTGGGGCGTCTTGCTGTAAATGTCCATTTTAAGGAACTGAACGATCTTTCCACGGCGGCAGTTGTAATAGGTGCATTTTTTTAAAGAAATCAATTGTTGCACGAAAAGTTGGCGATCAAAGTTCTATTTATTTACCTTATAACAATTCGTTCATATTTTTTAGTGTGCTATAGCTAGAATTCTTATCCGATGTCTATGAACTATTTGCTATATACTTATTTAAAGTAGGGACTTAACTGAAGAGGTTGATAATGACTGACCATTATAATATATGTAATGTATGATTTATTCAAGTATGTTTTTTAAATGAATTATTCATAAGGTAGAAACTAGCTAGAGTACATCCTGTTTTTAAGTCAATACCTACTCTTTGGGTAATGTCAACCATTCCCGCACCGAAAATTGCGATGTATGGTTCCTATATTCAAAACGCCTCGTTAAAATGTGACGTCTCGTTGATTAACATTTGGTACATTCAAAATGTGTCGGATTTTAACGAGACGTTACGAATATAGGAACCCAGGGTTGATGGACTCTACTTGACTTACTGGACTTTTATGTCGAATTTCACCAAAAACACCTTAACCTTTTGACCGCCACGGCCAGCCGCAACTTTACGTGCACCTGATACCAACGACGTCATATGCCGCAATCACGCCGCTACAAAAACCGCGTCCCCGGCTCGAAAATCCGATGGCGTGATTTGCCGGCTTTGGCGGTTAAAGGGTTAAAAGTTGGCAAATAATGTTTGCTCACAATTTATCAGCATTTAACAGTATTCGGTGAGGTGTGACGTCTAGTTTAAAATAATTATTTTGATGAGTAATTTTAGTGGCGATCTGACCTGTATTAACTGTATTGGCAAACAATATTTTTACCTAGTTCAAGAATAAGGAAAAGTACATTGCAGTGTTCCCGTGCCAGGCACCAGTATGCGATCGTGATTGTGTTTTGTTTCTACGTGTCGAAACCGTCGTCCTAAGTAAGAGAATTGCGTGCGAACGCGAAGCGACGCGATGCGTCCGACGCGATGATAACAAATGGCTACCTGTCTGAGAAGTGTCCTACGTGACTCACGTAAGACGTTCGAGACGCGCCGCTGAGTGATTTTTGGCGCATGGCGTCGTTTCGCATTCGCGCGCGAATCCCTTACTTAGAGTACTGCATAAGGCGCTATTTTCGATTCACACTTCTATAATGTATATTCATCCTTATTTTTACGCTGGTACCTACGTACAGCGGCGGAATGTAAACTCGAGCTAATTTAAAAATTATTTAATATGAGTATGTTGTATGCTTTTGTGGAAGATAGGGCGTTATGCTACTTTGTTTAAAGTCCATTCAGATTCCAATTCGAAGGAACATTTAACTTATAAATTATTTTTTATCTTTTCGTTATTAATTTGTAATGTGAATTATGAACGCGCGTTGTAATAAAAACGTGTTAATCTCAAAGACAAGAACTGTAGGAATAGGAAAGTTGCATTCTAAAAGATTTTCAGTTTAAATCTATGAAATTAACGTATGGAAATACACTACATCCTAAAAATATTGTTCGATTTCTGCTAACGTTTGCAAATTGCAATTGGTCTATATAAACTTGTTCGAGTGTACCTGCGCTACCTACAACACGGCGTATCGCGCGTAGGTATATTTGCTACCTAATCTAAGGAGTGTATGTGGTCTGTTGTTGAGGTATAGCGCAGATTTTTGTAATCACTTTTGGATTAGGGAGTCAAGGGAGGCTGGCTTCGGTGTACATTATAATGCCGAGTGATGAAAGAACTCGTTGATTTTGTCACCTGTCAATATCAAGATAGTGAGGAGGGTCACAGGTACCCAAAATACGATAAACACGTAATTTTTATAGCACAGTTAAAAAAAATAAACTTGTATTATGGATTAAGCTGAATTCACCCCTGCAAGCAATAGGTTAACAAATGCATAGACTGCTAGTAATATAACTCTTCTTTTTGATTCACCGGTCTACTAAAAGGAGGTCTAAATGTGACAAAAGGTTTACATTTCGCTGCTGGACACTAAATAATGTTATTTTGCGAATACGATTGCATTGTATTTAAATGAATTGAATGGTCCTTTCGCAATTTGTTTGTGTTGTTAATATTAACTTTTTATTGTGCGTGTCGCGCAATATGCTTATATGCTTAGCCTAACATCAAATTAACGCTTTAGTACGCGAGAGAATGTAACTATAAGTATTTATTAGCACCAAAGATTAAATAAAATAAATTTATGAGACATTCCTTTTTACTTTTTGAAATCCAAATGAGAAGTTGTGATATTAGTGATTGGAATTAACACAGCTAACCTGCAGTGCAGACGATTCGACTTTTGAATCTCACCGATGACAAATAAGTAATTTAAAAAAGGGGCTTTTGGATTTCATATAAAGGCTTATGGTGGGCAATTTTTTATCTCACCGACGAAAAATGACTAACTTTAAAATCAATTTGTGCAGCGATTTAATCTACAAGGGGGCCCACCTTTTGCATTTGTTTTTGATAAAGGCATTTGACACAAATTGATTCTAAAGTTAGTAATTTTACGTTGGTGAGCTTCAAAAATCGCCCGCATGATGTCGAAACCAAAACGGGGGCCCGCTTGTTGATCAAAATTGCCGCATAATTATTTTAGAATGCTTACTCAGGTGCTGTCGGTGAGATTCAGAAATCGAAACCGTGTGCTTAAAAAGTCTTTCGGGTTTGGAGTGAGTAAAAGAGAAGTGCAAACGCGAAGGTTCTTATAAGAGCTAACTTAAACTTCGCAGAAAATGTAACACGAAGCTGTAAAAAGTATAAAAAAGGATCCCAGTGTTGTAATATGACGCCCTTCAGCAAGCTATGTGACTACGAAGCAAATGGTCCCGGGATCGATTCCCGGTATGGGCAAATATTTAAACGTCTAAAGGTTTTAATATTGGTCGTAATTTGATGTAACCGTATATTAGACGTTACCACATATCCCGGAATTCAGTTAAAAGATTGCCCGTTTAAATCGGCTTTCAATGAAATTCAATCAGTTTTCGCTATTTATCTTCTTGCAAGCTTAAGACAATTCTTAGCTCTGCTTATTAGGGTTAGGTATGGACTATGGACGAAGTATTAAAAGAGGCTAACACTGACATGTAATATAATTAAAGATACTTACTTATTTAGCACAGTCCGAAATATCTGCCACCTATTTTATAGATACATTTCCTTGCAAAGAAAACGAGGACTTTTGATTTTACGCTGCAAAGTCAAGAAAGTATTATTGTTAAGACCAATAATAACTTTATATAATAATATTAATTCAATTTTGTAGCATACCTAATGTTCATTTTCTTCCACTATGTTTAAACTGAAGTAATAGTAAATGCTCGTGTTTTTTGCAAGGGGGTTTATTTAACCCTACTTTAATTAATCGAACCCTAACGTGTTTTATCACAAACCGCCAAAATCGGTATTTTGAGAAAATAAATAATGTCATTCTCACAACACGTACCTATACACAAGAAGTGTGTGTCCGTTGGAAGCTTTTAAGTTACATAACATAGAATAGAATTGATTTAATAACATGAAATTATAATATCAAAGAGATTAATAAAAATATATGATACAGTAGATAAGGAACAAAATCTATGCCCTATATTTGCTTGGTTATGTATGCTGTATGGGCCTGCTTGTTATTTATTGCAAAAACAATAATAAGGGACCTGTAAAACGGTGTATTATTTAAATTGAATGGTATATTCAAATAATCTGAATAAGAATAAGAATATAATAAAATATTGTTTCAATGCACTTAAAGTATTCTACCAGATGTGGGTAGGTTCTACCAAATATGGCGCCCAAACCTTAAATACATAATTATAAAATAAAACAAAACGAACAATGTATCAAAATGTATTAAATATATGTGTAATTATCATGTAATGTATTTTATTAATATCTTTTTTTTATCACAGAACAATTTCGTATATTTTTTCTTATTTCGAAAGTATACCTACATTTTGTTCAGTTGAGGCAGCTACATGCTACTGTATAATTTGTAAAACAAATGTATAATTTGTTTTTTTCAATCACAACAGCGCGCCTCGCTACCTAAATTGATGTTGCATAGTTGTGTCAACGCACGTATAATTCAGTAGCGGGGCGCGCCGTCATCGATAGAAAACATTATGGATACCTGGTACCCACTCATCTTTAATTATATGGGAAAATATAAAGTGAACTCTATCACTGGACGTCTTTACAAATAGATTGGCAATCAATAAATGTTTAAAACATGAAATTATTGAATGTTTAGTTGTTTTAAAGGTCTTTGTTATGGAATGTTTCTTCTATAATAGAGTTAATTATGGCTTAGTTCTGGCTGCCGAATTGTACAATTCCGATGTTTGCGACGGAGTCAAGCGTTGTTAGCACTTAATATAAATTCATACTGAATTCTGGTCGATGAAATCTGAACTGTATAATACGGGGGCCGCATCAGTCTCAAACTGAGTCCCAACCCAGTGTCATACGTAAAACATGCGCGCGAGCAAAACCGCGCGATGCGATGCGAAGAAAAATTAAAGGCGCGCCTTAGAATTGTTCTATGTGCGTAATACGGTCGCCGTATGAGTCAAATGGATTCGGCGGTCTCTTTTACAATAGAACGATTGCTAATGAAATTACTATCGCCTTACACAGTGACCTTAGTGATCGTATCTGTCACTAACAAATTCGATCGGCTGACGTATTTACACATTGTCATGTCCGTCGGCTCATCATTATCGCCTAGTAAATACACTAAAAGCCTTAATACATTAATTATCTGTTCATATTGTACTTTTGCATAATGTCAAAAAAGTTCAGATCAATTAGAATCGTAACTATTACATTGTGTTACATTCTTAAATTAAGGCCGGTTCGCCATCGTGTTTAACCTTTTTACCGTGACAATAAAGACGTCAGCTGATTTAGCGTCGTCTTATGACGTCCTGATGGTCAAAAGGTTAACAGCGTGAAGTATTCAGTGCTCAATTCACTGATGCAATATCGACGTAGAAAGTTAAATATAATCACTTACATGCTCTATAAACTCTAAATCTTAATACACATACAAACGATATCTGTAACAAAACTATCCATATTAATAACGCGTAGATATCGTACAGATAATACCTGGTTAGTCCTAAATACTTAAGGTATTCTTGGGGATTGCGGAAATGGCAGTACATTTCGTGACACGGCAGTTCTTCTCTATCGAAACCGTATGCTGCTTGGACGAAGGCGTCGAAAGCGTATCTGAAGTATGAGACTGTAGCGAGGGGACGGAGGTAGTACGGCATTTCGTGGTAAGGGATGAAGAACTCTGAGAACATCAGCATGGGGATGTTGGAGGCTGGTACGACGAACATACCGAGCTGGAAATAATGAAAGTTATGGTAAATAAAATGCTGGTTGTATAAAAGAGGAGAATGGCTCCAAAAATCTTAACCTTTTAACTGCTAAAGCCGGCAAATCACGTCATTGGATTTTCGTGCCGGGGGCGTTCGGTACGCTCCATACATTTTGTATTGGCGCGGTTGCGGCATATGATGACATTGGCGCCAGGGGCACAAAAGTAGCAGGCGGCCGTGGCGGTCAAAGGGTTAAAAATTATACACAGTATATTAATTAGGATATCTTGTGCATTTAAAATGCATTGTAGGATTTCGTGTAACCGATAATATTAGACCAACAAGTTAGGATTCATAAAAGACCCAAGTAACCACTCGCTCTCAGTTCACGCCAAACGAGTCAACGATAGATATCTTACGCTCGTGTTTTCCGTATCTGTTCATCATTAATTAATGAAACAAGTGAAGATATTTTAGTTTGTATTACCTATGTATATGCAATTGTGCCTAATGTGACTATTTTCTAACGCAATTTACTAGAAACGTAGGTAACATATTTTTACTTCTGTAATATCATTAACATACTTACATAACGTCACACCTTCATTTCCAGAGTGGGGTAGGCAGAGCTACAGAAATACCATACACTTTAAACTTGTTGATAATTCTGTAACCACATTTTGCACAGTCAGGCTAAGATGTTTACCAGTGTATTAGTGACAGGTTGCAAGCCCATCTCCTAACGGTACTACAAGCCTTTATTCCCTTAGTCGCCTCTCATGACATCCACGGGAAGACATGGAGTGGCACTATTCTAACCCGGCAACCATATGGGGGAAAAAATAATATCATTAATAGCTTTTAAATTTACCTTCACATCACAAGCCGCTCCTATAACCAAACCGAAGGTCTGCGCGAGTATAGTTACGAGAGCGCAAATCACCCACGCGAGACCCAAGCGGTCATACTCCATCGGCTGTGACGTCAGGTACCACGCCGGAATCAAAAACACCGTTGCACAGAGTAACTGGAAATTAAAAAAGAATTTAAATTACATAAGCGCACGACGGGATAGACCGTCAGCTTACATCAAATCTTATATATAAAATTCTCGTGTCACAGTTTTCGTTCACATACTCCTCCGAAACGGCTTGACCGATTCTCATGAAATTTTGTGAGCGTATTGAGTAGGTCTGAGAATCGGCCAACATCTATTTTTCAAACCCACAGGTGACATAAAAAAAAATTGCAGCGGGCGAAGCCGCTGGCGGTTCGCTAGTATACTTATATAATTTTCTCATTTGTCGGTAGCCGGTATTGTTAGTACTACTACTGTAACGGCCCGAACCCTATATTCAAACCGCGGACAGAGAGCCTTACTTCGGATTAAAATTTAACACATTTTGTATGGGCAAATGACAAATTTCAACCCGAAGTAAGCCTTATCTATCCGTGGTTTAAATATAGGGTTCGGCCGTAAGTTTACCGCTATCAGAGAGTTTACCTTCATTTAATTTTCAACTTTAACTTCATACAAATAAAGCAATTTTCAGAATACTGTTACCCACGTCTACCGATTTAATAATAACTATTTTATTTTTACGGATTTAAAGCTGAAAATTAAATGAAGGCAATCCCCATCTGTCAGTGGTAAACTCAAAATAATTCCACTGTAGTGTTTTTTATCTGGTTTATGTTGCTTTTAAAGTTTTTGAAGGATTTGATACTTGAATTGAAAATAATACCACAACACGTCAAAAACAGTATTGTTTGAGCCAGAAGGGGATATCCGAGCAATGTGGGCTTAATACTCGTACAGTAGAATTATTTTGAGTTTACCACTGACAGATGGATTGACATCATTCAATTTTCAGCTTTAATCTCATACAAATAAAATAGTTATTACTAAATCGGTAGACGTGGGTAACAGTATTCTGAAAATTACTTAATTTGTATGAAATTAAAGCTGAAAATTAAATGAAGGCGAACTCTCTGTCAGTGGTAAACTTACAGTAATCGTACTGTATGTAGTAGTACGGTCGGCCTTATAAGTAACTGCATACCTAACTGTTGTCACTTTATCGTCATGTTTGAACTGCACTCATCTGTCAAATGCGTTAAAGTGACAAGGTTCAAGCTACTTATTTAAAAAACTGGTTTATTGAATAAAAAAACACCGTAAAATACAAGACTTCGAAAATTCAACGAAAAACAGGCGAGAAAGGTGTCAAGCATTTTCATTCAATCGTGTTTTTACGTTTTACAGTCTCAAGGAAATATGATCAAGTTAAATATCGTCGTCTTACTTACTCAAACTCATATCTGCATATTTTTTTTGTGGTTGGTAATTTCATTTTCGTTCAGAAATATTTAGAGGCAATAAGTTTACCGAAGGCAAACAAAATATGCAGATATGAGTTTGAGTAAGTAAGACGACGATATATCCAAAGAACAGACACAGGCGTTATGGTTATTGAGATGCAGATCGCGAAATACTACCGACTTATCATATGTGGCCTCTTAATTCTTTCGAAATGTAGCCTGATATATAACATAATGAAATACGGTTCGAAGGACCAATGCTTACCTGCACAGGTAGGTCCATGACGATTTTGGAAATGCAATACGCTGTTAGTGTGTACCATTTGTTTAGGTGCTCTTGTAAGACAACCGTCGCCTCTGCTGGAACTGAAATATATGGATATTTACATAAAGGAGTTACATAGTCGCTAGTTATACAATTTGTTTCCCGCTATTACCCTATTTCTTGCTAGGGGTTAAGGTGCGAAATAACGCTGGGTTGTTTCCCTTGCTTTAACTATGCCTGAATTGTGTAATAAAATAAATAAATGCCTTCTAAAGTCTAATTACATAACATTTCTTATTTTATATTTTAGTTAACCGACGACGGATTGTTTTAGAATGTAACATACCTACAGTAAAAAGAGAAAATAACTTGTTTGCTTCCCGCCGGACCACCTGTACCATTGGGAAGTACCATTTATGGTACAAATGGCACTGATTTATCCCACTAGTACATTTGATTGTACAAATGGTACCAATTTATCCCGTAAGTACAGGTACAGGTGGTTTGCCTTATACAGTACAGTCAAAACCTTTAACTGTTGAACCTCTATAGAACTCTGTCTTAATGACGGCGTCAATTCGCATAAACTAGGTACAAATTAATCATGAGCTTTCTGCGACAGGGTTCTATTGTGGCCTAACAATCAAACTCACTTTGGGAAAAAAATACGAGGAAACTTGCACATCAGCATTTTTTTGGGCTGTGGGGGCTAATAAGGCAAAGAAATCATTTTTTATGTAAAAAATAGTTACATGAATGAATAGTCGGCATGGCGTTCGAGAAAAAGAGAAACAGCAAGAAGAAGAAGAGGCAGGCGGTGTTGCTCATAACGCGGTTCGCGGCGGCGCCCGCGCCGTTGTACAGAGCGCCGAGTAGCAGCGCCACCGCTAGATGGCAGGCTAGTCGGATCTAGAAACAGAAACAAATATAAAATAAATCAATACATACATACACAACATCACGCCCTCATTCCCAGAGTGGGTTAGGAAGAGCTACAGAAATACCAACAACTCTAAAAAGACTTGTTTATATTTCTGTAACCACATTTAGCACAATCAGGCCAAGTAGTTTACTATAGTGTATTAGTGATAGCCAAGCGATTAAATATTACGAACAAGGACTCATTTCACAGAATACTACAAGACAAGTGTTTAGACATCCAGGTAATATAATGAAAAAACTACTTCGTCTTCTAATAATACGTGTAATTCAAGACACACATGAAAGGGTAGAGACAATTGGCACTTAAAAATAAACGTCAAAGCGTAGAAAGAAGCGCCTGCAATCTATCGCCAGGCAATAGCGCAATTACTCCTATTAGGGACAGGAATAGGTAGCAGGAGATTCATATTAAATAATTATAATAGAAACATGCCCCCGGGCGTTGAAAGTGTTCCTTTCAACCGTCGACATCTTCGTTTTCAGGCAGGGGGCAGATCTTCGAGAATGCTCGACGTATCACACCGTTGGAGACTTTTATGTCGGCCACCCTACTGATACCGTCAGTGCCCGGGTGGACTGCAACGATCCGTCCCAACTTCCATTTTAATGGCGGCAACTTGTCTTCCTTCAGAAGGACCAAAGAATTCATCCTCAAAGTAGACTGGTTGGATCTCCACTTCACACGCTGTTGGAGTTCAGCCACATACTCCTTACTCCACCTCGACCAGAAGTGTTGACGGAGTTGTTCAATGCGGTGAAAGCGTGAAAGGTGACTTGAGGCGTGGTCCTGGATATCCGCAGTAGGAAGACATGACAGTGGTCGCCCGATGATGAAATGTCCAGGTGTCAGTGGTGTAAAGTCTGCTGGGTCCGAAGAGAGCGGCGTCAGGGGTCGGGAATTCAGTATAGCCTCAATTTGGACAAGAGTAGTATTAAGCTCCTCAAATGACAAATTACAATTTCCCAACACTCGGACTAAATGAAATTTGGTAGATTTCACTCCCGCTTCCCAGAGACCACCGAAATGCGGTGCGTAGGCGGGAATAAAGTGAAAATTAATGCCTTCGTTGGCCGCTTCATCGGACACTGAGTTACAGCTAAGCTTTAAAAATTTGGATAAGTCATTATATGCACCCACAAACGAAGTTCCGTTATCGGAATAAATATTTGAAGGCTTTCCTCGACGCGATATAAATCTGCGTAAGGCAAGTAAAAAACAATTGCTCGTTAAATCGCTCACTAATTCCAGGTGGATACATTTGGTGGCTAAACAAATGAATATGGCAACGTAAACCTTGATAATTTTGCAGCCGCGTCCCTGACGATTGACAGCATGAATAGGTCCCGCGTAGTCTATGCCTACATTTTGAAATGGGTAGGTACCTGGCAGAACTCGATTCGGTGGCAAATTACCCATGAGAGGGGAAACTACATTGCCTTTTATACGGCAGCAAGTGACACACCGGTGGTATGTTAGTTTGGCTAAGTTGCGGCCCCTTATAGGCCAGTAAGATTCCTTGATGGACGCCAATAACAATTGTGGTGGTGCGTGTAACAAGCGTTTATGTTCGTGAGTAAATAGCAACTTCGTGAAACGATGCGTGGACTGTATTAAAATGGGGAATTTTTTGTCATAGGAAAATGTTGAGTTGAATAAACGACCACCAACTCGCATTACGCGATTTTTGTCTATGAAAACATTAAACTTGTGTAAAAGACTTTTGTTTGGTAGGCGTTGTTTGTTTAACAAAAGCTTATACTCTTCAAATGAGTCATCCTGTACTAAACGGATGATAAAAAATAGTGCGTTTTGTAATTCACAAGCTGACAAGACACCTATGGGTTTAGGTACTTTTTTAAGTACAAACACATCTATAAAACGTAGCACATAAGCTACGCAGCGTTGAAGCCTTAGAAAATTAGAGAATCTAGAATAGTCTAAAACTTTATGACGTTTTTCTAGAAAGTTACAGTGAAGTGTTACTTCTGGGCGAGTTTCTGGGAGCTTGTCTCGATTTTCTTTAGGACTGCTTGGCCAGTGTGAAGCACTTTGCTCTAAGAACGATGGACCAAACCACCACAACCTTGACCTCTCCATGAGGCTGGGATCCACACCTCGGGATATGAGATCAGCCGGGTTTTCATCCGTTGGGACGTGTCTCCATGCGCACGAGCCGGTCAATTCTAAAATTTCAGCGACACGATTTCTAACGAACGGCTGCAGCCGGCTGGGAAGCATTTTAAGCCAGCCTAACACAACCATGGAGTCACTCCAGAAGGTCGTCTGTCGTGTAATACCTCGCATTGAGCCTAATATTTTTTCATAAAGTCGAGCTCCTACTAACGCGGCACAAAGTTCAAGCCGAGGGATAGTGGTAGGCTTGATAGGTGCAACTCTGCTCTTTCCCATTAGCAAACGAACATACACTTCTCCGCTGTCATCAGTACTACAAACATACACACAAGCACCATAGGCACGCTCCGACGCGTCACAAAAAATATGTAAGTCGAACCGTTTGTTTGTACCACAAACAACGCGACGCGGAATATGAAGATTTAATAGTGCGGGCAAACTCTTAATAATTGAAGACCAATGTCGAGATATATCTTCAGGCAACTGTTCATCCCAAGATGATTTTAATAGCCATAATTTTTGTAGTGTCATTTTCATGAGAACCACACAAGGGGACAGTAAACCTAGGGGGTCAAAAATTTGGGCAATGATAGAAAGGATATCGCGTTTGCTGTTACAGCCGGAAGTTTCAATTCCGGTTGGAAAGCACAAATAATCATAATGAGTTTGCCAACCTAAACCGAGAGTTTTTGTAAGTTCCTGCCCTCCCATGTTTAAGTCGAGGGACAGGTGATCGTAAGAATCAGGACTGCACGTTAACAGGGAAGGTTCATTTGATTTCCACTTACGGAGTGGCATGCAAGCAGATGAAAGAACGGTTGAGACCTGTTTTTTGAGATTTAATGCTTCATTAAAATTATCTGCACCGGTCAACAGGTCATCGACATAAAAGTCGTGAATAATGACATCACTTGTTTCTTTATCTAGGCACTCTAGACCTAATTGTTTTAAACACCTAGTAGCTAAAAAGGGAGCACTAGCGGTTCCATATGTTATGGTGTTTAATTCAAATGGTTTTAACGGGCTAGAGGTGTGATTACGCCATACAATCTGCTGCAAATGTCTGTCCTGTGGATGTACAGCGACCTGCCGATACATCTTCTCGATGTCAGCCGACAGAACGTACTTATAGAACCGAAAGCGAATTAATATTGATAGAAGATCATCTTGTACTGTCGGTCCTACCATCTGGATGTTGTTTAAAGATATTCCCGATGACGTGGGGCTGCTAGCGTTAAACACCACTCGTAACTTGGTGGTGGTACTAGTGTCACGTAGCACGCCGTGGTGGGGAATAAAATATCCTTCACCTTCCGAATTAAATGAACATTCAGTCATATGACCTAAACTGGAATATTCTGACATAAATTGTTTGTACATGATATTGAACTCAGGCTGTTTTTCATTACGTCGTTCTAAAGATAACATGCACTTCTTAGCACGAGTCAAAGATTCACCCAAAACTTGAGGTGATTCCTTTAATGGGATTCTGACACAAAAACGACCGCCTTCCAGTCGAGTCGTGTTGTTTATAAAATGTTCCTCACACTGTTTTTCCTCTAATGAATAATTAGATAATTTAGGGCTAACTTCTTCGAGTTGCCAGAAGCGCGATAGTTGATTTTGGATATCAACAAACTCGTTGTCTACAGATGCCACGTTGGGATCAACCTGTGTAAAATTACAAAAAATATCTTTACGAGTGGGTAAATGACCGCTGTTTATTGGACCTGAAATTAACCACCCAAGTCTCGTTTCGTGAAGAATAGGTTGTCCCTGACCTAATTTAATCCTTTGCGAACCTAACAGGTCCCAAAATATGTCAGCACCGATAATTAGGTCAACGGCGGCAGGTTTGTAAAAACCAGGATCTGCTAAACATATATCGGAAGGAATTTCTAAATTCGACAAATCGATCGTATCATGCGGAACGTTATTCGTTATAGACGGCAAGGTAAAACATTGCATGAAACCGGAATAACTGTCATTGAGAGACCTCATACGAACGCGGCACATCTTACTTACTCGCGACTGTGAGTTATTAACGCCTAGTATAGTTTTATCTACACAGACTACAGGCAAGTTAAGTAAATCGCATAATTTATTTGTCATAAGACACGAAGTGCTACCACTATCTAGCACAGCACGTACTATGTGCTCGCAATTATTTGCATCATAAACCTTTATTAATGCGGTTGAGAGTAAAACATCGCTTGCAGCGCTGTCGTTCACTACGCACGCCGATAGCGAGACGGTTTCAAGGTTAGCGCTTGAAGCGACGACAGCGCTCGAGCGGGGATCAGCGTTATTCTGCGCATGCACATCGGAATGCACTGACGGTGCCGTAGACGACGGCTCGTTATTATTTTGCCTATTCGATCTGAAGTCAGCCACATGAATTAAGGTGTTATGTTTACGCTTACATATTTTGCAACCAGGTTTTTTGCATTGATTAGCATAGTGTCCAGAACGAAAGCAATTGTGACACACCTTGAAATGAAGTAATAAGTTTTTACGATCATTATTACTTAAAGATAAAAACTGTGAGCAATTATTCAAGTAGTGATCACCGTGGCATTTTGGACAAGAATGGGAAGAAGACGCATTTTGAACGGAAACCATGCTTTTCAGCTTTGTATTGGACTTATTGGAGTTCGAGTGAGAGTGACTGTGGGAGTGACGAGTTAATTCCAATGTTTCAATGAGATTGGCACGAGAACGAAGAAATTCAATGAAATAAGTGAAAGTTATCACCGTGTTTTTGTCTAGACGGCCTTTGCACTCTTCCCATTCTCGTATTGTTTTAGAATCTAACTTGTAAGTGACAATATGAATTAACAGAGTGTCCCAAGAGTCAACCGGCTCACCTAGTGATTTTAAAGACCTTAAATTCTTATTTAAATGATCTATGAGGGTTTTAATTATAGACGAGGACTCTTTTGAGATAGGCTCAATATTGAATAAACTACTTACGTGATTTTGTATAAGTAAACGTTTATTGTCAAACCTATCACACAACAGTTCCCACGCCAACTTATAGTTGCTTGCCGAGAACTCAAAAGATTGCAGGACCACAGCTGCAGAACCCTCTAATGATGACCTCAAGTAGTGAAACTTGTTTATCACATCAATATCATCGTTATCATGAATGAGGCTAGAAAAAGTGTCTTTAAACTCGAGCCAGTTGTTATATGAACCACTGAACTTAGGCAGTTGAATAGTGGGCAATTTAACGAGCTTATGATTATTGGAGCTATTACGAGACATACAAGACTTTAGTTCGTCCTTGTCATTATGTATATTATTGTATGAACTAAGTATATCCTGAGCCTTAACAAGTGCACGGAAATATTGTGACTCAAATGTAGTTCTTTCTGACAATTGGGCATCAGGGGTGTCCGTTTGACACTCCAGCTGTAATTGAACTGCGTCATATTGCTCATAAAGTGATTCAATTTTACCTGTGCGTAGCTGTAACTCACGTGCACTGGAAGCATCCAAATCGGTAGCTTGCAAATTTGTTAAATAAGTACTAAAAATAGTAAGCTGTCCCTTAAAACTGCCTCTTTTCTTTGTTAATGCCTTTATTTCCGCATCGTCAGTCATCTCTGAGAATTGAGAATATTTAACCTGGAATCTATATAAACAAGCAAATCTAAATTATAATGCTTAGTTTACTTTATATGACTACACAATGTACTTCAAGAAGATAATGGTTGTTCAATTACTGTAAACCTTAGGTTATGTGCCTAACAGTGGTTATGAGATACAATAATTATTTAAAAAAATAGTACAACTACGTTAATAAAAGTGTGTCAATTAATTTGTTGATGAATTTACTCAACTTTATAAAGAATAACAGGGTATAAAAGTTAAATTGAACTAAGGTACTGTACTACTAAGTGTTACGTAACAACGCACACGGACACGCCACTCTAAGTTGTCAAATTAACGCTTAAATGTTAAAATAAGGTTTAATAATGTGGCCTTACGCCAACTGTTTTGTATTAATAAAAAGAATAAACCAAATAATTTGAAAATAACACTTAAACTACATAGAATGACATTGCGTTAAGGTTAACTTACGACACTAAGGCAATAATGTAATACAGTTTTACTAACCTGTTATAAATATTAATTAACGAATGACAATAATATTACCTGAATAAGAGCGTTGGGTGAAATAAATATTAAATAAGCTCACTACTGTGGTTTTAATGAATGTGAATCCCAATCTCCTTCAATGACTTGCAGAATAGCCGTTAATTTATACCATCAGCCGTTTTCTCTTCTTAAGAGTAAGTCTTCAATTTCTTCTGACTATTTATCCTCTGGTATTTTAAATAATTAATCCGGTTCGGTCTAGGACCATGTTTAGACATCCAGGTAATATAATGAAAAAACTACTTCGTCTTCTAATAATACGTGTAATTCAAGACACACATGAAAGGGTAGAGACAATTGGCACTTAAAAATAAACGTCAAAGCGTAGAAAGAAGCGCCTGCAATCTATCGCCAGGCAATAGCGCAATTACTCCTATTAGGGACAGGAATAGGTAGCAGGAGATTCATATTAAATAATTATAATAGAAACAACAAGCAAATAGCAACAAGCAAGCAGAATACTAAAAGACAGTTCAAACCGAAGACCTGGACTATCGAAAACTCCGCGGGGGATACAGTGACGGAGATTAAGGCGATAACAGAGGTTTGGAGAGATTACTGTCTTTCTTTGTTTTCGAGCGGTTCTACTGTGTCGGATCTTCCGGTGGTTGATGTATACAACCATGAACCTCCAATTTTGAAAGATGAGATAAGAGCCGCGATTGACCATCTCAAATGCGGTAAGGCGGTGGGTGCCGATGAACCCATAGAGATCATCAAAGCTATGGGAGATTTTGGAGTAGACATAATGTACTGCGTATGCTCTAGAATCTGGGAATCTGGGAAATGGCCCGCGGATTGGGCTAGGCCACTAAATACCTCTTCACAAAAAGGGGTCAACTAAAAAGTGCAGCAACTATCGTTTAATTTCCCTAATATCTCATGGAAGCAAAATACTCCTGCATATATTGAACACCAGACTACAGGCTTACTTAAATTGCGAAATAGCTCCGGAACAGGCGGGTTTTGTCAAGGGTCGTGGAACTCGAGAGCAAATACTCATCTTGAGACAAATTATCGAGAAATCCCGAGAATTTTGTAAGCCGCTCTACATCTGCTTCATTGACTTTAGTAAAGCCTTTGACACCGTGATCTGGTCCAAATTGTGGGAAATACTTCTGCAGATGGGTGTGCCTCGCCATCTGGTGCATCTCATCAGAAGCCTTTATGAAGACGGCACAGCATGTGTGCGCTTGGATGGTGTCGATTCTGGATCCTTCAAGACGGAAGCCGGTGTCAGACAGGGCTGTATACTATCGCCCTTGCTGTTCAACATTTACACCGAATACATTATGCGCATTGTTCTGGAGGACTGGGATAAAGGTGTATCAGTCGGGGGCAGGATGATATCCAATCTAAGGTATGCAGACGATACAACTCTTCTTGCGTCTTCTAAGGAGGATATAAGTAGTCTGCTGAAAATACTCAAAGCTACTAGCCTAAAGTTTGGTCTCGCCCTGAACCGCGACAAAACAAAGATGATGGTGGTTGATAGAGCAAACGAAAGCAACCCGGATAATACTCCAATTTCCAACTGTGAAGTCGTCACCAGCTACATCTATCTGGGCTCCACCATTACTATTTGCGGAAGCTGTGATCCCGAAATCAGGCGACGCTGCGCAATGACTCGATCGGCGGCACAAAGACTGGATAAGATCTGGAAAGACCGCCGGATAACTAAACACACCAAAATACGCCTTATGAACAGCCTGGTTTTCCCGATCTTTCTTTATGGAGCGGAAACCTGGACATTAAGGATGCAAGACCGAAGAAAGATCGATGCCCTGGAAATGTGGTGCTGGAGACGCATGCTCAAAATAAGCTGGACTGCCCATCGGACTAACGTGTCCATACTTAAGGAACTAAACATTAAACAAAGACTGTCGTCGCTTGTACAATTACGAATTCTCAGGTTCTTTGGGCACGTTAGCCGCAAAAATAACGCAATGGAGCGACTGGTGACTCAGGGCAGAGTTGAGGGCAAGAGACCACGTGGTCGATCACCAACCCGGTGGACAGATACCATCAAATCTGTTACCAAGACCCCTGTGGCAGAGTGCGCTCGCCAGGCAGCCAACAGAGGCCGGTGGAGAAGGATCGCGAAGGCGGCAACCGCAATGGGGAGCGACCCCTCATGACCACGACCACTCTGTCAAGAGTGAACGACTCAGAAGAAGAGATTAGTGATAGGTTGCAAGCCTAGCAATACTTAAAGCCCTTATTCCCTTAGTCGCCTCTTACGATATTCACGGGAAGATATGGAGTGGCACTATTCTAACCCGGCAACCACACGGGGGTATATAATAAATATTAGGGGAAAATTCCCACTGAAATAATGAGAAAACATGGAGTACCTATGCAGGTTTTAATAAACAAAATTGTACGATATTTGACATTAATACCGGAGAAATCTTGAATGACAGTGATATGACAGGCAGGAGTAAAGTTAGAAATAGGCCCAGGAAGGAGATTGCTATCCAGAGCAAAAAGATCATACATATCACGTCACCCACACAAATTGACTTACTCGTACATATTTCTAAACTAAGTTTAAAGCAGTACTTGTACTGCTTGTACTTGCGTGTAGTACGGGTACAACAAACATAAGAATTACAACTACTGCAGTTTATAGCCAAGACGCAGAAACAAAATATTTACCCTCATCACATTGGTCTTACCGGAGAATGTAACCCGGGACCGCTAGCTTCGTAGACAGGCCACTACCAACGTCAATCGCGTCATCAAAGTTGTCGTGAGAAGAATTATGTTGATAGCGACACGCTTATTATTAGGGTTCCGTAGTCAAACTAGGAACCCTTACAGTTTCGCCATGTCCGTCCGTCCGTCTGCAGCCTAGCGCCTAGACTCTTAGTACTAGAAAGCTGTAATTTGGCATGAACATACATATTATTCACGCCAACAAAGTGTTTTTTTTAGGGTACCTCCTCTACACGTAACGTGGGGATGTATTTTTTTCTCGTCTACACCATAGTGTGGGGTGTCGTTGGATAGACTTTCAAAAATATTGTGGGGTTGTAAAAACATTTTTTCGATCAAGGAATCCGTTTATGAAATATTAAGCTTCAAAGCGCTAATTTTTGTTAGAGTCAAGTGAAAACAATCTGAAAAAATTCTTAAATGAACTAAGTAGACATCATTGGTTCTTGAGATACAGGCAATTAAAGTGTTTATACCTACCTACTAAAATCAGCTAAGATGGCACCAAATGACTTTAAATATAAAATTAGTTATTACTTGTTGATTTTTATGTTTGTAGTACCTACTTAACGGCTTCGGAACCCTACACAGCATGGTACGACATGCTCTTGCCCGGTTTTTTTTGTCTGGATTGATCCATCTACAGGGTATTGTTTTTAACTAGGCCGCCATTATTGTCGAGGAAATAAGAGCTATCAAAACGTTGACAATACGATAACACGCCAAAATCTATGAGTTTTACCGTGCAGAATCTCATCAATACAAGTGGAAGTCTCTTTTTAATACGTACTGATGAAAAGAGACTTCCACTTGTATAACAAGTTACAAGCTTTTATGAAATGGGCTTTTTAATATAATGCAATAGGTAGTTTAATTTTAAACTAACATATTTGTGTTTTTCTGCGTAAATTGTAATAGGCACACTATTGCTTGAAACGTATGGGACGACAGTTGACCACGTGGTCTATCGTAACGCGCGATAATGTCATTGGATACATTTTGAGTGATAGAAAAGAAAAACGTTAGCAGTGCCGGATTTAGAGGTCTGGAAGCTTCGGGCGATTCAGGAGTAGGCACCACCTGTCCCCAAATAAAATGGTATTTTGTTCTGTCGACTTTTCCAATAAATAATTTATTGTGAAGCCAAGTATAGATTCTTTGATTAGGTATTTAACAAACACATAAATACGAGTATAAGCGGAAACAAGAATTATCTGAAATTAAATTTTAGCGTTGACGAACGGAACCTTCCGCGATTTTTCCGCCGAAAAATCGTTGGTGATTTCGCTGAAATCCAGTTCCCAAAGTAAGTAAATCACTTTCAATGCTCAGGAGAGACAGCTCAATCTCGATCAAAGGAAAAGTTGTTTACTAGTGTTTACCAGTCAGTTTTTTTTTTCGAAGTCTTTATTGTGGGGGCCTTTCTTTTGTGGAGGCCCCGGGGCTGTAGCCCCGGTTGCCCTCCCCTAAATCCGGCCCTGAACGTTTGGAATGTTTGCATCTTGGCTAGGGCCCCAGTATGGCTGGAGTTTTATTATTTTTTGTTACCTGAGTCAAGTGAACGTCTCGTAAAGCACCTATGCTGCACCTCCAGAGCAAAGCACACACTTGTGTCCAGAAGCCTGCGATGTAGCCGTCGGGGTAGACTGGTGCCGAGCTCAGCAAAGCTTCTGCCTCAGTCGAGTATACTGAAAACATACATTCTTGTATCATTTTCTTTCGTTTTACAAGCTTTTATTTAACTTGCACTGTTCGTATGTAAGATGTCCGTCAAAATTTGCAAGCTAAATTGGTCCCACTTCCCGGTTTCCAATTGAGCCGAAATGTTGTATGCATATGTATATCGCGTGACAATACAATATTATGATGACATGGGGCTGATCTGATGCTGGAGTTGGAAGGTGGTGACTGGATCCCCGCTACACTTATTGTGGACCCATTTAGTTTGGACTCATTAGGTTGGTATTGATAAGGAGTAAATGACTTTGCAAAAGAAGTACAGTCAGCAGCAAAATGTTGTCTCCAAAATATATTTTTTGACAGAAACTGATTTTTAATGTTATATTTTTTTTATTATTGGTGTGATTTCTATACCTAATACGTATGACTTTTATTAATTTTTATTCAACTTAATGGCTTTGTCTTTGGGGTTGTGGCAGAATACAAGTGTTTTTCTCACTGCGTTTTTCTCAAAGCAATGCTATACGCTGAGCCATGACCTTTTTGTATTGCTGCGATGCAAAATTCGAAATTCAAAATATTTATTCAGTAAATAGGCCACAATAGGGCTTTTAGAAGTCGGCAATTTGAAGTGAATCCACTACCGCTTCGGACAAGACCATCATTGCGGAGAATAGGCGCCACAAGAAACTCCAGCAGAAGGTCATTTTTTCAACAATAATGCTTAAAAGTAAGTTACATTACAAGTACCTACTTAAAAAGTAATAAATAATTATTATCAAAACTAGAACAAATAAAATCATTACAAATGTAAGGCTAATAACATTAAACTAAAAATAATCCCCTTTACTAATAAATCCCTTGCTTTGTCCTTAACAGTAACTGTCATTGCAACATTTGAATTCGACTATTCCAAGCTAACGGTAATATTATAAATGTGAAAGTAACTTTTTCTGTTTATTATGGCTAAACCGCTTAACCAATTTCAAAGAAATTTGGTTTGGAGATAGCAAGAACCCCGAGGAAGTATATAGGGTTATTTTTATCCTCGAGTAGCTATAAGCGACCTGTTGACGCCGGCAACAGCTAGTGTGGTGATAAATTAGAATTACATTCAGACCGCCGACCAATGCTGTATGTAGCTAAATCTTTCTTTATACATCTACTACTCATGTAACAACAAAGTATTGTGTGCAAATGTGAAATAACTTCAAAAACTGTTTACCTTTTCCATTACCATTGAAGACATCGTTCTTGGCAATTTTCCTCATTTCGACGGTGTAGCTCTTGGCTTCGTTTTCTATATGCGTTAAATTACCAATGTGCTCTCCGCTCGCCACTTCTAACACTGAAATTAAACATAAATAAGTTAGAGTTACAAAAAAAAATAAGAACCATACCTACGCATAACTATGCGCTAAGAATATAATTATTATCATACATCAAAGTTGTTTATTGTTGGAGATATTTAACATTAGAGAAGAATGGAAATCACACCAGAGGCAATAGACATGCTTAACGCTTACGTAAATTGTTTTCGAAAACTGGTCGTCTGTCATAATGTATGGAATTAACATAAGCGCTCGAAGCGATCGTCTAGCGTCTTGTGTATTGTAGCCCTACACAAAACACTTTGCGAGAAAGTTATCGTTTTCGAAAAAGTATAGGATTAGGTTATCGCTAACGAAAATGGTTAGGATTCACTATGCTGCCGATCTATCGCGTCGGCCGCATATCTATGTAAACTCTGTAGATTTAGTCAGTTTTTTACAAAATTGGTAATGTTTGCGTTAGGTATCATATATTATAAACGCCTTAGATGTTTACGGTCTAGTCAACATGCAAAACGCCAAGCTAGCGATTTTCGAAAATCGACGAAGTGTAGGATTGACGTTTAAGTTGATGACATCGTGTCGACCATTTTGTCGACTCCATACATTTTGAGTCCATAGAAAACAAACGCTGCTTACGTTTATGTTTTCTCGATGGCGTCTTGGCTAGGCCATTGTTGTAGATTATACTATATAGATTGACATTGTTTATATACAGACATACATAACATCACGCCTTCATTCCCAGAGTAGGGTAGGCAGAGCTACAGAAATACCAACAACTCTATAAAGACTTGTTGATAATTCTGTAACCACATTTTGCACAATCAGGCCAAGACGTTTACTAGTGTATTAGTGACAGGTTGCAAGCCCATCGCCTAACAGTACTACAAGCTTTTATTCCCTAGTCGCCTCTTACGACATCCACGGGAAGATATGGAGTGGCACTATTCTAACCCGGCAACCACACGGTGTTTATATACGTTTTTAGATATTTTCGTTTTTTTACAAGACTTAAGTACCTACCAGTCATAATAAATTTTTAACATTACCAAATCCAAAAATATCTGACACACTTGTCTTATACATCTAGGAAATAGAGACGGGTCAGATTTTTTGAGCCCAATTTTGGACCATATTGCTGATGGTTGTACAGGGTCTACCTCCCTGTCTATGAAGCTAGCGAACTCTGGTTCGATTCCCAGTTATTTTCGTGTTATCACACAAATATTTGCTCTTACTCGAAATCAAACCCGAAGTGAATGTGGTTCAGTAAGTTTATTCCTTGAAATGCTTTTTGGATGACTCCATCGTATGTATCATTTCACCGAATTTTTTTTCATCGAACGCTATCTTCTGCTGGAATCATGGTGTTTTCAGGATATCTTAAAACTCTAAACAACAAAAAAAGTTCTTGCAGCGAGAAATGGCTTTCGATGAAATGAAAATTCTGCGTAGGTAATACTATTTTTACTATTATCTATTCTGTGGTAATACGTTCGATGAAAGGTATTTCGATAAAATTATAGAATCCCAACGATACGACTACATTCTACGTTTAAAGAAAAGCGGTCAAACTTACGATAATCAGCCATGTTGTAGTACTGTGGGCACCTAAACCCTGCTCTGACCAGCATTTCAGGGGCGTCCGCAATAGCACCAGCATATAAGGTCCGGCCCGAAGCCAGGAGTATCAGGTCATCAGCTGTTGAGAACAGCTTGGAGGATGGTTGGTGTATCACGCAGGCCACTGTGCGGCCCTCCCGAGCTACGGACCGGAGGGCGCGCGCGACTGACATGGATGACACCGAGTCTAAGCCGCTGGGGAAAGAGTAAATACATGAAGTTAGCCAAGCATTTTGACAACTCTTTTTGAAGTTTCACGTTTACAACTTACAACGCATGTTAGACATAAAATCAGGTCTTGACGCGATGAATAAGGACTACTCAAAAACAGGTAAGTAAGTATACCTCGTTGTTAATCTGACGTTTTGGCTGTGTTTTCTTTGATAGGTATAAGTAGGCGTTTGGTAACACTAAGTACTACCCTATTTATTAAATAGTTTAGGGACTTACACACGCCCCATTTTTATTGCGTAGGCCTTACTTGTCGTTCGTTATTATTCATCGCGTCAAGGCCTGACTTTATGTCTAATATGTAGATGTTAGCCCAGTTGGTAGTCACCTTGCCTTAAAAGATAGTGGTTCTGAGCCCGGATATGGGCAAATATTTGATTGAAGAGCGTGATTATTTGTTCCCGAGTCCTTGATGTTGTTAAGGTATGTATTTTTTTATATATTAGTTGGTACGTTAATCGTTGACTAGTTACACATAGTGAAGTCTTAGTTTGGAAAAGAACATTTGTGTAAGAGTTTTACCTAATATCCCCTGATATTTAACGTGCCTCAGACGCTAGGATTTCAAACGCCATCACAAATTAAATGATGCGTAGAACAAATTACATTCGGCGATCAGTAGCGGGACGGCAGAATCGAAAAACTTAAAGCTGAGCTATTTCATTACGACCAATAACGATGACTTAGTATTAATTTAATGACGATACAGATTTTTAATTCTGTTGAAACTAATATAGGTGATTAAGAGGCCTGTGAAGCAAAAAAAAACATACAATATGCGATAACGTTTTTCTCCCCTTAAACGTTGGCCGATTTTTACGATTTTTGAACATGTTGTAGACATTATGGAAAACTAGGTCTGTACGTTTTCCTTTCCAAGGAAATCTAGTTTTTCATAATATCTACAACATATTCAGAAATCGTGGAAATCGCATTAGATTTAGGGGGTGAGAAAGGTTATCGCCCGGAGCTAAATTTGTATCGATTATTTTTGACAGCTACGCGATTTAAGCATCGCTTCGCCATCCTCTCAAGAATGTGATATTAGTATAATGTATATTGTAAATGTGAGATATGACGTGAAATGTATTTTACCAATAAATAAATAAATCAATTATTAAATTGTAAACTTAAGGGTCATAATGAGGCTAAGAGGGGTGATACTGAAGTGTACCGAAGTCTACCAAAGGCAGACCAAGGTAAAATTCTCCCGAGACAGACATCAGTTAGTTCACAAGCTTGTCCAACTTTATTTACCTGGTGGGTTCATCCAGCAGCATAACAGTGGGGTTAGTCAGCAACTCGCACGCGACAGTGAGCCGCTTCCTCTCTCCCCCCGACATTCTCCCCGCCTTCGTGTTAAGTACATCCTGGATGCCCAGTTGCGATGATACCGTTTCAATCTAAAACGAGACCGAAAGGTTTTAGTATGGAGTGTACAAGTCTAATTAAGGTGTATACCACCACCACCATCACCACCACCACCACCATCATCATCATCATCATCATCATCATCATCATCATCATCATCATCATCATCACCACCATCGTCATAATCATCTTATCTTATATCCTTTAACCTACCGCCAAGCAGCGTGTTCGCATTGTTGTGTCTCATGTGGGGATAAGACAACCGGTGAAATTACTAGCATAATTAATCTCAGTCCTCAGTTGGCACAGCATTTGTGGTCTTAGGATTACAGTCTTAGGATTGTAGTCTTGAGAGTGCAAATGTCTATGGGTCACAGATCCCACTTGCCATGGGTGGGCTGTGTGCTCATTCGCCTTCTTCATGCCATAAAAAGAACTGCCGCACTTTAGGTCACTAGTGGCGGCCATAAAATGCGGACTACATTTTTACAAACTTTGCACCTATGCTGCCCTTCTAAGGTAGCAGTATCTCTAATTAAATGGCCAAAGCAGATTCAATCCTATCCTGTTGGTAATATAGTTAAGGTTAACTAGAATTTGATTCGAGCACTCGAAAGTCTAAAATCGCCTCCCTGGCTGGCTTAAAATCCTTAGGACAGTTAAGTATCTAGCTTTTTAAAGTGCTAGCCTCGTGTATCCCATGCATTAATCGCTCGCCTGAGGCGCACATCCGCAAGTGGCCGCGGTTGGTGGCTCCATCTAGTAGCTTAGCTTAACCACTAGTCGTTGTATTTAATGGTGGTGACTACTAGTCATGGTCGGGAGCCCTACGCCTCGCTTAGGGACCGGCGACGTTTTATCTATTTAATTATTTATATTTATTGCAATTTAAATTCGGTTTAGTACACATTTACTTTTTGAGTGTTGTACTTATTTGGCTCTTCGTTGTTCTTAATTATTCCTCAATCACTAAAAGGTTATGTTGGAAGACATCCCTAAAATCATCCCTCTTTCCGTATTTATATTTATTTTTAATTGTTATCTCTTTTGTTTTTTAGAGTTTACCTACACATTACACATATGTAACAAAATAATTAATATCAGGGGACGCAGTGTCACACAAATTGACTTAGTCCCAAACTAAGCTCTAGGCTTGAACTATAGGTACTAGACAAAGATATACTTATTTACTTATATGTATAGAGAAATACATACTTTAATACCTAGAAAACATCCAAGATTCTGGAAAAAATACTTGCACTCATCACAAATATCTTCTTCTTCTTTGGGATTTGAACCCGGGACCTAGTCACTACCAACTAGGCTAACGTGTCGTCGTCGATGTAAACAAAAACAACCGTGTTCAATTCCCTGACCCAGGTTATTTGATAAACAACTCTATTTCGAAGCTCCTAAGAGTGTTAGTAAATACACCCGTGACTTTAACCGCCCGCCTCCTTTCGTGGCTGATTGAAGATGATTGTAGTGATTGTATTCAACAATGAAGAGTCAAAATAAGGATATTATAAGACTGAGAATGTTCACATTACGTACATTGCTTGCAGTTTGTGTTTCAATAAAATAAATTCCATTTCCGTGCTGCCTTACGTTAATGAGAAATGCAGCATTTGTTTTCTCATATTACTATTAATTTTCATCCATCCATAGGTTCACTACATAGTATAAAACAAAGTCGCTTCCCGCTGTCTGTCCCTACGTATGATTAGATCTTTAAAACTACGCAACGTTTTTTGATGCGGTTTATTTTAATAGATAAAGTGGTTCAAGAGGAAGGTTTGTATGAATTATGCTTTAACCGGGCAGGAGCTAGTATATTATAAATTGAGAAAGTGTGTTTATTTGTCCCTCTTTCACGGCTAAGCCGCTGAACCGATTTCAACGAAATTTGGTATGGAGATAACTGTGTTTCTGGGGAAGGAAAAAATGTACTTTTTATCCCGGAAAATTTGTCAGTTTCCGAGGTAATAGCGATAAATAATTTCTACGTGGATGAAATCACAGGCAACAGCTAGTTATTATCATAAATGCAAAATTAACTCTGTCTGCGTATCTGTTACGCTTTCACGGGTAAACCGCTGAACCGATTTAGATGTAATTTGGCCTGGAGATTTAACAAAATGTCAATCAACTAACAGCCGTAGCGTTTTAACTACTGTGCATGGCATACGGAAACCGAAACGTTGGCTAGACTGAAAATTTGGCTTGCAAGATTTAAACAAAAACATGTGATATTAGCGACATTAAAAAATGCAGGGGTACACTTGACTCTAACAAAAATTAGCGCTTTAAAGCTTAATATTTCATAAACGGATCCCTTAATCGAAAAATAGTTTTACGAACCCGTAATATTTTTAAAAGACTTGTCCAACAACACCCCACACTAAGGGGTAGACGAGAAAAAAAATACATCCCCACGTTACGTAGGTTTTTTTTTCAAGATTTTATGATGATATTCATGACAAATTACAGCTTTCCAGTATTAAGAGTCTCTGAGCTAGGCTGCGGACGGACGGACGGACATGGCGAAACTATAAGGGTTCCTAGCTTGATTGCGGCACCCCAAAAATGTGATAATCACCGCATGATCCCGTTCCCTGGACGTGGCCTGAGGCAGCTTCAAGCTGGCTGCGAAGATGAGGGTCTCCTTGCCTGTCAGGGTGTCTATGAGTGTCGCATGCTGGGCTACCAGGACGGCGTTGCGATCGGTGCCGTACAATGTCCCTTTTACTCCGGTTCTTCTAAAAAAAATACAACATCAGTTAATCCATAGAACATCTTTGACGACACGGTGGGCTAGTTGGGAGACACCCTGCCTCCGAAGCGAGCGGTCCTGGGTGCAATATTTTTTACTTTAATACAGCTTAATTGAAAGCCGGGAGGTATGAGATACGGAGGTTAAAGCTCCTATAATAAATATCAGGGGCAATCTCACACAAATTGATCTAGTCCCAAACTAAGCTCTAGGCTTGTCCTATGGGTACTAGACAACGATAAACTTACTTATATAGAGAAATATATACGTAAATACATAGAAAATATCCAAGACTCAGGAATAAATACTCGTGCTCATCACACAAATATCTGCCCTTACCGGGATTTGAACCCAGGACCCCTAGCTTCGAAGGCAGGGTCACTACCAACTAGGCTAGCGTGTCGTCTGCTATAATCACCATTATCTTATCTTATCTTACAGATGGGCCCTTTCGGATACACTTTGACCCCTTTAGGATCTTTTTTGCAATTACCCCTCTTACACACAGCTGTTCAAATGTGCAGGTTTCCTCACGATGTTTTTCTTTCACCGTTGAAGAAAACTCATTGGTATATGGTGGCCGCGGGGGTTCGAACTCGGTACCTTACGATCACGAGTCAAACCCATAAGCCACTAGGCCACCGAGGCTCTTATATAATCTCCAGAGGGCGGAATTTCTCATGGCAAAAATTAAAATGTCATAGGGATAGAACATTTTGCTTTATCGACTTTTCCAATTATCGATATTGTGTAATCACTAATCTCTTTATTATTTTAGTTTTGCTTTTATATTAAAATGTAAATGTCATTATTAATTCGCATGTAGTTATTGCTTTCAACAATACGTAAAGTTTTAGGATTTAATTTGTAAATATTATGTTGTTTTTGTCTAAAACACATGTCTTTATTAACGGTAAATAACAAATGAAAATAAAGCTAAATCTAAGACATAGAACAATACAATAATAATGAAAACTACACCTACATTTACCAAATACTACGTTAATCTAAAAGACTGCTACTAGAGGGGAATTGTTAACATTGGAAAAATATTTTGCTAAATGTAATGTATCGATAGGATGTATAATTCTATTTGGTAAAAGATCTTGTGCTACGTGAACCAGACCTACTTGTCGATAGTCGATAAAATACTTCGTTCTATCCCTATGACATATCAATTTTTGCCATGAGAAATTCCGCACTCTGATAATCTCCATTGCCCTCTCCGTGCACTTTATGTATACTCCGATTACCCCGGCACTCAGTTAGTTGTACAACTATAGGTACTGCTATAATACCACAGAAGGCGGCTTCCTGCAACTTAGTAGTCGAAGCATTCTATGCTCTATTGGTAACCACATTAAATTGAAAACGCTTATACTATTACCATGCAGTTGCCACCTTCTTTTGTATCCCAACCACTAAAAATT
Source organism: Acleris holmiana (assembly GCA_949316455.1). Lineage (NCBI taxonomy): Eukaryota > Metazoa > Arthropoda > Insecta > Lepidoptera > Tortricidae > Acleris > Acleris holmiana. Next base: position 16,201,635 of record OX438765.1, on the reverse strand, counting down.
CACTAGTAATTTATTTAGCCTGATTGTGCAAAATGTGGTTACAGAATTATTAACATGTCTTTTTAGAGTTGTTGGTATTTCTGTAGCTCTGCCTACCCTACTCTGGGAATGAAGGTGTGATGTTATGTATGTATGTATCTTAAACATAAATTACGTAGATTACTACAAATAAAACTCATGGGGCGAGAAATGCCCTAAAGTTCTATGTGGTTTTGAGTCATTCGAAATAACAAAATTAAATTTAGAACGTTAGTTTTACGTGAGGATATAGAAATAGAAAAATAACGGAAAGGTTACGCTCGGGTTATAAAAAAGTAGGTATTCTACCTCGGTGCAACCTTTTGTTTAGAGTTGTTTCTAAGTTCAATGCTACAAGAATTTAGAATTACTTGCCTGGGTGTTGATTCTCTTTAACGTTCGTTTTTGCATGTTAATTCACGTATAGGTATGTCCTTACTTCTTTGCATTGTATAGCAGCTAGAATGTTTTTTTTTCGTTTGTTTTCGTAAACCGTAAATTATTTAATAATTTGTATTTCTTAGTAACAAGAGGCTTGTATTATTTTTTGGGACATTCATGTTTTAAACCGAAAACTATTCATTATTAATTTATAATTTTATGTGAAGTTGTTCGAGAGTTTGAGTAAGGGTGATATGATAGGACCGTGTGCAGGGTGCGTCCGGATCGCTACCACCATCTTAAACTTTAACCTGCCACGAAGCAGCATTGTTCGCATTGTTGTGTTTCGTTGTGGAGCTAGGACAACCGGTAGAAGCCTGGAGGCATTCCCACTTAGCCCTAGCGGTTGGTAATGCATATGCAGCTTCAGATTGCAGTCTAACTGAAGTTTACAAGTGTTTATAAGGTATTCGTACCTTTGCTCATGCTCGATAGTTACTCCGCGTTACAAAATTGGGCAACGCGCAGCGTAAGGCTCCGTGTATATGATAACTTGTAAAGCCTACTTAGCTGCGATAGTTTTCATTAAGTATTTTTGAAAAAGCTATCCAGAAGCCCCCACACAATAAAATAGACGAGTAAAAAAAACATCCCCAATTTCAACGCATTTTTACTTTTTTCTAATTTTGTTGACGTGATTAGTAGGCGACGATAACGATAAATAATATGTAAACGGAAGGACGGACAAACGGACATGAAAAAAATGTAGGTACCTTGTTGACTACAGAACCCTAAAAGCGGATGTCTTAAGTTCTACAAAATTTTACGGTCAAGGCAGTCTTGATAAGAACATGAATAAGTTTAAAAATCTCGCTCATTTATATGCGATTTGTATGTAGCGGTAAACATGATTAAAATGCAGCTCTCATGCAACGGTCACCGTATCAGCCAGTAGAGTGTGTTTGTGCTACCGTATAAGGTAGGTAATCCATGTTTATAAAGGATGGTACACGATACCGAATAATAATTGTACTTATTCGATCGTAGGTAATCGTTCAGATTAAGAATGTTTAAAAACAGTCGTAATTTTGCAATGAGGGTTCCATACTATCATATCATCTATTTGTCTCATACTATCATTATATGTATTATTGACGATACGTTAGTCTTTGGAAGTGGTCCAGCCTACTTGGATGTTTGTTTCTCTATATAAGTAAGTTTATCGTTGTCTAATAACCATAGTAAGTACAAGCCTAGAGCTTAGTTTGGGACTAGGTCAGTTTGTGTTAGATTGTCCACTATATTTTGATATACCTATTAAATTATTCCATCACTGACCGACTAACTGAAAGTGTTTTTTTTTGGGAAATCTACCCAAGAAGAGAAGAAATGGAAAGAGAAGCGGCAACTTATTCTGCGCGATCGAAGTCGTGGAAGTCATTTAGTACAATATAGAGGTAAATGGAGCTAACAATTTGGCACCTTAAAATACACTAAAAATAACTTGGTCGCTTCTAACAAGATGTGTTGTGCATAAGGCTCTTGATTCCATACGAGCCTAACAAGACGGTATAACCACAGTACAACTAAAGAACTTGCTGTTGTTACTAAGCTTTACATACATACATACATAAATCACGCCTGTTTCCCAGAGGGGTAGGCAGAGACCACTTCTTTCCACCTGCTATGATCCTGACAAAGCTCTTTCGCTTCTTCCACATTCATACATCGAGTCATGCATGCACGTCGGTTTCGGGTACTTAAGATTCGGCCCTTTTCCAGTATTTACTAAGTATATACTAAGCTTTGTTTGATATAATATATTATTGTTTTTATTGTGTGGTTGTGATGGGCTTTTTGTGCCACTTCGACCATTGCTGATCACAATAGAGCAGCAGCCCTTTGTTTAGACCTCCAGAAATTTCCAGATGCTTTGGGCAGCAAGATGCTGTATCTCTTGTGGGTCCATGATATGTCGCCCTAGGTAGATACGTCTGTTGGTTGATATAACTAATATCATTTATTAGTATGATTATTATAGCCTTATAATAGAACATTTAGTGCTCTATTATTTGGGTCTCACTCTTCTGCTGTAAATTCGTTTGTTCTTCGGCAAAGGCCTCCCTAGCTTTCTCCGCTCCCGTCTATCTCTCGCTATTCTATTCCAATTTCCTATTTTGCCTGCGACCTGACTTCTGTCATCGACCACTTTATTTTGTGGTCTGCCTCCCTTTCGTTGTCCTTGTAATTTTTTCTCTTCCTCTCCTTTTATATTCTGAACTAAGACGTCTAATATTTCTGTCATTTTTTATTTTGTTATCTTCTAAAATAAAATCTCAGCCTCAAATTTTCGAGAGTTCCTCGTAAGTAACCCTTATGTACTCTACAAACTATACATGCTAATTAATTTATGATCTCCGAAAGGTTCATACAGTGCATACATGCCCTAAACCTTGAGTTGAAGTTCTCCTTGACCGGCCCAAAGTTTACACTGGTTTATAAAAAACTGGTATTATTTTTTGCGACGTCAATCTTGAATATATTTTTTTCAAAATAAACTTGTTGGACGAAGATAGTTATATCGTGAATGAATGAGGACCAAAAAGTTGGACCAGTAAGCATAGTTAACCATTTTAATTGCGCGAGTTAGCATGCCCAACTTTTTGGACGTTACCAATTTCTAGTTCCAAAACTGGATACAGTAGAAACTTGGTGCAGTTAGTTCGAAGTTGAAAGTCGAATATAGTTAATTCTATAAATTCCAAATCAGACTTATTATAAACAGACAAAAGTTTTAGTAAAGTAATTATACCAGTTTGAATTCAAAGACAGGAAACCGTCTGTCTCGGGCCAGCTAGTAACTAATATAACATAATAATATCAATAAGATGATAACGATATTTTTCATAACGATCTGAAGGTCCGTTTTATTAGTTAATGTAGGTACTCACGCATCTACACATTCTAAATCGACGATAGTATGTCAATGACAAACGGCGGTTAAGTTCTTACTGGTATTCGCTCTAACTGGGTAGTTACTTTAAGAGAACTGGTATTAGGAGAGTATTACACAAGATCGTCTTGACTAATGCACTGCCTGCGTAGTGCTGCTTATTGGTGAATTAGGTTGCTCAACTTTTTGTTTTTGTTATTTTGTCCCGTAAGCTAGGAGACATAAGTAATTTAGTTTCTTAGAAATTGGTTTAATATACACTGCCGCAAGTGGGCTTGTAATTGCCACAAAAACTGATGTTTGGTGGATTTATATACCTATTTATAAATAATGGTCACAATAAAAAAGTTTATTGACCCAATTACGGTTAACCTAAGCAAAGTAACTAAAAATCTTCAATATTTAAAATATAAGGAGACTTTTGACGTGTAGCTACTTAGACCACGCGTTAGCGTTGGTTTGGTAGTGACCATGCCTTCCAGGTTACGATTCCCGGTACGTTTATACTAAATAATAAACTTACTACTTACTTTCGTCTAGCCAAAATTTTGAGTAAGCTGG